>JAEIFT010000295.1:0-333094 GCA_018904225.1 Lordiphosa mommai
GTTTTATTTTCCTATTAAATTTTATTTAAAAAAGTTTTTGAGCTGCCAAATGTCTATAATGGTTCCTATCAAATTTCAACAATCTAGAAAGAGAAACAAACCTTGAACAATTTTGTAAATGGTGATATTTGGAAACTCAGAATGTTAACAGATAAGCAAGATTCATTACGTCTTCCCATATTTTTTGTATTTTGACGATTTCGGAAACTAACAACCCTTTAGGAAATCACATTTTGCCTATCCTAGCTGCATATATTTCACTGCCGACAGCTCCACTAACTTGTCATGAAATATTTATAGCTGCCTTTGTTTGAGTCTAAGGATGTTAAAGGAATTTGAAATAACCGGGTTTTTTACAAGCTAGTGGTGATAAACGTCTTGTGACAATGGGATAGTCATAACCACCCCACAAGGAAATGTTCGATTATATTTTAGCTTGGGTTGATAATTGGGGATAATTTGGCTTACTATGTACTTGGTTTCGCTAGTCTTTTTCCAGCAAGTTTGCAGATTCTGCAAAATATCTAAGGGAAAGACTCTCATTGTTCCTGTGTGAAGTAAATCTTATATATTTGAGAACTAAAGCTAACTACTTAGAAGATTGTCTGGAATCGAACGTTTCAGTTACTGGAGTAAGAGAGAATTCCATTTTTAATAAAGTTCACAATTTCTCCGTTTTAAAAAATTATGCCGCAGATATATTACACGATGTTTTCGAAGGCATTCTGAACCCTGATATTTCCCACATTATTCTTCATTTTTTAAAAGAAAAGGTGTTTGATTTGGAATTCCTTAATATACGCAAGCAAAATTTCGAGTATGGTGAAACGGAAATAGGAAATTTATCTTCAATTAATATTTTAAATCTAAAAAACTTTAAATTAAAGATGTCCGCTCGTGAAATGATAACTTCGTTCATTATTTTCCTCTTATGATTGGTGATAAGATTCCACAAGACATAAAGTGTGGCATTTTTTTCATTAATTTATCAGAGCTTTTGGTTAACTTTTTCCTTTTTCAATATACAAGGCAAGACATTATTAACTTAGAAAGTCATATATTTAATCACAACAAACAATATATAGAATTATTTGATGATACACTTAAACCGAAACGCACCACTTTCTAAACCACTACTCCTCAAATTGTTAAATGTCCGGGCACCTACGTCATCTTTGGACTTTTCCATTTGAGTCAAAGCATAGAGAATTAAAAGCCTATTGTAAGAATATAAATAGTAGGGTTAATTTATCATACTCGTGGCTGTAAAGTTCAATTTTAACTTCGCCAACAAAAATACTAAACTATTCTAAAATTAAATTAAAATTTAGAAAGGCGATCATGTCTCTTTAGCTCAATGTACTTTGAGCAATTTAAATTAAGTTTGTCCTTAGCCAAATGCTATTTATATGTAAGCAAGTTTGGTTATTGTTTTAAACGTGGATACATTATTTTTTTCTCTGACCCTCAAGTTTATATCTTTGGTTATCAAAGAAAAATAATATTGAATAATGAAAATGTATTTTTGTTTTGCTAAGAAATGGAAACTGAATATTGTAAGCACTATAATAGTTACGTAGTACAAAGTTATGGTAATTTTAAATTAATAGATCTAAGTAATGTAAATAATCCCCCTATTCATACTCATAAAATAAACTCAGTCATTTTTGTTAAGCCTAAGTTAAAAAAAAAAATATAGTAAATAAAATTTTTTTTTATGTAATAAAAACTATAAAATATATTTTTGGACTATTTTGATGGCAACTATTACCTAAAATAATAGCCTACATTTTTAGGCTACAAATTTCTAAAATTTTAGGTAATTATGAACAAGTTAGGTGCTTTATGGCCTAATTATTAAGACTATCATGGACTATTTTGATGGCAATTATTAGTGGTGCTAGTAGATTTAAAATATCCCCTTTTAGATTTTGGTTAGGGATTATGTTCGCCTTTATGGGATTAGGTTTGTAATTTTTGTATTTTTAGTCAATTTTACATTTCTTGTATCAGCATTAGCTTAAAAACATATTTGTTCAATATTATGATTGAAATTTGTTTGTGTGTTTCATGAACAAACGCAACTATTACCTGACGCTATCTCTTAAGTGTCAAAGGTATCAGGTATCTACTTTTCTGCTGAACACGTGAACCATTAACTTTGCCATATTATTTCTGATGTATAAACATTATGGATTCAGAATTATCAGCGTATTTGTGTGTGTAACGCCTGACACAAGCAAAGTTACTTTAAATCAAACATTTGCTTAAAATTCGTCATTCATTTGCATTACTTGGCCTCTACTTAATCTATGGCCTAGCCACGTCAACATCTTTTGCTCGCCTGACCACAAAACCTTATGCCTGGAGGCCAAAGTGCTTCCTTCTGACCAGAGCAGGCTATACCAAAGAGAGAGAGAGAATGAGTACAACAACAAGAACAATTTTCATGGTAATAACAATATATAACACACAAATTTGAATAACAAATTAACTCACACAAACACACACACACACACGCTCTGTGACATTTCCAGTATGCTGTTGCTGCTGCTGTTGCTGCTGCTGCTGCTGCAAGTGGCGTGAGACTTGAAATTGCCATTCAGTTGAGTTCTCGTCGTGGGGCTTCGACTTGGTACCACATACAACATAATTGAATGCCTGCAGGATATACATACAATATAGAGGGAGCACAACCATAGCAATGGCCACAAAATATTTGTAACTCTAAGTTGGAAGGCAACGTCGAACGTTGCATAAATCAACAACACACCGATGAAGGCGCTGCCAATTTTGTTGTGCTGCCGGTCGAGTCGACGTCCTGGACACGAGGTTGATTGAATATTTCAAGCTATGCATCTTTAATAATGCGCCAGGCCTTGCGGCTGTTTGTGGGCTTGTGACGGAAATGCAAATCGAAAATGTGCAGTAGCCAAACCCCCCACACCCGACTCCACCCCGTTTGACCGCTGTCTAAACAGCTAAACATGGCCACGCCTTCTCCACCTTTTATGATTTTGTTTTTTTTTTGTTTTGTTGTTTGTTACCAACTTTAAACTTGTTCATCTCTGCTTGGGTTCGGTTTTGGTTTCGGTCTGGCAGCCCCTAATTGAATCCGACCGCATCAAGATGATGAAGTTCGTCTTTTGGCGACAGTTTGTGTTTGTGTTTAGTTGACCGCAGTCAAAAATAGCTTTTGCAAAAAACTTTGACTGCAAAATTCACTCCCCGGGAGATGTCTTAAAAGATTGTTGCACGAGCTGCTTGTCAAAAAAGTCAGAAGTTTGCCATAGTTCAAGTTAATGTTGTGTGACTTTTGTAGTTTTCTTCAGGCAGGCAATGAACCATGTCTCGCATGAGGCATTGATGTATTGGTAAAGAATCACAAAATATAAGGGAATGAGAAAAAAAAGTTTTAATAAGTTTGTGAATTGCTAGGCTAACGATTGCATAATGGCTAATGTCAAACTTTTGCTGGTTAAACGGAAGCGCAAAAATCTTGGAAAAGTTCAGTTTTGTGGAGAAGGTGTTAAATGAAACACTTTGGCGGGAAGAAGTGAATACAAATTGGTGGCAGAAACTGATGAATAAATATCTTAAAAGTCTAAGCTAAAATCGCTAAACAATATCAAGAAAAAATAAGCAAAGATTTCTTCCAAATTTTCACTTGCTCACGACCCTTTTGAAAGTTGTTCAATTCGAAAGCGACAGACTTAGGGAGGGCCGGCCAGAGAGGACGTCCGAGACTAAGATGGAAAGACCAAGTTGGGAATGACACTGACACAAGTTCGACCACTGAGCGAAGCTTGGCTTCTTAAGATCATTACGTAGGTTGCTATATATATTTCTGGCCCAATAATAAAAACGCGAATATTTATGATCAAAAATGGTTTTATTGTTTTTCAAAGTACAAACCAATTGTCGAAGCACTTTTTAGACTCCGATTGAGACACCTCCAAAACATGGTTTTTGAACTCTTCAACAGCATCTTCTGGCGACGAAAATCGTTGACCACGCATTTTTTCCTTGATGTGCGGGAATAAAAAGAAGTCATTGGGTGCCAAGTCAAGGCTGTACGGTGGATGACCCATCAATTCGACGTTTTGGGTGATGTGTGAGAGCTCTCATTGTCATGGTGCACAATGATCTGTCTTTTCTTGTTCGTTTTTCGAATTTCCCCGAAGACTTCAGGCAAACAAATTGTAGTGTACCACCCAGAATTGACCGTCCTACGTTGCTCAAGCGGAACAGTCGCCACATGACCAGTTTTACCGAAGAAACAGGCGACCATTTGCTTCGAAGTGCTTCTCCCACGAACGACTTTTGTTGGATTTGGCTCGTCTTCGAAGAGCCACACGGTCGATTGCTGTTTTGTTTCGGGCTCATAAGCTAGATCCATGATTCGTCACCTGTGACGATCTTATAAACGTCTTTTGAAACACCGCGATAACATTTTTTTTCAAATTTTCTATGCACCAATCCACACGAGCCTTTTTTTGACCGATTGTCAAATTGTGCGGGATCCAACGAGAATAAACCTTTTTTACGCCCAGGTGTTCATGCAATATCGAATGTATGCTGGTGGAAGAAAAGCCCAAGGATGCCTCTATCTCACGGTATGTCACATGACGATTTTATCAGTTCACGCACGGCATCAATGTTTTCTGCGATCGCCCGCGATTGAATTCATCAAACCAATTTTTCACAGTGCTATAGGATGGTGCTTCATCGTCATACAAAGATTTAAGTTCATCGTTGCACTCTTGTCGTGATAATCCACGTCGAAAGTTGTGAAAAATGATTGCACGAAAATGTTCACGAGTTAATTCCATTTTTCTGCCTAGGTAAGTTTTTGATTAATCGTTAATCGATATCAAACGTGGTCACACATGAAAGAGTTCTATGGAGCTTTTATCGATAAAAGTCCAAACTTTTTTTGGGAAAAGGCCAAATGGTCCTAAAATGGGTAGAAGTGACCTAGGCCAGAAACTTAAATAGCAACCCACGTAAAGCCCCATAAAAACGCAACTACAGCGCTCTGCTGGTGCAAGTATCCCCAGATAAAGTACACTGGTTAAATAGAGCCATGTTTTTTCCAATACTAATATACAAGGTAATACTTTGGCGGCCAGCTGGTCCTGGGATAGCCATCCATTCTTAGAAAAAAAAACACTATTAAAATATAAATTTTAACATTTCAACGCAAAACAAATGGATCTTTCTGTTTTACAAATTCTAGAATGATTTGAGCTTTTTCCGTGAATCTTAATATTATGCAATTAGGCGGAGATATGGAACTCAAGGAATTATCATCCGGGAATTTGTCGGGTGCGTAGTACTAATCCGCCGGACTTGCTACAAAAATGAATAATTGAATCCTTTAGCACAAATTGTTTCAGTACTGAAAAGCAAAACTTAATTTTTATTTTTTATTTGTAGCTTCCGTTTGTGGACCCGCATTTTACTCAAAACTAATCTCCATCATCTAAGTCGCCGTCCACTCACCAAAATCTCTGGCTAGCCACTTAATTAAAATGTAGCATTAAAATTAACTACTGCGGCAAGGTAAATGCTAAATAATTTCTGAGCGTGCAACGTGTTGTATGCGTCATGCTGTCGCTTGCGGTAGCAAATCAGCTTAATGCGGCTCAGCTTAAACCTGAACAGCAGCAGGAGCAGTTGGCTCGCGCCGCTGTTCGGTCATGTTCCTGCCGTGTTCAAGTCAAAAAACTTTGTTCCGTTCAACAATGGGCAAAAATTTAATTTAGCTTTTGCTTTTTTTTTTTTTTTTGTATTTTGCTAACCCTCTTGCCTGGAATGGCGAGTTGGGTGGGTCAAAACAACAATGCGCAACACGAGACGCATTACACATACGCAGCGTTGTCTCCCTCCGTCTACCTGTCTCGTTTTCTATGTTGAACTGTGGCCAAACCACAGGAGATTAATTTCGTGTCTGTGCATTCTTTTCACAATAAGAAGAAACCAACATAGAGGAAAGGTAACAGGACGAGACGACTATACACGCCCTAATCCGGTATAAAGAGGAGGGGCAGTTGGGTCAACTACAGGTGAGGCAAGGATCTGACTTTAATCATAAAATGCGTACTAATAGCGTGTTTTTCATCTTCATTTTGATTCAACTAGTAAGTACGATTTCTTTCTACACTCAACACTAATCCTGACTGCTGAAACAATGCATTTCCTGTAGTGTCCTCTTCCGTTTCAAGTGCAATTTGTGTGGTTTTCCTCTCGCACACAGAACACTTCAAATGGTGTCAAATGAATTCAATCAAAATCACAAGTTCAATGGCCTGTTCAGTGCAATTAAATTGCAAAACACATACAGTAATTGCCTGTAAATGTCACTTGTTTAAAAATGAATTAAAGGATCTGCACAATAACAACAACAGCAACAACTACCATAATAAACAATATAATCGAAGGCAACGATAAAAATTTATGAATTTAAATGCCATTTTTATCGTTGTAAAATTGCATAATTATGATGCCATTGTCAATTGCCAACACAACAAAAACATCAACAAATTATTTATAAAGTGTTTACAATGAGGAATAATTGCAAAAGTGGAATTCTGCACTCTTCTGCCTCGCCGGCTCCAACCAATTAATCTGGCCATTTATGCTCAATGACCCGTTTCGGCTGGCTGCAACTGACAGTTTGATAAGCCATATAGAATTCTCGATACTTACCAAAAATCCAACAAATTGGCTTAAATGAGCGGCCCAAAATCAATTCGAATATTGCAAATTTCAAATTGTCCACCAGCCGCAAAGCTCTTTTGTTTTTTTTGGGAGTGGATGGCGCATAAATTTTAATTTATCTCCCGATCCACGTACGACAAAATGCGCCTGTCTAATTACCGTAATGAGTTTTTGGATTTGTGTATTTGTAGAGTTTTCTTTTTTGTTTGTTTTTTTGTTTGGCACAAAGTGTGGAAAACTTATGTTCAAAATTTGAAATTTATGAGCCGATGCCAGAAAAACTTTTTACCCGGCTTCAGTTGGCAAGTGAAGTTGGCAGAGGGGGAGGGAGGAAACTTTTACTTAATGGGGAAAGTGAATATTTAAAGTTGTTGCCTGCCTGCCTGCCTGGTTCGAGCAATTAGCTAAAATTGGGGTCTCGTTATCTAAACGACTTTGGAGAACTTTTGTTAAGCAGGTATCGTTGGTTATCGATTCCGTGTGGAAAATACAGTTAAGTTCAACTGAACTAAGTTAAGTTAGGTTTGTTCTGTTGTCATAACCAAATTGATTGGAAATATTGTTTTTGGAATAAGTTGTTTACACTTTACGCTATGTTTCAACACGCAAATCAATTTGATGAAAATTGGCCAAAATAGGTTGCCAAATTTATTTGCAAGCAAATAAGTTTGCTGAGATTGTAAGGATTTTTTTATTGCGAATTTTAGTGCCAATCTGTTAAAAAAAACCGAACCAATGTATTTTTCAAAATTGTGTATCGAAATATAAATCGTAAACGATTACGGCTTCACAATAGAATAACCATCTGAAGTATATGGAATATGATATTGGTGCGTATCTAAAGGCCCACAACACAGCACTAGGTTAACTGGTCTTAAGGCGAAGCACAAAAGAGTTCTTAGGAATTTTCTCCATTATTTTTTGGTAAAAGGAAAATTTTTAAACCCAAAAAAAGTTATGGATTGGAAAAAACCCCTTTTTTTTAATTAAGCTCTATTTTAATCGCAAGATAGTAACCTTTGGTTAAACATCCTGGAGTCGACCAACGTCTAACCTATTTAAAAAAAATGTTTGTTTGAAATTAGTTTGATTCCTAAGACCCAAATTAGGGGAAAACAGTTCAAATTGGCCATGTTTTTATTAGTTTTTGAAGAAAACTATCACAGGACGACTCACATATATATGGACATCATTAGCGTACATATGGACTTTACTATTACACAAATTACTTAAAAGATTATTTACATACACAGAGAACAACAAAGGTCCTTTGAGGAACTCTTTGGGTAAGTGTTTTTAAATTCGAGGAGGAAGATCAAGAGACCACAGCCTGTAGTCTATTTGATAGATAAGACCTGAGAAGATAAGATGCAGTAATTGAAACATTATAAAGGTTATTCAGTTTGATGCAAAGAATATCATGACTCACAGTATCAAAAGCCTTGCTGGGATCAAGAAGAGTCAGGAAAATTACATTTCTTTCATCTAGTTTTTTTTCTAACTTCATATTTCAGAGGCAGTAGTGCAGCTTCTCTTTTTCCCAAATCCAGATCTTACTAAAAAAATCGTGTACTTAGGCTTATTTTCTAGCCAAGAATTAAAGAATGGATAATGGCCTAAACTCATCATTATCTTTAGGTATTAGAAAGATTTTAGCTATTTTCCATATATAATATGATCCAGAAGAAAAGGAAGAAACATGTAAAATTTAGGATTTAGATCATTGAGGCCAACTGCATTTGATTTTATCTTAAGAATACTTTCTAAGACATCACAAGCACTAACAAACACAAAACTAAAACTATTATCACAGTAGGTCACAAAATTCAGGTACATGTTTCAACAGTTTCAGGTACTTGGTTTTTTAAAAATATATAATTTAGTTCTTTATTAAAAACTCCCCACTTCTTTTGATTTCTCGAAGTGTGACCTGACGATATTGAGTTCTTAAAATAATAACTATTAAAGTCACGTTTGGCATTGTATATTTTGTTTGTCGTCATTCTACGAAGCCTCTTATACTTATAGCCTAGTTCCACTGCTAAATACGTGTATATGTAGATCAAAAAATTTTGCTGTTCCAATTCAAAAAGTTTCATCAATGTTAACTTTACATGTTAACTTTAATGTTATGTTAATGTTACCTATTTTACTCTACGAGTAATGGGAATAAAAAGTAAAATCATAAACATAAAAATAAAGCATAAAAAAAATCAATAAAGGATAAAAAAAGAGACCATCCATTACCGGGATTCGAACCAGCTTATCAAAAAAATAAGGCAACAAGCCTATCCACTCAGCCAATGCCTTTTCCACAAATCAGGTTGCTTAATTTCTATATATAGTGAGTCGATAGTTAATGTTAATATGAAGTACTTTACGTTAAATTTCTCGGATGTACTCAGTTTGTTTGGGGCGAGTACCAACATCATGAATTGATGTATATCCATTTAACATTTATTTTCATATAGAAGGCCCTGTGAAAAAACTTCCATCCAACATCAGCTCGGATGTACAATGTAGCAGTGGATTTAGGCTATTATTTTGTAGGTTATACGTTTTGTAAAAAATTACCGGAGTTGAATTTTGAAGTGATAGCACATTCTCCGTATAACCCCGACCTTGCACCTTTAGTTTTTCATTTATATCAAGCTCTTCAAAGTTATTTTTATTGCTAAATCATTCGAATATAATGAGGTTGTTAAAAAACACTTGGTCCAGTTTTTTGCCGATTAGGACAATAAGTTGTGGGAACAAAAAATTATGCAGCTACCCAAAAGATGGTCAAAGAAGGTCGAACAAAACGGCAAATACATAATCAATTAACGCTTAATTTTTATATAATAAAATTACCTTTAAATTGCATGGAAACGATAAGGGTTTTTGGCCAATCTAACATAAAACGTGAACGATTAAACCGAACCGAAATCCCGGATCAGTTATCAGGTGTCTTAAAGGCTCGGGAGAACTCGGAATCGATCCACTCCAATTTAAAATTTACCAAGCGGTTTGTAACCCTGTCTGGACACAGTGCGAGCATTCTTTGAAAGAATATTAACAGTTTGTCATTAGACTGGCACGACCATAGAATGAGTTAGATACGCAGATTGACTGACCCATTTCCATTTGCATTTTCTAGCTATCGAGTCAAACGGGAAATATAAAAATTGCTCTGATTACCGTGAGAGAAAGATGCTAGAACTTTTGTCCCTACATTTGTAATATTTTCAATTTAAGCTTAAAAACTAAACGTTATTTTCTGGGTCATTTTTTCAAAAGGTTTCTCGGCTTTTGTTTTTGTATATATATGTGTGTGCTTTTTGTTTAATCTGTGGTCTCACTGAGGCCTTTTGTTTGCCATTTTGCTTTGCATTTTCAATTATGTTATTGTCCTTTGTGCAGTTCCTTTATCTACAGGCCAACACACAGCGCCAGCGTGCCACGCCCATATTGCCATTTTATAAAGTCCGTATTGTTGGGCAGCAAACCGCATTGAAATTAACTTTAGTGCCATTTAAAGTTATGCGCTTCATAAATTTTGCAAAAACAGTTTCAATTAAAATGCGGCCATCATAAAAAGGAAATGCTGTCGAGTCATATTGCCCAAGCAAATGCAATGTAGTTGCTGTTTTATACAGACGAACAAAAGGCGCACAGCAGCAGCCGCATGGCCAATAATGCCACAGAAAGAGTGAAAAGAGCAATATCAGGGACATACCTTAGAAGTGCACAAGAGGGGGCGGGGTTTTGGATGGTAAAATAAATACACAACAACTTTCGGAAAGATTTAATTTGTTTAAAGGAACAAGTTCGATTTAATATTATAAGTCAGTGATTTTTTCTAATACATTATCTTTTATTCGGCTCAAAAAAATAATTTTTTTAAATAGTCTCCTTTTCAAATAAAAGATTTTCTGAAGGAAATGCGACAAAACATCGATAAGATTGTGATTAGAGCGGTCGAAGGCAACCCTTAAGACATTGCCAATCACAAAAACTCTATTTATATCCATTTTCGTTGAAATTCACGGGGTTGTCCAATTAAAATTGCTGTAAAACACAAACTTAATGACTCAACTGGTACAAAATTAGACAAAAAGTAACTGACTCGCTTAAAAAGAAGCAAAAATTCACGCATCATATAAAGGACTCATTTCTGCGATTGGTTACCCCTTCCGTCAGACGCCCCTGTGCACTGCACTATTCGCTCAGTTGCAATCTGCCCGGACAGTGTCCGGCTATCTCGTTCCCCCAGCCTCAGTCGTAACCCTTCATCGTAGTCATCAACATAATTTGAATGCAAACGCATTTAATTGCAAACTTGCATTAATTATGATTGAATAATTTTTGTAAAATTGCAATTCGACGCACTTTTTACCTTATTAAAGTGTCCTGGCATGTCCTTTTGTCTGCCTTTTATCTACCCGTGGCAAGTGTGTAATTCAAAGCGCCTTTGGCGACACGTGCAATTTTCATTTTCCTTTCACATTTTCAGGCTTATCAGTCCAAGTCTTTGTCAGGCTTCTGCTGCCGCTGCTGCTGCTGCCGCTTCTGTTGTTGTGGTTGCCCTCGGCATTTGGCATCGATAAAATATGCTACAAAATGAGGCCTAGGCCAGTTATTGAAATTCAAATGGTAGGTGAAAGTTTTGCTAAAGTTTTCCAAAGATATTAATGTCGCTTATTTCCGTTTTTTATTATTACATATATTTGCGTTTCACATCCATTAAAGTTTCGCATTCAATTAATTTGGAAAATAAAATCGTGAAATTTTCGTGCTTAATGAAATTACCTGTATACACATCACAGCCTCATTCAGTCATTCATCCACACAGAACCCAATGCCAGAGGCAACATTTACAAATCTTATTTGCCTTTATATACTCTTTAGCCATATGCTGGGACACTTTTATCTTGACATAGGATTTGGAAAAAATAAAGAAATTAATTTATTAAAAATTAAAACATTTTAGAATAACCAATCAATTTTCTTATATCACATTGTTTTTTTCATTCAATCATTCTTGCAAACATTTTAATTTCATTTTTCTCCTATACTTAATATTTTTAAGCCTTTACTCATTTTTTCCTTCCTTTATTTATTTATTTCTTCTTTTTTTCTTCTATCTACCCTTTTTATTACTCTCTTGCAAAGAGTATATTAATTTTGCCCAGAAGTTTGCAACGCATAAAAATTTTCATTTTCGACCCCATAAACTATATATATTCTTGATCAGGACGACGATCGTTCCTATACAAACTAGTCTCTCAGTATTATTGCAATTATTATTTCTACTAATATATGGGAACCGCCCGGATTGAATGACTATAGCTTATAGCTGCCATAGGAAAGATCTGTCCTAAAAAAGGTCTTAGATTGAACAACTTTTTTGCTTTTAATGCTAGCGATCTTTAACTAAGCAATTATGAATATTATATGCTCTCAAACAGTTCTACAATATTTGGTCAAAATCGGATGACTATATCCTATAGCTGCCATAGAACTGATTGGTCGGAAAATGGGTCTTACAAATAAAAATGATTTTTTTTTTAAATTAAATTAAATAGTCAACAATCACATTCTTAATGATTTTGAATTTATAAATATCTGACATATATATCCCATACATATTCCATTGGTTAAATCAGTTAATGCGAGATTTTGCAAGTGTCTGAAACCTTCGGCACAGTCGAAGTTAGCTTTGCCTTCTCGTTTTTGCTTTCTTTTTCCTTTCTCCCTCCTTGTAATGGAGCCTTACTTAGGCTAGGTTTGCATTTAAATAAACAACACAACAATTCATGAAATTAATATGAAAAAAGTTTTCCACTTAGATCAGTTTTCCGTCGAAAGTTAGTTAGGGTATTCACGACAACTTGCTTCTTAGATAACCTGTTGAAAAATGAAATTTGAGCTTCATCTGTTGTGAACCCACTTCTGTGTGAATATCTTGATTATTTAAAGTTTAAATTAAACTCAATAAATCAGAGCCAACTATGTAATTGCAATAGTAAAACAAACAAAAAAGAAATCCATTATAGACTAGAGGCGCTCGCGTGAGGGATTTTTCGTTCACGTAACGCATGATTCACGAAATAAAAATCTCTTGAAGCTCGATTCACACAATTTTTAGAGCGCTTTACGTCGCGCACGATTCATGCACGATTAAAGGAAGGATCACGAATGATCACGCACGATCAACCACCCCCAAATTTTTGCGTGGAGAGACCTTAATTCTATCATGTGTGTCATGACCTCATTGGGGCTTTTGTATGGAGCAGCTGCGAGCAGCGAAAGAAAATCAGTTTTAGGAATAACATTATTAATCAAATATAATTGATAAAAAGTTCGTGAATTCTGGATGACTTATATTTACGAGGTATATCTTTAACACGTACGAATCACACACGGATCATTTTATTTTTAGAGGGATGGTAGATTTCTGGCCTACAGTTATACCTTTTTGGACTTTGATTAGCTCAAGGGAATAAGAGATCATGGCAGCCATATTTGATTCGATATAGAGACAACGCAAATTAAGCACAAATTAGAAACAGCTAAAGAATTTAGGGGGCCTAAACCAAGAACATTTTGTACTTATTTTATGTACTCTTATTTGGTTTCATGATGTTTTGGGGGAATAATTACGAAATTATTATAGTTCAAGGAAAAAATTTGTTATTATTTTAAGTTCGCAAATTCTTGTATCAATAGTAAATCGGGATTGACTTTAGACTTTCACACAGATATATGAAGGCACCGTTCAAAAAATTAGCAACCGACTTCTATTTGACAAATAACATCCAGATAGTCTAAAAACTACCCGACTAGAAAAGAGTTTGTCATCCCTAGCTGCTGGCAGCCAAACACAATAGGCAATTCACACAGACACGAGTTAAAAAATTCTCAAAACCAATCAGTCGCTGGATAGCGTTGAATGAAGTAAGTCAGAGCCGCCTTGCGTCGCATTATATTCGCCCATCAATACACTTTCACTTTTCGCCTTGCTCTTCTTGAAAAACGCTTGACTAGGAAAATTGTGCGCTTAATTTTAACAGGCTCCCTTTCTCTCTCTCACTCCATTATTTATATTTAGACGTGCAGAACCTATTATCGCTGCGGAGGTTAATATTTGTTTTACACTAGCTCCATTATCTTATTACCTTAGATAGGGGGTATACAAATATAGAATTTATAACCTGGTTTTTTGGGTTGTTGATCTTTCAGTTCAAACCTGAACATTCATTTATTTCTATGTTTGGCTGAGTTAAGCTTATCGAAAAACCCTGCTTATTAGAAAATGTTTGATCAATAATCAAAGTTGATCTGTTATTAACCAAATATGTAATAATCCAGAGCATTTCCCTTTCGTTGTCAACTCTCAATTTCTGTATTTCTCCATTCCAATTTGGCGAATAATGAAATTTACAGTTAATCAGACATGGCCACAAATGCGCTATAAACAAACAAACAAAAATAACGGAACAAAAAAAAAAGTGGCTAACGATGTGGAGGTGCCTGTAGCAGGAAGCCCAATGGCTGCCATGAATACTCACATGATTCTTTTTTGTTGCGACTCAGCTGCCATGCCTCAATGATTCTGCTCCTCCTGCCGTACACCCCCCCACACCCGCATTGAAAGTCATAATTGTTGAATACGCCACGCGATGCCGCCTATAAAATAAATCAAGGATAATGCTGAGCGGAATTAAAAATTAAACGAAGTGCGCCATTTACTTTTTTTCCCCCAACGGCATCCATCCCATATTGCATATCGTCATCGTGTGTGCATAGCCGATTTTTATAGACGCTTTTTATTGCGCATTTTCCATTGATGTTGGATTTTTCGTTCAATTTTTTCCCCGTCTTTTTTTTCACTCGTTCGCTGATTTTATTTGAATGAAAATTGGTGAATTGTATGATAGACGTTGTCTACGAATCAAGGCGTGGCCATGCGGGCGTGGCGTATGCGTAATATTTTACTGGGTGCGGAGGGTGCGACAAGAGTCCTCTCAATAAGCACATTGTGGACGGTGGCGGGAATGGGAGGAGGTGAACGCAGGGAATTTGCTTGGCTGAGCATCTGTTCAAGTAGCTGATTATATTTGGAAGGCAAACATTGTTAAGCTTTAAGGAATTTAAGTGATTGGAGTGGGAGATTTTTGATTATTTGAGAAGAGAAAGAGAGGGGAAAGCGATTAAGAACGGAAAATTTAGCTCAGGCATTCCTAGTTCAAACTCAGAGCGTTGGTTAAAGTCGGACCTGCACATCTTTGGTATACCCGTTTCTCTGGGAAATAAAGTAATATGAAACAATAGTCACCAAAGTTATGCATGAAACGATTTTACTTGATGCAAAAAGAGCGACTTCCGTAGCTGCAGTCTGTGATTAGCTAAAGCATGTGAATGTGTGGGTGTGTACCTAAATGTTTTGTACGAGCGAAATATTGGTGACACTCAAAATCATGGGTACTGGGTATTTGGTAGTTGGCGCACTCGACTGCAGCACTCTCACTCGCTTTTGACTTGTTGCTGTTTTGCATTTTGATTTTATTCGCTACGAGGAATTTTTCAAGAGATGCGTTTTTTTTTGTGCTTTTTCAAATTCCATTTTATGCCCATGCATAGGGAAAAATAAAATTGGTTAGATGCTGGTAACGTATAGAAGGAGGCAGCTCTGAAAACAAACACTCATTTCTACACAGAGAAAAATATGAATTTCCAAAATCATGACCAAATGTTCATGATTTGGTTCTAACACAACTTAATCACCTTACTTAGAACTTCTAAAAGGTGCCACCCCTCAATTTATCCAGTACCTCACAAGTGCGTACAAAAAAAAATTATTAACAAAAAACTATTAAACTATTAAAACAAAGTGAGAGCTGAAATTCTGAAAAATTTACCAAGGTTCAAGTGGGACACTACAAATGCCATAAAAAATTCCCACTTCCAATGGACAATTGGTTAGTACCCCTCCCGAAGAGGTCTAACTTAGAAAATAGATTATATGAAAATCCACACGATAGAATTGGCTAAGATTTTCAATTAATTAAGATACTGACCAATAAAACGTGTCCCCAAAAGATAATAACATTCGAAGACAAACCGCGATATTGGGTACCACATTTGACCGTACCCATGAACAAGTTCATATTGGCAAAAAGCTAGTGATAAACACAGACCGAACTTGACTTTCAGTTTTTCTAGATCTAAGTGTTTGCGGATTTTTTGCTTACTTTTATACAAGCAGCTAGCAAGGAAAAACACCATTAAGAGTATTTCCTCTGACTTTAAAAGGATAAGTTTATTTATACATGTAAAAAACATCCATACTTATATAAACGAGAGCGTAAGTTGAAGTCGGCCCTGCTCCACTTTGATATACATCAATTGATTGTACATCAACAGAAAGTAATTTATAAATTTTTTTATACTTCTGGTACCAACTGTGAATTTTATATAACTATTATCATCATTTCCAAGACAAGCGTTTTTCTGGCCAACTACCCATTCTAAAAATTGACAAATTTGTATTGGCAATAGCTGGCATGTCAACAATCCCCCAGAATAATTTTTCAGATATTAAAAATGCAATCCGCGACTTACAAAACTCTGCGAAATTTTAAACTCCAGTTATTTTAGCCTTTTAGTTGGGGTACCACATATATAATTAACATGGTTAATTGTCATTGCAAAATACAATTTGTATAATTTTTGCACAATTTTTGAAGGTGTGAAAGGTGGTTAAAATTTATGAAAACAAAAATGCTAAAAAATAATTCTTGAAGATCTCATCGGACCAAGATCGCTTTCCAAACCTGGTGATATATGCATTGTTGACAGTGGCTTAAACATGTTATAGAAGATTTAATTACAAATTGTTCGGTAAAAACTTTTTGTAGAAAGTTACATTAAAATCACCAACCACGCGACTCGAAAAACCCAGAGTTTTTTTTTTTTTTACACCAAAAAAAAAAAGACACAAGCCAAAGAGAAAAAAAAAAAAACCAACGCCGCAACAACCGGACCCGGGACGAAGCACAAGAACGCGCGCCAGCGCACCGACCACACGCGGCCGACAGCGCCAGCACAAGACCCAGACAAGGAGAAGCCAGAGGCGCGCCCCGCGCGCCCACCCGACACGCCCGAACGGAAAAACAACCCAAAGACAACACGAACAACCAACGGCAAACAACCCCGCGGGCAAACGCAGCAAAAAACCACACACAAAAAAGACAGAAAAACGAAGAAAAAAGCGAACACCAAATTACTTTAACTCAAGTGTACGAACATATATTCACTTTTTATATTATTTTATATATTATGAATTACGGCATGTCACCAATGTCAATGTTAGCCTCTTGGGAGAAAAGAATCATATTCTTCATCAGCAGATGGATATCAAAATCTTTCCAAAGTAAAAGTCTATTCGCAGGAAAGCTTTTTAGTTGGATATTCAGAAATATGGCACTATTGGTGTGAATGCGTGAATGGCAATATGGACCATCTTAAAGTCTTTGTAAAAAAATAAGAGTAATCTTTTTAAGAACGTCAATGCTAATGCAGATATTAATAATAAACACAGCGACGAAGACAAATAAATAATTTCATAAAAATAAATTAAATAATATTAATAGACGGCGGATTTTTTTTTTTCTGATTGAATTTAATCCTAGTAGGCCGAGTGAATGTTTTATAAAAGAATGATTTTGTGATTTGAGTATTGCAACAAGCAGGCCATTATGTGTTTTTTCAACACATTCCCCCTGGCCTTCTAGAATTAAAATCAATCTAACAAAGTCTAAAATCATCAGTCAAAAAATAATTTTATTGTTTTAAAATATTTTAACCACCTTTCACAACTTTAAAAATTCTGAAAAAAATTAAACAAATTCTATCTTGGAATAACAATTAACCATGATTAATATAAAATTGGAACACCAACTAAAAGTCTAAAATAATTGGAGTTAAAAATTTCGCGGAGTTCTGTAAGTCGCGGATTGCATTTAAAAAATCAGAAAAATTATTCTGGGGGATTGTTAACATGCCAGATATTGCCATAATGGAAATTATAAAAGTAGTTAAATACTGAAAAATGGTTGCTATAGCTCTTATAGTCTATGAGATCTAGGTGTAAGAATATATATACTTTATGTGGTCGGAAATGCATCCTTCTGCCTGTTACATACATTAGTACGAACTTAGTATTACCTTTTTACTCTACGAGTAACGAGGCGAATGGGCTAATGTACAATAAGTTGTTCTAGAAAATGTTTATGTATCCCAACGGAGACGATTTGAAGATACGAGGCACTTATTGTGCCCTGAACTGAGACATGTGCCAACAAAATGATTTCAACAACAAATATTCAATCGACATAATATGACAGATTTTCAGAGCAAGATGCGAACTGCTACTAGGATTTCAGCCACATTCAGAAATGAAGTTTACTCACTATGGAATATGAATGTGGTTAAAAATACTATTCATTATCTGGCGGTATGCCCACTTCTTGGAGAAATTCTCCAGGCACATCTAGGAAGCTTTTCAATCACTCAAGAAAAGGCTCCCGATTTTCTTAACGGCAATTGGTCATGTGTCAAGCTATGAGCTTACTTATACGCAGCACTAAAATACAGGCATCAAATTATATATACAGGCATCAAAATTCTAAATATCTACACTCAGAGAAAAAATCGAGCAGATCGTGCTTGATATCAAGCAGATTTCGTGTCAGAAGTTCGGCAAGACAGAATTTTCTTGGATTCAAGAAGAAAATACTGAAATCAAGCATGAATTTTCAAGCCCGATTTTTTTGTCTCACCTCCCTTGCCACCAAACACACAAAGTTTTCTCGATTTCAAGCAGATTTCTTCTTGAAAATTCAAGACGAAAAAAAACTAAATTGAAGCCGATTTCAGTCTTGCCGAATCGTGCTAGATTTCTCTGGGTGTACAATTTATTTAATTACTCTTTATAACTATAGTTATATAGTGTAAAGAAAATAAGAGTTGAAAACAATGTAAACTTTTGAAAAAATCTAGCTAACGGCTTACGCCCATTTTGAAATTTGCCGCTACTACTACTACATCGAATTCGTTTCAGATAGCCCAAATTGTGCTTAACCCCATCATTTAATCAATCCTTGTTGCCATGGTCCTCTTCCTGACAAAAAGTTTCCAATTTATAAAGCAACCAAATTTAGTGTCCAAAAAAATAGGCACAAAATTTGTCACAGCAAACAAATAACTTAAGGAACTCGCCCCCAATCCTCTTACACACACACACACACACACACACACACATCAAACTCTCCTCCCTTAGCACAAACTTACCCCATGGTCTCATTTATGCCAAATGACCCTCATTATTTCGTCTTATTACGAAAATAAATTGAGTTTTGGCTTAAAATTGTGGGTGTATGTGTGGTGTGTGTGACTCACACATAACAAACAAATGAGCATACAGGGACACCATTTTTGTCAAGAATTTTATAAGAAATATTAAATTTGCAGAAAATTGCCCTGTAATAGAAATGAAATTGAATTTACCTGTTGGGGCGGCAGTCGTACTGTCCCACTGCTCCATTGATTGTCCCATCTTCTGTCGTCATCATCAACTTTAATTGTTGCCCTGCTCCTGTTGTGACTCCCTGACTGTGCCAAATGCTAAGTCAAATATTAACAAAAAGTAAGTGAAAAGCAAATTCGATTAAATATGCCACGCCTTCGGGTGTCGTCTTATTGTGAAGCCATTAGCCTAGCGACAGCAAAATTGAATTAAAAATGCATCATAAAACTGGACGTAGATTTGATTAATGGCGCCTTCCTTTTTCCCGACCAGGAACAGAAAAAATGAAAAGTCCGTGGGGCAGCCAAAAAAGAAATAAGGAAAAGGAAAAAGGCTCTCGAAATAAATGACGGCGAAGACTTTTCGCACAAGACAGGACAACTAATCATAAACTTGAAGGAACTGAGAACGTGG
Organism: Lordiphosa mommai; assembly: GCA_018904225.1. Classification (NCBI taxonomy): domain Eukaryota; kingdom Metazoa; phylum Arthropoda; class Insecta; order Diptera; family Drosophilidae; genus Lordiphosa; species Lordiphosa mommai. The sequence goes on from JAEIFT010000295.1 coordinate 19,709, forward strand.
GTCTAGGTCCCTTCTTTGCTCATATGCAAAAAGGCAAAGTGGCTAAAAGTAAATGTGAAAGTTTGTTTGACCTAAAGATGGCAGCGTGATGGGAAGATACAATGAATACGTAGGTTGCTATATATATTTCTGGCCAAATAATAAAAACGCGAATATTTATGATCAAAAATGGTTTTATTGTTTTTCAAAAGTATTCTCCAGCAAGATTTATACACTTTTGCATGTGCTCAAACCAATTGTCGAAGCACTTTTTCCACTCAGATTGAGACACCTCCAAAACATGGTTTTTGAACTCTTCAACAGCATCTTCTGGCGACGAAAATCGTTGACCACGCATTTTTCCCTTGATGTGCGGGAATAAAAAGAAGTCATTGGGTGCCAAGTCAGGGCTGTACGGCGGTGGACCCATCAATGCGACGTTTTGGGCGGTCAAATAGGCGCTGATGTGAGCTGATGTGTGAGAGCTCCTGTTCGTTTTTCGAATTTCTCCGAAGACTTCAGGCAAACAAATTGCGGTATACCACTCACAAGCGGAACAGTCGCCACATGACAGTTTTACCGAAGAAACAGGCGACCATTTGCTTCGAAGTGCTTCTTCCACGAACGACTTTTGTTGGATTTGGCTCGTCTTCGAAGACCCACACGGTCGATTGCTGTTTTGTTTCGGGCTCAAAAGCATAGATTCATGATTCGTCAACTGTGACGATCTTATAAACGTCTTTCGAAACACCGCGATCATATTTTTTCAAAAATTTTTTGCACCAATCCACACGAGCCTTTTTTTGAGCGATTGTCAAATTGTGGGGAATCCAACGAGCACAAACCTTTTTTACGCCCAGGTGTTTATGCAATATCGAATGTATGCTGGTGGAAGAAATGCCCAGGGATACCTCTATCTCACGGTATGTCACATGACGATCTTGCATTATCAGTTCACGCACGGCAGCAATGATTTCTCAATTTTTGAACGACCTTCACGACCATCGTCTTCGAGCGAGCGTCGCCCGCGATTGAATTCATTAAACCAATTTTTCACAGTGCTATAAAATGGTGCTTCATCGCCATACAAAGATTTAAGTTCATCGGTGCACTCTTGTCGTGATAATCCACGTCGAAAGTTGTGAAAAATGATTGTACGAAAATGTTCACGAGTTAATTCCATTTTTTGTCCGTCCGTCCGTCTGTCTGTCCGTCTGTCTGTCTGTCCGTCTGTCTGTCTGTCTGTCCGTCTGTCTGTTTCTACGCGAACTAGTCCCTCAGTTTTAAAGCTATCGAACTGAAATTTTGCACAGAGTCTTCTTTTTACTGCACGCAACTAATATGTCGGAACCGGCCGGATCGGATGACTATATCATATAGCTGCCATAGGAACGATCGGTCGGAAAATAAGTTTTAGTACGAAAAACTTTTTTGTTTTCCATCGTAGCGTCCCTTATCTTGGTATATATTAGTTTTATATGTTTCCACATAATTCTGGAAAAATGTATCAAAGTCGGATCACTATAGCATATAGCTGCCATAGAAACGGTCGGTCAAGAAACTACTTCTAGTGAGAAAAACTTTTTTGTTTTCTATCGTAGCGTCCCCAATCTTGGTATATATTAGTTTTTTATGCTTTCACATAATTCGGAAAAAATTTATCAAAATCGGATGACTATAGCATATAGCTGCCATAGGACCGATCGGTCGGAAAATGTGTTTTACTAAGAAAAGTTTTTTTTATGGTGTCAAATTTTTATTATCAATTATTTAAAAAATTTGAATATCTGATATCTATATCCAATATATATTTTACCGGTTAAATCAGTTGGAGTAAACTTTTTCAAGTGTATTAAAACTTCGGCGCAGACGAAGTTAGCTTTGCCTTCTCGTTATACTAACTTTGTATTAAAAGAGATCTGAGCTCTGTTTGTTCAAACGGACAATCGGAAGGACATGGCTATATCTACTTGATTGTTGATGCTGATCATGAATATATATAATTTTAGATTAAAAATATTTAAATTTTGAAAAGTTAATTTAGTTTCTTAGAGCTACAATTTCCCAAAAGTTGAACCCGTTTTTTTTTACCTTTTATATTATTTGAACTTTGCCTGCCTTTCCTCACGCCATACGTCCCATCTCTAAAAACCCCACCCTTACATTAAAGTCCCTTTCCCAATTTGATTTCTGGCCTGCTAATGAAGCCATTTGACTGTAGTGGAAACTTGACGAAACTTGAGATGGTTTTGCACTTTCTGTCTGCTTACAAATTGAGCAAGGACGCGTCACATAAATTAGACGAAAGTGTTCTCAAACTTTTTATGTTAAGGTACGGGTGGAGGGGAAGGCGAAGCTACCAAACATTGTCGTAAAAATCAACAGCCATATGGCAAGGTACCAAAAAATAACAAGCAAACTGCTTGAGTGCTAGTCACCCCCTAGTTGACACATAACAGTTATCCCTTTGAAAGGGGGCGTGCTTGTGGGCCATAAAAACCATCAAAATATATTTCAATTAGTTGCGTTTTTTAGTTCGAAATGCACAACCATAAAAAGTGTCTTCTGCTCAGTTCATTTACTGCAAAAGGTACTCGTAAATTATGCGACGGCAAATCGTAAATTATTTTTTCGGACTTCTAATAGATTTTTCGGTTGTAACAGGAGGAAACAGATGTTTTGGAGTCATAAAGGAAATGAGTGGGAAATAATTTTAAAAGGTATGAAGTGATATGTGAGATTGAAGGGTTTATAAATTTTGTTAACGATTCGAAAGTGTGTTAACAGCTTTTGAGTGTCTAATTCTTAAGGTTCTCTATAACTATAGTTATACCATATTGTATACCTTAGAAAACTAAATTCCAAACTTCATTAACTTTTCTACACTTAAAATTTCATTCAACTCTAATCAAAAAATTGCAATCGTTTTATTATCCTTCTCATTTCTTTCGCTTGGTCATTTGCTTAATGTGGGAGAATGGCCACGCTAATGGAGTTACCAATGAGAATGCGAAACGAAGAATCCACCAAAAACAGCTGTCCATTAAAACGATTCCCTGAGAGATGGACCATTAATTACGCAAATGCTTCGCTCCAGCCCCACCCCCGCCCTTTCGGCATTCACAAAAAATCGACATCTGGCCACCGGACAGACCTACAAATTGCATTAAAATGTGCAAATATTTTTTCTGCCGCTTTTCCAGCTGCCGATTTTTATTCAATTTAACAATTTTATTTGATTTTGTTGCATAGTCAGCAGTTTGCAGCACGAGAAACTGGCGTTGTCAATGGCTACACGCGTCAACAAGAATTTGGCAGCTGATTTGTTGGTAGATGGAAATTTCCCCACAGTCGCTGACGACGTCATCCGCCTCCTCCGTCTCCGTCCTCCCATTGTCATCGCCATTTATGCGCTTCGCTGGGCAGGCGGGGGAAAAAAACCAAAACTTTGACACAAAGCAAAATTTCTATCTGGCAACTGACTGAGCATGCAAAAAGCATTGGGAACAGGAACTAAAAGCAGGACTACACATGCAATAGCAAACGGGGGAAAAAAATAGGCACCCAAATCGTCCTTCGTTACGTATTTTATGATATTTTTCCTTGGCATTGGTTCGCCACCGACGACGATGGCGACGAGAAATGATTTTATTTTGCTGACTGTCGTCGTAACTGAAATTGCCTACTGCTAACTGCGGATGCGAATACCGATGCCACTGTCAACAGCAGAATGTAGGAGTAGGCCGCTGCGCTGGCCCTGTTGGAATCCTGAGGAGGCGCACGAAAAATTCTTCACTTTTCGTGGAATTAGCTTAGAAAGATGTTGAAGCAAATACGAGTGCGACTCTCAAAAAAAGACACATGAACGGGAGCAATTAATTGTCAAACTAGAGTTCGCAATCGGGGGCATGTAATCCTTCGAAGAATTTCTCTCTCGAAAACGCCAATTGCCGCCTCATCCGCTGCTGTTAATGTCCATGCTTCAGCGCCATATTGCAGGAGAAGGATGAGCGCTATTTGCGTTCTTCGAGAGACGGCTCTACTCTTGAATTCCTTACTGAGCCCGTACTAGCATCGGTTTGCAAGAGTAATTCTTCTTTGAATTCGAGGCTAATGTTGTTGCCGCTGGGTTTTGCTATTCCCAGATAGATAATAAAAATAATATTTAAGAATCCTCAGAATAAATTCTGCTCCTGTATCTTAATAATCTCCATTTAGGAGATCCAAGATCTCATTTCAGCACTGGCGCAGTATATGTATATGACTACGTTTATGCTTATAAAAAAATCATTCTTTTGTCCCTCAAAGTATGCAACATTTATTTTCTTCAATTATTATTTTATGGAAGAGATAATAGAAAGTCAGTTATGGCAGCATCTTTTATAATCCACATTGTGCATTTCCTCAGATCGTCGGACCAGTCAAAGGTTTACAAAAAGAATAAGTGTTGAGACTACACTCAGGGAAAAATGCTGTGAAATTTTAATATTTTCACGTTGACTTAAATATTTTTGCCATTGATTTTGCGTTAAATATGGAATTCGTAAATCTGAAGTGCTTACACTTTAAATCGAAATTAAAAATGAAAATAGTCAAATTTAATAGTTTTCATATTAAATATAAAAAGACCAAATTATTAAATTTAACAAAAAAATATTTAATTTTAAATATTTCATAGTAGTTATGATTATAATTATATAATTATATTAAATTTAAATAAATATAATATTTAACTTTAATATACTTTACAGTACTTTAAATTTTTTACATATTCAATATAAACACCATTTCATATTGAAATAAACATTTTCCAACTTTAATTTAAAAGTACCCCCCTCAAAATAAATATAGTATAGCATAACTGTAGAAACAGTACACACACAATACACAAATGAGGCTGTATGATTAACCATACAGCTGTTTCGGAAGGTTCCACCATAGAGTAAATAGTTCTCTCTTTACTCTATGGTTCCACTATTTTTCATCATTGGTTTTCTGCCTGACGAACTACAGCCAATGACACGAATGCCTTAACTGGTTGGGGAGCCCAAAACCAGCAACGTGTAAAAACCTTTAACCATTCAAAATTTTTAAATTAACATACAAAACTATATTTTTAAGATAAGAACCTCTTAAAAGCAATATTACTCATATTTAAAAATAATATTTAACAAAGTTAAGCAATACATATTTTCGTATATTTGAAATAAATATGATTTTATTTTTATCTGAATACAGCAATATTTGATTTTAAGTGAATTTCACTTTTATTTTACTATATTCATATTAACTTCAGCGGTTAAGTATGTTTTCAGTTAAATCAAAGCGCTTTCTATTGGACTTTAATACGTTTTATATTTGAAAACAGCATAGTAAAATTAACTATGATTGTATTAATTTTTACGATTTGCTTTTTCTCTGCGTGTACTTAAAAATATACATTTTTCTAAATTATATATATTCATAAAAATAGCATACTTTGAAGGGCAAAATCATGATTTTTTATTTGTGCGTAAACGTAGTATATATATATGCACTAGAGACCTGCTCAAGTAAGTAAAAATGTAACATGTTAGGCATCACCGAGTATGAGTAAAAATTACCAGCTGGTAATTATAATCGTACGATGCCATGATTACCATTCGGCATTTTGTGAAAAAAAAAACACAGATAAAAAAATAATCGTTTTACTCACAAAAAATGCAATGGAAATATCAAAATGAGAAAAGTTGGGCTTGCGCGAAGTGGGTTAAAAATAAATCTAAAATTGGTTTATATTAGTAAAATTTGACTGTTTTCCTACGAAAATATCATAAAACAAAGGATTTTGAAAAACTTTACAATTTTAGCCTTTTTGCAAGCAAACACTTCATCTTGGCCGGGTGGATCCATCTTTTTATTCTGCCCAGAAGTTTGTAGAAATATTCATTATATATTCATTTCCGACCCCATAAACTGTATATCCATTTTTTTACTAGAAGAATTTTTGAATGATCTGGTATTGAAAGTAGAATACTTCTTTTATCTGACTAAATGTATTTTAGGCCGACTTGTAACTTAAGTTGAATCGCACTGAAATTTTTGGTTCAAAACAATTATTTTTGTCCTCAATTGGTACGGTTCAGGATCGGAATTCCGGGTTCGAACCGGTTCGGTTGAGACCGGGTTGCAGCACTGGTAAAAGTTCCTCTAAGTTTAAAACCGGTTTGCAGCTCTGGTAAAAGTTCCTCTAACAAACTTTCTGTAAATTTTCATCCTTTTTACACCCGAGTTTTCCAAAATCCTCTCTTAACCTCTCTTCCACTATATTCTTAAACAAGGTTGCAAACCGGTCCGGTACCGGACCTCAGAGAACTTGTTCGGTTCGTGTTTTATGGATTGCCCGAACCAGACCAGGAACCGAATCTCTGACATTTTTTATCCCTCAAACCTGAATCCAAACCAGATCATATGTATAACAAACGTGAGCGTAAGTTGAAGTCGGCCCTGGTCGACTTCGATATACCCGTTACTCTGGGAGGATTTTTTCATATTGCGGGGGCTGGAGGGGGTGTGGAAAAAATTTGAAACAAACTTGCTCTGCGACAAAACAAGTCTGCACTGAAAAAATGGTAGCTCTAGCTCTTATATTCTCTGAGATCTAGGTGTTCATACAGACGGACGGACGGACAGACGGACATGTCTATATCAACTCGGCTATTGATGCTGATCAAGAATATATATACTTTATGGGGTCGGAGATGCTTCCTTCTGCCTGTTTGCACGAATTTAGTATACTCTTTTTACTCTACGATTAACGGGTATAAAATATATAAAATTGCCCGAACATATATCGAAAAATATTTTCAAATTTTTGAAAAGGTCTTTAAAACGAAGACTTACATATACTGCGAATACTAGACTACCTATTTCAGCAACCCAGGCACTAGTTCAACGAGCATTTTCAGCACTAAAGTTTGTTGCTTGTAATGTGTCTAAGAGCTAGACAAACATCATTAGGAAGATAAAATGCCAATAATCCCCAACTTAAACTATGTTGGATAAGGTTAGATTTAGTTTTACACAGCAGCCCCTTGTGATGTGTCCAAAATGTGTCTGAAAAGTGAGATAAACTATACTTTGGAGTCTTGGGTGAAACCAGAACTTATAGGACTAGGAGTAGTTTCAGTTTCTAATAGATCAGGGCCGTCTATTTGATGATTCGAGATGTTTTTGTCACTGATGACTTGAGGCATAAACAGACGAAGTATGAGACGGACTATTTGTCTTCCTTGTCCCGTCGTTACGACCAGCTATTACCCTGTTATGGCCCTTAGAATTTTTTATGTTTTGGTGGCGAAGCTTCGTCTTCAGATGCGAAATTGTGTTCGTCATTGCCTTCCAGCTGGTTGAAAAAGTAACATTTATTCAAAGCCGCTTGCGGGTCTGTGAACAAATTTCCATTTCAATCCTTAAATTGTGGGATTCCGGGCTTGAAACCTTCGAATAGTTGCATAATAACATCTCCACTGCAGAGTTCTCCTGTAGGCTGCGTCTTTCTCTGCCGTAGCTTGGCTTCACTCTTCATTGTACCAGTTCTGCTTTCGAGAATACTTGGAAAATCCGAGTATCTCCTTGGCAGCCGTACTAATGGTGTGAGAAATATGTTTCCACTTTTCGCAAAAAGCAGATGGGTATGGCGAAATTTCCCGGAGCAGTTGGAAAAGTTTTGCGTTGTAGGCTTCAGAGGTCAGTTGTGATTGCAGCTTTATCTAAGTTAGCTTTACCTTCTCTAAGCTATTAAGAACCTGCTAAACTCTATCTACCTCTTGTACCCAATTTCCTACTGGGTCTCCATGTAGAATAACACACCATAACAACAGACTCCGCACTGCCAAGACTAACTCCCACCCACCAAGGCCAGCAAAAGCACGCGCAAGTTGATATAGCTCAACGGTTTTTATATCTATTGACGTGTTTTGTTTATTTTTTTCTATTTACTCTTATCGCCGAACCACAAGCAAACACGATGGAAATAATGATATAAGTGGCATAAAACCCGCTGGCAGAAGAACAAAAGGAAATAAAAACAGAAACAAGTATTCGTGTCCTTTTTTTCAATTTCTCAAGCAATTTTGCATAAAATTGGCTTTCGAGCACTGGGCCTAGACCTTGTCCAGACAACAGAAACTACCGTGATTTCGGAGAAGTAGGAACATACAACAACTATAATAATAAAGTTGATGATGATGATGATTTTTCTTTTCGGGGTTTTTGTGGCAAATTCAATTTGGTTTACGGGGCGCATATCAAAATGTTGTCGGTTGGTTGGTTTTGGGATACGGTTTTTGGGTTGTTAGTTTTTTTTTTCGTCTTTTCTAAACGTCCAAATGCAAATTGAATTTATTTGCTGCGAATTTTCGAGAAGAGGACATGGCTTTGCCCAAAAATAATTCGATTTGATTTTATTTGCATTGCTTTGACGGGTTTTTAAGCGGTGCACCAAAATGTTTGCACTGGAATGTTGCGCGTTTGAATTGGTTTATCATTTCTGGGCAATGGCTGGGCGCATTTATAATGCGCTTAATGTGCGAGAATAATTTGATTTTGTGACAGTAAATGTGTGGAAAATGTACGGATGCAAATTCAATATTAAAGCGAAACGGAAGTTTAAACACGCCTCTAAGTAGGCAACAGAAATGAAATTAACTTCAAAGTTTCTTTAGACTATTGAAACCTTTTGCTTTATTATAATTGAAAGGCAACCAACCTGCTCATCAAAGCAACCAGAAGTGGGCAATGTTTTTTTTTTCTCCTTCCTTTTTCACTGTATTTACAGTTACAATTGATGGACTTTCAAGTTCAGTCCGCATTGCGCCCGACTCATTAAACAAATAGCAAACTTCGCAAATAAACTTTAACACTTCAAATTGTTGATGTCTCAAGCAGTACATTTCACAATACATGGCCCCAATCCCTTCCACCCCCACGCCCAGTGTACCAAGTATCTGGCAGACCCTTCATCAACGCAAAGACGAAATCGTCAAAAAATCGCACTTATCGCGAAATTCTCCCTCAAAAACTTAATTTCCGCCCTTGGTGGATGGGGGAACGGGTGTGGGGTTTGGCCAAAAGTTTATGGTCCTTGGAACAACAAAATAAAACTTAAAATAACAACAACTATTTTGCTCGTAAACATGAAATTTCACTTGAGAGCAACAGAGAGCGAGTCCTCTTGTTGTTGCCGAAAAACTTTGGGGCAAAACCAGCGAAACCAACGAACCAAACTCTGAATTTGTCTGCAGGAAATCCGCAGGAAATCGTTGGATTTTTTCCCTTTTGGCATGTCTGAGACAAAAAACTGAAGGGTTGAAGGCAGCAAATTGTCTGGCTCACGTTCCTTTTGCTCTCGTAATTATGCTTGAGACCAAAACAATTGCTGATTTGGACTGCGGCCAATCGAGTTAATGTGGCAACACACATTTCAGCTGAACAATCGCACAATCCAGTTGAATAGATGAACAGTTGGCTTCTCTAATCGTTTGACGTTTCGAATAATTTCCAATGAATTTGCGGCTCATTGAGTTGCTGGACGTGAGCAGCAGCAGCAGTAGCTGAATGTGGAGAGGGATGGGCGACTGAATTGGATTGCTCAATTGCGTTTGTCCTCTGAATTCGGATTAAATTGTTAGCTGGCTTGAAGCTGTGCCGCATTTGTAGGCATTCATGTGATGCAATCTGATATCAATTAATGCAAATGCATGTCCTGATACATATGTATGAGTGTTTAAAGGCAACAAAGGAGCGATTTGTTGTCAACATTGGGGCAAGTGTTTTGTATTGAAAAAGAATCACATTACCATTTCCATCCCTCCTTCTATTTTGCCCATTCTTATTGCATAAAATTAACAGTTTATTTTCGCAGTGAAAAGCACTTCAATATACACTCACTTTTTGATCTTGCTTTTATTGGCCAACGGTGTAATATACCGAATTTTGAGATAAGTGTGGACAGCAAGAAATTTTTCATCCCGAATGAGCTCTAAGTCGATCAGTCGAATAGACTCACAGGCTGCAATTTTAGTTTCTGATAAGATGTGCATGGTAATTCGACCATTTCAATACACTTCGCAATGTTAATTAATTTAAATATAAAATGATCCGTGATATTCAAAAATCGGCATATCGAGACCAAAACCTTACGACCAGGAAGATAGTAGAAAAGTACTTTGACGATTCAATGTCTGGCAGATTTAATGACTAGACTACTACTAGACTTTTAGCTTGCACTATCATAAAAATTGAAATTAATATTATGTTTTTGAAAGATTTTGTCATTCACATTAATTTTAAGTTCATGAGTCTATTTCATTGATTGATCAAAATTACCGGGTTCAGCAGTATTCATCAATCATAATCCTTTATCAAAATAAATTTATGGGGGTTATGATAATCGCTTTGATGGAAAGTTCATCTTTTCTTTTTTATTGACATTAACTGGATAACATATGCATCTTTTTAATCAGCATGACGAGCTAAGTCGATATAGCCATATCCGTCAGACCGTCTGTTTCTATGCTATCTCCTCCCTCAGTATTAAAGCTATCTTGACCAAATTTTACAGAGTCTTTAAATAATTGGTCCATTCTATCATTGGTAGCACAGCCTCCAGAGTTTAGCATTTGTGTGTGTGATTTACATCTGAAACATCAGAGACATCATGGATTGTACATCACATTCGAACGTTCACAGAACAGTCAAACTATATCCATCGATTTTATGTTATCGATTTGTGAACCATTTTGTCAACTACTGAACTAATATTCAGTTTGTACACATATTTTAAGCTCCCAAGGAGTCCTTCCAAATTTAGTTCAAATTCCGACACTCTTTCATATAGCTACCATATAAACGATCTGGCCGATTTTCACAAACTTTGTGGTTTTTATACTCTGTACCGAAGGTACGAAGAGTATATTGGATTTGTGCAAATGTACACCCAGAGAAATCTAGCACGATTAGGCAAGACTGAAATCGGCTTCAATTTAGTTTTTTTTCGTCTTGAATTTTCAAGAAGAAATCTGCTTGAAATCGAGAAGACTTGTGCGCTCGATTTGAGTTTGGTAGCAAGAGAGGTGAGGCGTTCAAAACGAGAGCATTTTGTTCTCTCGCTCTCTGGCAGCTTTGTTTTAAAATGCTTACATTCAAGAAGATCTATTCTTGAATTCAAGAATAAATCATGCTTGAAATGAAGCCGACTAAATTTAAAACCGAGCAGATCGAGCTTCAAAATTCATGCTTAATTTCAATATTTTCTTTTTGGATCCAAGAAGATTCTGTCTTGCCGAACTTCTGACACGAAATTTGCTTGATATCAAGCACGATCTGCTCGCTTTTTTCTCTGAGTGTATGTAACAGCCAGAAGGAAGCATTTCCGACCATATAGACTATATATATTCTTGATCAGCATCAACAGCTGAGTCGATATAGCCATGTCCGTCTGTCCGTATGAACGAAGAGATCTCAGAAATGGTAAGAGTTAGAGGTTTGAAGCGTATGGAACATATATTTCTTATACTACTTAAGCTCCCAAGATGTCCTATCAACTTTGGTTCAATTTGGACCATAATTTCATATTGCTTCCATATATAGAAGAACTTTCTCCTCATTTTTTAAATATAAAATCGGAAACAGCTGATGTTTTACTTCCATTTGTTAACCACACGTCAATCAATTCTTTATGCTCAAACCCATAGAGGTGTGAAAAAATCGTGATTTCTCGGGTTTGTTAAAATTCGTGAAAAAACCAATTAGACTATCGTATAGAGGACACTTTTATAAACTAAGTTAAGCTCGCCTAAAACAACACACAACAAAAACATATAAAACAAAGAACAAAGCGTGGACATTATTTCCCATATTTTACTTCAATTGTTTAAATCAACTTTCGTTTATTTTTAAACCAATAAACTTAGACAAAATTTTGACACAACAAGTGCCACATTCTCAGTAATATGAAGAGCAGACTTTAAGGGCTTCTCAAAACTTTAGGGGCTGCATTTCCGAATAAAAGTTTTCGGTGCTAAGACCTCTGGGGTATACTCTTTTAGAAAATAAAACGTTTTTTCCACAAATCACACATTTTTTTTGGGACTTTATGCCCATAAATATAAAAAATATAAAAATAATATAATAAAAAAATATATAAATCGATTTTGTGACTATTGTGCACTGATTGCAAATATGAGCTTCTCAAACGGCTTTAAATATTGTATAGTAATAATAAATTATTAAATATAATTAAACCTTTCTTTCACTACATTTATGCATTTTTCTGTGTAACACAGAGCATTGGCGTATCTGTGTCTCGATTTCCTTCGTTCAGCAGATACTTTTCGATATATCGTGATTCTCTGATACATGCTCACCGCTCCACCTTTCTGATGAACACGGCCCAATGGCCGTGACTCATTAGTCTTCTTCATTGATCGGAAGCGATCTTGAACTTTATTATTGAAATACCTAAATAGACAGGACGTTTGAATGTAAATGCATTTTAATGCATTTATATTTGGATAAATTATTCTAGTAATGTTCATTTACTTCTAAGCTAAAACACTACACAAATTCGACCATATTCTTTTGTAGACACATTATATTCGACAATGAAGATTTTAAAATGATATATTACTTACCAGAGCTTGAAAGAAGTTCGGCTTGGGCCTTTGGGGCTGTAACATAATATATAATTACTTATGTTGGTTAATAAAAGGCAACATTAAGGCTTTGAACAGAAACGTCCACCCCTACTGCCTGATGGCTAAAAGCTGCAAAATATCTGAGCTGCATTCAAACACAATTATTTTTTGACAGTGCAAATATTTAGAAAACTATACAAGTTCTCCAAAAGTGACTTAAAAGCATTTCTCCAACCGAACCTTTTTCCAAATTGAAGTAGTCTGGGCAAGGTTGATGTTCGATATTCCATTTATTTCAAAGATGCGACTTATGGTCGTAAAAACTGTTGGGATATATAAATCAAAAATTTACATTCCATATTTAAGTTTCCTTTAATTAATGAATTGATATTATTTGATGTAAGTCGTTTAAAATTTTAGGTTCGGAATTCAATATTACGCCAAAAAAGGCGATTACTTAAGAACTCCGTACAAGCTTTCGTTGACAATTAAAATTTCTGATTACAGCCCCGTGACTCTTGTAAGAGCTATTGCTAGTTATCCTTCCATTTGTAAATAAATTGTAGTTGTAGTCCTGGAGCTGTCTTCACAATGGCGTTTAAATTTCGCATGCTAGTTTGAATACTTTAAATTTTATATTTGACTTTCTTTATAAAATAAAATTCAATTGCTGCAGTCCCTCTAATTTCTTTTTAAACACTCACCTAGGCCTTACCTTACTTACCCGCCCACACCACACACAAGGCAGCAAACTTCTTCCGCTTCAACCCCTTGCATTTCATATTTTAAGTGCCACTTTTGAAGTGCCTTCAACACAAAAGACTTTTTTATGATTATTTTCATTTTATTTTTGCATTCTCATAAATGCCCCAGCATAAAGCAAAGTTGTTCAAGCTGTTATTAAGTACATAATTTTTTTCCCAGCCACGCCCATACGGGCAGCAAACCAGCATATACGCCCACTTTCTCACTCACTTTTGCACTGGCGAAATGTGTTTCTATTTAATTTTTATAAAATTGCAACGCAACCAAAATGTGCCAAGCGAAAAAGGCAGGCGAAAACTTTATGCCTGGAAGGTCGTTAACACGTCTCCCCCCCTCCCGCCAGCTCGCCCACCGCCAGTTGCCAAACTCCACTGCTTCATCGTAGATGTACACACTCTGAGGAGCAACAGTTAACGTGGCGTATGCGCAACGTATGCATTTAATTTAATTTCATTATATTTATGCGCATCTATAGAATTGTGGGCGAACTAGCGATGTGTGTGTGTGTGTGTGCGTGGTGGGCGTGGCATGCAAATTGCAAAACTTTGTGAGCTCGTCCCGCATTTTATGTTAAATAATTTATGTAGTACGCACACACACACACACACACTGGCAGAGCCGTTGCGTTTATGAATTTAATATTAAAGTGTCATTTAATTGCAATTTTTGATCAAAATATTGTCGAATAAATATATAAAATAAATACATATATCTTATTCATCTGTTGGAGATGAACATGGAGTGGACATCTAGCGACGGTAATCCACTTGCACAACCAAAAGTCACGATACATTTAAAGACTTCTGGCAACTGAAGCTAGGGATAACGAAAGAAAAATATGTTTTTAAAAAGTCATCACCGATCTTCATGAAAATTACACAGATTATATTTATTTTGGATAAGTGCCTCTCTGCCGCTTCCCCAAAAAGAAAATTATATTTAATCCTAATAGGCCAGCGTAAATATTTTATTGAAGAACCCTGCAATGAGCTAGAAATTTTTTAATTTTTTTGCCTCTTCAACACATTCTCCCTGGTCTACTAGGATTAAATGCAATCTGAAAAAAACCTTAAAAAGAAGCTGAAAATCCTTACTTATAAGGAAAAACATCAAACTAAGCACACAATTCGCAGTCTTCCAAGCAGCAGTACGATCCATCATATGCTATGCCTATAAATAGGAGGCACATATCGTATGAATATGTTGAAAGTCTACCAATCTACTTTAGCAAAAAATATGAAGACTCTCACCAACTTCTTCAAATCACACAATATTCATTCATTCAAATCGTTGTCTGACTTTTCATAATTTCATTCTTTTAATAGTTTTTAAAATTAAAAAAAAAAAAATTTATTTAGACGCTTATTTTGAAAAAATCGATGAAACAGTATATCGATAACAGGTCGATAGATTTATTAGGTTTAGCTGACCGAAATACTTTAGAAAAAGTTGTGCTTATGCAATGGGGAGAACTTTTTTAGCATTATAATTAAAAAAGTGTCAGGAAAAACACCACATCTGCATCTGAATAAAATTACAATTTTGTCTCCTTTCACTAAAACTTGAATTAAAAAGCCATTTCCGATATCTCCGTTTGATGGCTTTTTTAAAAGAAAATAAAATTTTCTTTACTGTCATATTAAAAAACATTACATATTTGTTAATCTTAATCCATTTATGAGCCTTTTACGTCCGATAAATTTTAAAAATTAGCAAAACAAAGTTCTTTTATTTTTAAATGTTCGAGCCCCTAGAATTAAAACCACTAATCCTAGCACATTTTGTCTGAATACGGCCCAAAATAATTTAGAAAAAGTAATGTTGATGATTAGCGACCTTTCTATTTTGTTTGCCCAGAAAACATTTTTCCTCATACACCAGCAAACATAATTAATATAAAAATTTTAATATTTTCTGTATCCCGAAAGCATCCGAAATATATTGAACAAAACAAAACATTTTTTTTTCTGACCCGAGGCTACTAAAACAAATATACATTTGAAATATATGTTGAGCAAAAATGTTGTCGAGCACTGTAATGAGTTAAAATTTCTTAGGGGAATAGTTGGGTCAAGAAATTTGTTCAGAAAAGAGTTGAAAAAATCTAAGATTTTTGTTCGGAACAATATACTTAAGCTTGTTGAAAAAGATGAACCTATCAATGGATCCAGAAATAAGGTAGTTTAAAAATAGCAATGATGACATAGTTCTTCGATCTTCTAGAGTTGACAGATGCAGCATGGCACACCTACTAGAATATGGCGGCAAAAGTTCAGAAAAGATGAGTAGCTAGTATTTGAGAATTTTTTTCTGTAATCCTTCGTGTCTCTTTATATGAACTGCACTAGTAGGATTCCAAATTAATGAAGCATACTATAACTTTTTACGTTTAAACACAGAGTTAAGGTTAAACATAATATAAGTATCTTTAAATTGACTGATATTGCGCCTTACAAAATCGAGCAAATATAATACCTCTAATTAAATGTAAAGGATTTTAAGTTTAGAAAAATCCTCCCTTAAATAGAGAAACGTTAAAAAAATGGTTTAGTTAGTTTCTTGTTCTTCTTGAAATCAAATATCGCTGCAAATTTAAAAATATTTCCTATTTTAAGAAAGATTCGTATAAATATTTAGAAAAATATAATGTAAGGAAAGCTCTGGCAAGTTAAAGGTTTTTAACTATTTTAGAGCGTTTTTAGAGCTGATGCTCCCCTTTAAATATTTTTCCAGCGTATTCCAGGGTATTAGTAGGATTTAGTTAAGTTATAGCTTTTTATTTGGCCTCAAAATAGTATGGTTTCAAATCTATTCAAATAACAAAAGTTCTCTATTTATGGCAGGAATACAGCAGACTTAAGAACCGATTATTTCAAACCATAATAGAGAAATATTTTTCTGCTTTTTAGAAAAATGTTTTATAAGTTAAGGTCCAATTTATCAACTCCTAGATAGCAGAGTCTGTCTGAAATTAATAAACATCAGAAATTAAAGTTTATCTGACACATATTGGCTTTATTGAAGATGAGAAATCGGCACTAAGAAAAATAAACTTTCAATTTACTCTGTTATTAAGAATAAGTTATTATATAAGAATAAGTGGCAGATAGTTCTATGAGGAAGACAAGAAATCGGTCCTAAGGCAAGCTTGTCTGGGCGACAAAAGAATAGAAAATTTCTTAATTTTGGCTCGTTTTTTTTCTGAGAAGAAGAACTTCTAATGTTATTGAATACTTTACTTTAAAATAATGGTCAACATTATCCTTTTAAGAAATTACAATGTTCGAAAACTGAGAGTAAACCACTTAACCGAATCGTAACGATGGTTCGGTTTGTTTTAAAAACGATGTTATGAACCAAACCGGAGGTTTCAATCCTTAATGAACCACAGAACAGAACCAGTCATGTTTCTCGAGTGGCTGAAATCCATTCCTTTTAAGCATTTTAATGAGTACTGCGAACATAAAACTGAGTTCCAATATTAAAAAAAACGAGAAGGCAAAGCTAACTTCGACCGTGTCGAAGTTTTAATACACTTTAAAAAAATTTACTCCAACTGATTTAACCGGTAAAATATATATAGGATATAGATATCAGATATTTAAAATTTTTAAATCATTGATAATAAAGATTTCATACCATAAAAAAAAACTTTTCTCAGTAAAACACATTTTCCGACCGATCGGTCCTATGGCAGCTATATTCTATAGTCATCCGATTTTAATAAATTTTTTAAAAATCATGTGAAAGCATATAAAACTAATATATACCAAGATTGGGTACGCTACGATAGAAAACAACAAAGTTTTTCTCACTAGAAGTAGTTTTTTGACCGACAGTTTCTATGGGAGCTATTTAATATAGTCATCCGATTTTGACAAATTTTTCCTGTATTATGTGAAAGCATATAAAACTAACATATACCAAGATTAGTGACGCTACGATGGAAAATAAAAAAGTTTTTCTCACTAGAAGTAGTTTCTTGGCCGACCGTTTCTATGGCAGCTATATGCTATAGTGATCCGATTTTGATAAATTTTTCCAGAATGATGTGGAAGCATATAAATCTAATATGTACCAGGATTAGTGACGGTACGATGGAAAACAAACAAGTTTTTCTATCTAAAACTAGTTCTCAGACCGATCGTTCCTATGGCAGCTATATGATATAGTCATCCGATCCGGCCGGTTCCGACATATTAGTTGCGAGCAGCAAAAAGAAGACAAAATTTCAGCTCGATAGCTTTAAAACTGAGGGACTAGTTTGCGTAGAAACAGAGAGACAGACAGACGGACAGACAGACGGACAGACAGACAGACGGACAGACAGACGGACAGACAGACGGACGGACGGACAAGCGGAAATGAACTCAGCTCGTCGTCCTGATCAAGAATATATATAGTTTATGGGGTCGGAAATGAATATGTCTATGCGTTACAAACTTCTGGGCAAAATTAATATACACTTTTCAAGTGTATAAAAACGAAAGCGTAAGTTTAAGTCGGCCCTGCTCGACTTCGATACCCATTTACTCCGTAAAAGGATCAATATAAAAATCTTTTATTTAATCATAAAATGTTAATAAACATTAAGTGATAGTTTCTTTGGTTGTAATAACTCATTTACATGTCCTTGCAATTTCTCACGCGCCCATCTCCAATTTACTTTTATTGGATCAACTTTATTTTTCTGCAAATGGTGCATTATTTAAATGGCAAAAATATAATTAAATTAATTAGCAACAAGTATTTGCTTTAAAAGCATAACTTTTTATACAATTTCCATTGAAATTGACTTAATTTCATACATTTTGGAAAATATATTTTCATGAAATTCAATTAGCCTTCCATTTTCATAATCGACGCATACACACACACACAAATACAAAACCGGAGAGCCATCTGCTATTTAAACATTTTGTTAATTTGCATTTGCTTTCAGCTAGAACACCTTCACAGACACCCCGAGTAATTTGAATACGACCAGCATGGAAATGTTTCCCCACTGTTAATAGCCAAAAATGGCGTGATACAGTTCGTGCGGTGTGGGGGGGATGACTTCTCATCTTTTCTATGGTGTCGCGATAAAATTTCATAAATAAACATTTGAGCAAATTATGCAGAATTTTGCATTGAAAAAGTGGGCGGCTTTTAACTAAGCGAAATGCATTAATGATGTTGCAATTTGAATTTTGTGAATTATGCTTTTGGTATACAAATTATGAAGGGGTGGGTGCAGGGATTGAAAGGGGGGCACTGCATTCGTTAGTTATGCAGATGATGAAAGAGGTTTTGAATATCAAAGCTTTGATTTAGATAAATATATATATTTTCTATGACATCAATTCCCCTTGCATAAATAAGCTCCACTCTCAGCCCGAACAAAAGCTCTCATTCAACCCTCGCTGCTGCAACTCTTTGACCAGCTTATTTACAAGCGAATTAACTTATTATCCCTAAAGTAAACCCCATTTGGAAAAGCTTTTTCCACAAAATGCAACAAGCAAAAGCATTGCCTTCCTTTACCTTCGCTTTGTTTGTGTTACTTGCAGTTTTACAATGGAGCAAACCCAGTCCAAGCATCATCATCATCATCATTCGCATCCTGGGCGGGGAGAGACCCGTGGAAGTCAAGCCAAGCGGAAATGCTGCTTTTAGCTCGTTTTTAGCTCGTTTTCAGCAGAAATTTTTTGCATTGTTGTTGATTTTTTTTTTCTTTTTCAGCTAAAAAGATTTTTGAACGACTAACACAGTTCCGCTTTTTATGCGCCATATTTTAGTTATTGTTGTTGTTCTTGTTGTTGATGTTGATGTTTTTCATTCAACTTTTGTTGGTTTCTTTCTTTTGTTTTCTAGATTTGTTAGTTGGGCAACAAAGTGGCTATAAAGAGGGGGCGTGGTCTGGTTAATGCAAATGTGAGTATGAATGATTTTTAAGTGTGCTTTTAGTCAGATTAAGCAGCAGGACATGAGCATTTCTGGTTAAATGGATAAGCCAATGGCGGAAAATAACGCTGGAATGGCAAAGAGAGCGATTAATTTTTCTGCTTATTTGCAATTACAAACGTGGATGCCGGGGCGTAGTGGTAGAGTTTTGCGATAACTGCAATCAAAAGTATTCAAGTCAAAAGTGGGTTAAATATATGTTCCTATTTATTTAAATGAGCAGTCCTGCAGTTCTTTAAGGTAATCATCGTGTTCACCAAAGCTGGGGTCATCTGTCCCGAGTCACCGCTTGTGACAGATCCCTTATTATAGATGAAACTTTGAAACAAAACGCTTTAATAATTAGCAAACAAATAATTTATAAAGTTTATCTGAGATAAACACTTGGCCATTACCTAATCCCACCCAAACAACCTCCTCAAGGTGCAAAGAGCCGCTTGCCTGGGAATAACAGGATCCTTGAGATCCATTGATTTCCGAATTGAGAGGACTGGAACCGAGAAATTACCTTTAGAGAGAACGAGCTTACAACACCTACTATGAGACTGCTCTGAACTTTTTAAGGGGTTGTACGCAATTGCAAATTTCAGATCGATCGGTTCAGCCGATTTTGTGATCTAGTGATCACCGACTTTGAAACGTGTTAAAAGTTTAAAAAGAAGTTTACACGTAATTAAAATTTTGTGTCTTCTTTTCCACAGCCGTAAGATGATACCCTCTGCAGCATCAGCAGCTTCTAAAAGGTCGAATTAATGTTGTCTACGAGCCATTCTTCCTTTGTGTAACGATTTTTCGAGTAATTTTACATATCAACTGATTACAACTTGCAAACGCATCTTTCGAATCATTTTTTGTTGATGAGATCTTCAAAAATTTGGAATACGGCTTTAGTACCATCAGTTGGTAATGTCAGATGGACATTTGTAGAAGAAGATAGATAAGATCTGTTTGAAATTTTTGCAGAATATTCTTAAACATATATGTACATTCCGAAAATGCAAAAAAATTTTGGATTTTGTGAAAATTCCTAACGAACCTGGCTCTCTTTATCGATCCCTCAAAATGGTTTTTATAGAGATTCTTTTTATAGAGATTCCATATCTTGTAATAAAATGTATTTAATAAGTTTAAAGCTGTATTGACGAGCTAAGTTAAAGTTAAAATTGGCTGTTAAAGCCCCCTACAAGGGGGCCAATCCAAGCTTCTCTCAATCTCTTGATCGTATGTATTTTTTAATTTTCACTCAAGAGAAAGGGACCTTCAGTTTAATGCCGAATCCGAACGGCAAAGTTTTTAAGCCGCTTTTTCAGGGCTACATACTCCACATAACTGGCGCCAAAAGCTGAAAAGATGACCACGCACAAGCGTAAAAGTTTTTTAATTAGATGTTCCGAGGCGGGATCGAACCCACAACTTCCCGCACAGTGGGCACACGCTACCCACTGAGCCACATCTATTGAATCTTCCAGCCACCAGGGTATCCGTGGAAAAAATATTGCATAGCTTAGCAAAGGCAATTATTTATAATAATATCGTGAAGATCCCCTTAAACGAAGTAGAAACCGACATTCGGAGTAATCTCATTATACCCGTTACTCGTAGGGTATATATTTCTTGATCAGCATCAACAGCTGAGTTGATTTAGCCCTGTCCGTCTGCCGAGATTGACGCTTGATCTCTGAGACTATAAGAGCAAGAGTTACAATTTTTTCAGTGTGCACTGTGTGTATTGTGAATGTATTGTCTACTCGCAGATCAGGTTTGTTTTAAATTTTGGTCAATATGTTGAATACCTCTTACAATTTTAAAGATATCAAGCGCTTCTTTTGCATTTATATGTATATGAGCAACATTTTACGTCTTAACTTTTTCATGTATTTGGGGTCAATGTGCGCTCGGTCAGCCAACTTAATGTTAATGTTAAACATTTTATGTTAATGTTTAACATATTCTATTAATATTTATAAAAGATTTTTAAATAATAATTTTCCTGAGTAACGGGTATTTTAAAGTCGAGCATACCCGCTGACTTTAACTTACGGCTAAAACGATGATTGCGTTCGTTAAGTTTTTATTTCCCAATTAAAATAAATCGATCTTAGGGTAGGCGTTTGACGTCATCAAACACGTCGAAGCAGTGAACCAAACCGTTTTAATTTGCGGTATTCGGTTCGGTTCGGCACTTTCAGAAGGACACCGATACGCTCTAAAAACACAAATTTGCGTCCGTGTTTTTAATTAAAATTTATAATTTTTCCTACATCATTTTTTTTAATCTCTGGGTTATAGTTTTAGCATAAGATGCATATTCCTATGAATTCGAAACACTTTATTATAGACCAGAGATGAGCACCATACCACTGCAGAATGTATTTCAATATTTCAGGCATTATTGAATAACTTTAAAAGTAAGCAAGAATTTGGCATCTAGTTGTTTGCTTTGGGTTATACATACATACCATTAGGCTAAATTTTTAGTAAAAATGGGCGTGGCAGCACTTGGACACGGATTAAAAAAATGCTTATTTTTTATTTAAAGAATAAAAATATTGTTTTGAAGACCACCTTTCAGTTTTGCATCGGGATCAACGATGTTTGATGGTCTAAATACTGGTTTTCTTCATAAACATAGCATACTTAAAAGGGCTACTATGTATTAGCGTAGTATAAGAATGTTACTTGAAAGGTGCTCCATGGTCAGTTTGCCGTCTTGACGAGCAACTGCGCTCGCTTGTATTAACAACCGCACATTATCATCCCTATATATTGAAAGCACCGCAGCTTGATTCCTCCAGCCACTAATGCTTTGTAGTGCATATCACAATTCGGGACGACCAACTGAATTTATGCGTTTTTTAATGTTGCGGCACGTTTTTGCTCAAAAAGTTACATATTTTGTTTTCTTCTGTATTTCTACACTCTGAAAAAAAATCAAGAATTCCGTGCTTAAACATGGGAAATTTATGAACAAACAATCTCAAAAGCCGACTGAGATTGGAATTTCCAAATCTGTGAACAAAATTCTCATTTTAGGTTTGTTTTTGATTATAAACTCCTTTTAACTTTAAATAAAGTGTATTCAATGACATTATTATAATTCTGACTTTTATGTTTTCAAATGACAGACATATTTATGCGTGATGCAAGAAAAAAAAGAACGAAAATATCTTTAAATATTAATTACAAAACGGTTTGGGTGTACCAAAGTTAAAAACTTAAAATGTATGAAAAAAAAGTCTGAAGGACTTTAGTTTAACCCTGCTAAAAGGACACACAAGTAGGCATTGATGAAAATGAGGTTGTGTCTTAAAAAATTAAATTTCGCAAAAAGAGTGCAAAAGTACATATTGAGACTAATTGAATTTGATGCAGAATTGATGACTCTACAAGCTACAAAAACAACAACAAATGCTTAAATTTTTTTTTTGGCATTTGCTAAGTTACATATTCTTCACAAATTAATTTTTTTGAGATGCCTCACTAATACCCACGATTACTTGGACAATTATTAGTAAAGGTACAAACCACACTGATAAGAATTCCATCATAAACCTTTGACCAAAAATATCGTTTTTATTAGTTTTTAACAATTCAAAGTCGCGCCAGAAATGTACTTCTTCTGTTAACATTTCTGGTATGCAGCATCGAGGATTAATGAATTTATGAACTAAAAGCAAAAACATTTATTGGATTTAAACACTTTTGAAAGTCAACTTTCTGCCTGAAAAATTTAAGTATTTCCTATAGTGCATAAATACCATCATATAATACGTAAATTTCGCTTATGTGTGAGGCAACAGAAAACAAAGTGCCAAAAGAGACGCCTATCCTCTAAAGCTACACAAACAAGCTCATGTTTGCATGTATTAAATTTCATGTCTTGCCCTTAAAAGTATGCTATAGAAAGGTTTAAATTACGCATGTACAAATACAAATACAACAGCCTGTCTCTTTATTTCATGACGACGGCACAACACATGTGGCCCTAATTGGAAATCACCATTAGTTTGTTGGGTCCTGCTGTGCTTAAGCATATGAGCCGACGCAACAAAAACTACGGCACGAGCAGATGTCAATCGGGACACTTTTAAAAAAATTGATTTTGTGTGTTTCTCCCGTCATCGAAATGCACTTTCAAAGCATTATTTTCTCTTTGGATTTAGAAAATAATAGTAATTACATTCTATGTAATCCACGAGTCCTCTCAATCCATTTCAGAAATCCTGTAGGTTATTGTTCTGTACCAGACACTTTTTTTTAGCAATATAATGTTTTTAAATTCAAGTTAATCTTATTTTATCATAACAAAATCCCACACAATTTATTTTTCTTTCTCCTCACGCTCGAATCTATCTGCATTGTCCTTGTCCCATTGCTCTCTCTTCCCCCATCTTGTAAACAGCCAAGCACAAAACTTTATTTACTTCCAATCCGAAAACAATGCCTGGCAATCATATCCATGTTTCATTTTATTAAACAATTCAATTGCAATTTCAAGCGCAAAAAAAGAAAACGAAAACAAAAATTTTTCCAAAGTGTCAAAGCAATCAACGAAACACAACAACAAAAAAAAAATAGAAACAAAATTGTAAAAAAAAAGTTTATGAAAAACTTTCCGACACGTACACAAAACAGGGTCACATAAAACAACACTTCTAATTAGGATGAAGGAAAACAAATACGAGAAAAGCTCACCAAATTTATCATAATAATTCACAAGGCAACGAAAGAATAAATTGAAAAAAATTATTTAAATTAACAGAGCAACAACAAAAACAAAAATCGCATATAAAGTAATTAAAAAGTTTGCCACGCATTTATGGCTTTTGTTTTTCGGGGGTGGAGAGGAGAGCGGAATCTAAAACACAAAGCAGAGAAAAAAGAGAACAACAAATAAAAGTTGAAAACAAAGCGCAATGAAGTAAAATTCAATTACAAAATGAAAATATATTTTTTGAGAGGGTTAAGTCATAACCAAGTAAGATTTTGTAAGATTTTTAATGGAGGGAAATCCTATTTCTACCTAAGCAAAAAGGCCTCACCTCCCCCCTCTTCAGTATAAGCTAAATCCCAACTTAATCAAGACCAATACCTTCTGGCAAATGTGCTGCTAGCTAAGCTTTCTCTCTATTACTTCAATTTTAAATGCTGCCAGCTAAAATAATTGCTTTGGCACACGCGCTGGTATTCCCCTCAATCCCTTCCTCACCCCCTTCTCGCACCATTTTATCCCACATTCTGACCCCAAAAAGTTGCTCCATTGCCAAATGTATAAATGCCAAAGCATTTAAAATTTGCGCAACTTTTGCGCTTCGATGCTTTAACTTTTGACACCTACGACAGGCAAATAACCCGACCCTCAAAAAACCAGAGCGAGAGACAGAGAGAACTAGAGCGAGAAATGAGTCCCAGACCGGAATTGTTGGCTGGCACACGCCTCCTGGCGTCCACCCGCGCCGCAGGAAGCAATGAATTCATTCATTTGTTTACTCGTTCAAGTGGCAACTTCATTTTGTAAACACTTTCGTTTACATATAACTTTTTGCACCCAAAAAAAAAAGGAACAGCAGCCAAAACTGGAAAAGGGGGGACAAAAGGGTGTACATAGGCACCGAGCAAGAGAAAGACGCGGGGCAGGAGCAGCTGTGAGCTGAGTAAGGCAGCCCACAAGTTACATATCCTTTTACAACACAAAGTCGACCGTCGACCAACAGTGACGACCGCCGAGTACGGCTCAACAGGACCTACAACTTATTGTAGAACGCGCTACTGCACAGTGGTCTGGCGAAGGCTAAATAACATGAGTTTGGAAAAGAAAAGGACCCACTATGAATAAGATATTCGGAATTTGACAAGGCTGCAAACAGCTTTAGAACTGAACTCCTTAGAACCAGTTTATATTTAATAGGTTTTTGGTTCTCTCAAACCGATCTATGCCGAACCCCAACTAAAATCGGAACCCCTCGGTTATTAGCCTAAATAATTTTCATACAAAAAGTAAAATTGTTTTCTTTCCATAATATCACCTTTAAAATAATTTCAAAGTATTGGCTATGTGGGACCACTGTGACGATCGCCAGGGTTCGACGCCGTAAGTTGTTCCCTAATAAAACGTTTTTCCGGTCACCTTCACCAGCTATATGCGCCAGCTTTGAAGTAAGTAGCCAAGGAAATTATAATGTATTATACTTTTGGTAGCGGTGGAACCAAAAAAAATTTTGAATCTATAATATTAATTAAGGAAAATTGGATGCGTCCTCCGTTAAATATACAAAGTCCATCATTCTAAAATTCAGCCAAAAGTAGCTCCGATAATGTAATCACAATGCCATTAGATGTGAACCAAGGCGCGAACCAAATCCTTGGATTTGATGCTTTTAAAAACAAGTCCGCGAATTGAACCTTTAGCTTTACGACTGATTCAAGACTTCGGACCTAACCTTCTACAGAATCTGAGGATTTTTTTTGCAGCATTGGAATTAAATTTCGGAATTAATATATAATATCTCAGAGTTCTATACTCCAAACAATAATCAAACTTAAAAGGCGAATTGTATTTTTTAATCTTTTCTACATTTAGCTTCTTTCTCATCCCCTTAAGGTCTTTAAATTTGTCCTCATACACATTTAACTTTTTATATTAAAAATGTTTTCTTCTTATTAAACCCTTAAAGAGGGTATATTAAAAGTATTCTTGATCAGTATTAATAGCAGAGTCGATATAGCCTTGTCCGTCTGTCTGTCCGCCTGTCTGATCCGCCAGTATGTATTTAAACTCAGGGAGGAGATAGCATACGAGCTCAACGGAACAACGGAGCAACTGAAGAAAGAATAAACGGAGCAACGGAACAGCGAAGCGATTCGAGTGCTTGACATGTGCATGTTTTGTGAAGGGAAAACCTTTACCCAACTTTATTGATGCTAATCAAGAAGATATGGGCATTTCCATTATGTCAAACGGGACCGTCGAACACTTTTGAAGTGAAAAAAGTCAAAATAAAACGGATTTTCGTTTTGACATTAGGTTTATCTTATAGCTCTTAATTGGCGCTATAATTGGTTCTAAGGTTGATTCGGGGCATTTTGTACTTTCCAAGATAATTGCAAAATACCAAAGCATTCGCACGGGACAAATACAGAAATGGTGTTCGCGACCAACAATTGTCAATCCGATTTCAGAGAAACCTGAGGCAATATTGCAATCTTTTAAATTTTAGAATGTTGTACATTGATGTTATTTAAAAATGGCTTTGACTTTACCCAAAAAAACCTTATAATTTTTAAAAATTAAATCTTAACCACTTCGCGCGGGACATGTCGCACTGGATATTTTTTTTCCATGCTATTAATTACATTACTTCAGTTGCTCTTTTGACGAAATTATAAATATATACGTAGTAAAAGTATATGGGTAGTAAAAATGTTTTTAAATCAACAGAAAATTTCACACTTGAAAAACTCGCTTGCCAGCCCAACCATCAAAATCAAAAAACTATTCTCACTAAGAACCAAATTCGACCGATTGATACTCTGACAGCTATATAATATAGACAAATTTTTCAGGGCTTTTTGAAAGCGTATGGTATTCATAATTGGAAAGTTAATTAACGCTTACGTTGAAAACAAAAAAGTTTTTTCTACTAATAACTATTTTCTGACCAATCGGACCTATGGCAGCTCGCTGACCAAATGCAGTTTCAAAAATATATATTTATGAAAAAAAATATTTTTGAAAGAAAATTTCGCACTTACGATGTCGCACGGGACCAACTTTTTATAAGTTCCAAGATCACAAATCTTCTCATTTTACAGAATGGTTTTTTTTCATTTGAATTAAATTAAAAATCTCTATTTGTACTCAATATTGGATTAGGATTCTACATGTACTTTCGACGCACAAGATAACAAATGTTGTTTTTCAATGTCGCACGGGACGTCGAAATATGCGATAATGCAAACCAAAATATTACGATTATTTGCAATCGCATAGTTTACGTTTGGAAAGATTTAAGAACGCAAAAGTCAATTAATAATGACACTTAAGACACTTAAGAACATTTATCAAAACTTTTTACTTTATAGCTACTTTGTATCAGATAAACTTAGAAATTACTCGGCTATTTGTAGGTTTATTTGACAGCTATCGGTTGTTTATTTTATAAATATATAATATAATATAAAAACATCATTCGATAATTATCCGATAATTATTTTTCTAGATAAAATTATTCTACAATAACTGTTCGAATAAAATTCGTTAAAAAAAAAAATTTTCACAATAACTTTTTAACAATAAATTTCTTTGTTTTTTATTTCTCGAAAGTTTTTTCTTTATTCGATAAAAATAATTTTGAAAATTATTCGTTACGTAGACTGAGAAATCGGCCCTTAGAGAATTTGTTATTTAGGTATGTCCTGGAAATCTCTAGAGATTTTTGTATAAACTACTTCATTTCGAACCAAACTTGAATGACTTTATATGTAAAATGACAAGAATTCTATACGCTTACTAGACTTTCAGTGAAAGAAAATCGCACAGGTGAACTAAATTTGCTCGATGTTTGAGCAGCCGGTTCATTTCCGTCCGTAACATGTCCGTCCCGTTCATTTCCGTCCGTCTGTCTGTTTGTTTCTACGCAAACTAGTCCCTCAGTTTGAAAACTATCGAGCTGATTTGTCTTCTTTTTGCTGCACGTAAATAATGTCTAAACCGCCTGGATCGGATGACTATATCCTATAGCTGCCATTGGACCGATCGGACAAAAAAAAGTGTCTTTACAAGAAAAACTTTTTTGTTTCGCTCTCTTTGATCTTCGGATGGTGCTCACTGAACACTGCTCAGCTCGCTTCTCACTTCTCAATACCAGAGTTTTGTCAACCATAGCGCCTGACGGACGAACACATTCGGCAATTCACACAAACACGAGCCGAACGCATCCCGAGCCCATCGCCAAGAGAGCAAACAAATCAGCAAAGCCAATCAGTCGCTGACCAGCGTTCGATGAAGTAGGTCAGAACCGCTCTGCACATTATATTCGCACAGCAATATACTCTCACTTTTTCGCCCCGCTCTTGTTTTCAAACGCTGTTCTATACTTTTTCAATGATTCTATTGCCACTGTACACTGAGTTTTGTGGTGCTCATTCTAGTATTCCCCTAGCACTCGCACTAGCTTTCCCTTCTTGTCCCATCATGTTGTTTGGTGGCGTTTCACAGCTTCGCTCGGCAGCTTTTGGCAAAAGTTTTGTGTTTTACTTTTAGTTTGTGGCTTTCCTGGTTTTATCTTCAACTTAATAAAATGCCGTCAACAGTTTTAAATGCAAATTTCGCTGCTGCAGCTCAACCCCACCCCCCTCTCTACACACTATCCAACTACTTAGACCCAAATGAGACTTGCAAATGATTATGCGCTCTGCTAAAATCTTTAAAGTCTCGGGGAATGGATTTCAGGTCTTAGCATAGAATTTCGACTAGATCTCTTGGAATGCATCCTCCAGGCAACTTTAAGAAATTTTATCAATTTCTCTGGAAGTTTTCTGTAGTTCAGTTTTAGAAAGTTTTAGAAGCGTGTCGCTGCTGCTGCCATGGCTGAGAGAGGGGCCAGTGGAGATGCTTGAGGAATAGTTTATAGCATGTTGGTAGCAGCTCTTTCCCCTAACTCCTTGATGTATGTTTTTAGTTTGCTCAGTTATTTACTGTTGTTGTTTTGTTAAAAGGTCAAGCTATTACATTCGGTTGGAGCGGAGCTAAAGAAATGTTCACAGTTTGTGCCAGTTAATGACCTGGAAATAGTCTTAACTGTTGCTTGCTCTGGATAAATGTTAGTAGATACTCGTATAACTTGGTTTAATAAGCTTTTTTTCTCTTGGAAAATAATGGGCGCCACGCGGTTTGATAAACCCATTTGGAATACTAGCTGAGCTTAACCTTCATTGCCGGGTGTGCTAATGGTAAAAGGTTTCATCTAAATTTCTACGTTAATGTTTCGATTTGTAACAATTCATGTCAAAATATTCATTGACTTTACCCAATCTCAAAGACAATACAAAAAGGCTGCTTATCCGTGGGTTTCGATTTAAGTTTCTGGTCACTTCTAGCCATTTAGGACCTATTGGCCTTTTCCTAATTGAGCAAACAGATCTCAGAGATGGTAAGAGACAGACGATTGAAGTGTATGGTACATATAATTCAGGATAGAGCCAGCGCTCTGCCAGTTGAAGGTGCTGAACTGCCCGCTATCTACAAATTCGATTGATAAAGACTTTCAATCTCTGCTAAAATGTGCCCATTTATATAAAAATTCTACAAAATTCCCCATAAATCTTGTCACTAAATTGCTTATTACTCACTTCCAAGATATGACCCACTCCTTCATACTCCTCGGCACCCCGGCTCCCAATTTGTTAGCCTACAAAACACTTTAAGTAAATGGCCATAACCAATGACCATTGGTCATAACTTATGCCTTCTACTATCTCTCTCCCACTGGATGCAAAACATTTTCTATTCCATTTTTTCATATTTTCCACTTTCGCACTTCATGACCATAAAGCATTTGCCGCTGCCGCCCCCTTCTGTCCGCCGCCTGCCTTCTAACGAATATTAGACCATAAAGTAACAAACCAACAAACAAAACCCCAGACAAGTTGAACTTTCGCCCTGAAAATTGCGCAACAAAATGCAAAAAGTCAAAAATTCTGTGATGGTGACGAGGGGAGGGTGTGAGGGGCGTGGCTATGAAATAAGCGTTGCCAAAAATTCTCAACTGTTGTGGAAACCTAATGCATGCATAATCAACTTTGTTTAAACTTGGGCGCCATTTCCATAGTTGTTGTTGCTGTTGTTGGTGTTGTTGCTGTTTATGCTCCAATTGCTGTTATCCTCATTGGTGTTGTTGTTGTTGCTGCTGCTGCCGCTGTTGCTGGTGCCTGGCGCCTTATCTCTGACTCTGGCTAAAAAGGCGCCAAGTTAAACTCAAGTTAAAGGTTCATTTCATTAATTTGCAAGTCGCATTTAGTGCGTCGGATGTCGACAGAAATTTGCATTTAAATCCCGTGACAAAACGAGCAGAAAAGCGACGACGATGAAGATATGATGTGGAGGAGATTCGGTTAGTTTGGATGGGAGGGAAAGAAGGAGCCGCGCGATGGTTGATTTCGAAGCAACTGCTTTGGAAACACAAGCCGCTGGCATATTTCAGAAAATTCTTGTGCAGGGTATATTCACTTTGAAAATTCCTATGAAACGGACTAAATATCAATTTTTTCATATTGAAAAGTTTTGTGGTTAAACAAGAGTTAAATAAATACCAGGGATGCAAACCACTCGGGAATCAAGACTAGATCGATGCCACCGGTTTGGTTTCACATCTTTTTTTTCGCTAATCAAGCTTAATTTAATTCTTAGAAAACTTTGCAAATAAAATGTTAAACAAAATTAAAAAAAAAACTTCCACTGTGCCGAAGTTCTAATACAGTTTGCAAAACTCACTTGATTTTAATTAAATCAAAATCTTTAAGAATTCGATGGTTAACTTCTGAACTTGACCTCCCTACCATCAAAATCAACAAAGCTTTCTCACTAAGATCCATTTTCAGACCGATCGGTTGTCTGGCAACTATATTATATAGTCATCCGATTTTGACCAAATTTTGCAGAACAGTTTTAAAACATATATTATTTATAATTGCTAAGTTTAAAAGCGCTCAAATTTAAAACAAATAAGTTTTTCCTACTAAAACCCATTTTCTGATCGATCCGTTCATATATCTAAGATAGAAATAAAATAAAATAAAAATTATAGCATCGTGAGGGTGCATCCGATTTAAGCAACCCAAATTGTGATAGTACTATTTTCATGGCTTCTCTCCGAGAAAAAATTAAAGGTTCAAAAAAGTATTTTCTCAAGTAGGATTTTAGAAAAATTTAATTCAAAAAGGAACAACCGAAATTGTAACCAAATATTAATTTTTTTTCTGGTAAATGATATCCGTATAGATATTCTAGAAAACACCTCACGATGGGACAATGAATTATAGCGTGAGGAAAAATATTTTTTCTTATATTACGTTTATAAAATTTTTTTAGGACGTGTAATGTCAATCATCTAAAACCGAGAAAGTTATTTAAAGCAATATTTTAATATCCGCCGGTTGACATTATCAAAGAATTTTTTTTTTTAATCAATTATATTTTCTTAAAAAAAAATGTTCTTTTAGAAAAATATTTTTTCACGCGAATCTTCCCATCATGCGACTTTTTCTAAAATATGTATACGAATATACATAACCAGAAAAAAATATTTTATGAAAATATCGTTAACCAATTAACCATTAAAGACCGCCAAAACTCTACATAAGAATAAATTTTTTTGAATCTTTTATTTTTCCTCGAATAGAAGACATGATTATAGTAAATTGACAATTTAGTTCGTCTAAGTCGGATGCAGCGTAGCTCAAGGCAATAAGATCTGTGAAGCCATATTTGATTTGATACAAAGACAAGGACTAATTGGAAATAGCTTACGAATTAAATAGGCCTAAACCAAGAACATTTTGTACTCTTATTTGGTTTCAGGAAGAGGTGCGCGCGTGACGTGAATTTAAACGTGTCACGGGTGTCACGACATGATCGTGAGAAAGCACAGACATTCGTGCGTGTATCTATGATCCGTGCGTGATTCGTTCGTGTTTAAAAATATCTCGTGAATAGAAGTCATGCAGTATTCATAAACTTTTTTAGCATTTGATTTCGTGATTACGCTGTTCGCTACATACCAAAAGACGTCCATCCTAACCCATGATAGAATTAAGGTCTCTCCATGCAAAAAATCGGGGGTGGTTCATCGTGCGTGATCGTTCGTGACCTCTCCTATAATCGTCCATTAATCGTGCCTGACGCAAAACCCTTAAAAATTTGTGTGCGTGAATCGTACGTCAAGAGATTTTAATTTCGTGAATCGTGCGTTACGTGTAGGAAAAATCGCTCACGCGTGCACCTCTAGTTTCAAGAATGTTTTTGGGGGAATAATTAAGAATTTATTGAACTTCAATAAAAAAAATATTAAGTTATTATTTCAATTACGCAAATTGTAGTTTTAAAAGTAAATAGGGATTGACTTTAACGAGCTGAAAGCATGAAATATAATTCGAAATGTACTTAAAATCAGGGCTGCAAACCGGTCCGGAACCGAACCCTTCAGAACGGTTGGTTCGGTTCTGTGATCCCTGAACCGAACGGAACCGAACCCCATTAAAATACGATAACCTAACCCGAACCTAACCCTGTTTTTTATTGATGGGGTTCGGTTCTAAAAATAAATTGAAGCATAGAATTTATATTTACCTTCGATGGTAAAAAATATTTCATTATTTTGAAGAAAAATGTATCCATGTGTGGACGGCGACACTTTTTCCCATCCGCAACAAAAGACTGGACAAATAACACAACCCAAGCAAGTGAATTCAATTTGCATCTAAAGCCGTATTTCTGTCTATTATTTTGTTCGTTAATAAAGAATTGCATTTAAATATTT
Organism: Lordiphosa mommai; assembly: GCA_018904225.1. NCBI lineage: Eukaryota > Metazoa > Arthropoda > Insecta > Diptera > Drosophilidae > Lordiphosa > Lordiphosa mommai. The sequence continues at coordinate 52,611 of JAEIFT010000295.1, forward strand.
CTTTTTTTAACATAAATATTTTAGCAACCACATATGCCAAAGCCGGTCCCATTTTAAATATTTTTTTTTTTCGAAATAAACGTGTTCAACACACTATAGACAGGAGGTACTAGCAATCATCAAATCACACAGTGACTTCATATTTGAAGATGAAGATGATATTTCGAGATTAAAAATCACTAAAATAAGAACCAGTGCTGCAGACCCCCAATTTTGATAGTGGATGTTCGGTTTGAAACCCTTACCCTACGCTAGGGATTCGGTTCCAGTGACTTAATTACAGATACGCCGGTATGTCTCATCCCTAACTAATAGTGTGGCCGAACACGTACATACATTTCCGAAAATTGAAAGTCAGAATTTTTTTCTTCGAATGGGACCGCCACAGTACGGCTTTGACTGGCATATTGTGAGAGTCAAATGCTAAAAGTATTTTAATTGTGACTTGGTTCAAAAATATGTAGTAATTTAAATGAAGTGCAACTTTCCTTTGTATTCACAGTGTTTTTGCATCTCCATACGAACAAAATAATACCCACATATACGGTTTTAGATGAAATTTGAATACCCTTGCTGAAGGTTGTGATATTTTGTCCAGTCTTTTGTTGCTGACTGGAAAAAGTGTCGCCGTCCATACATGAATGGATACATTTTGTTCCTAATTATGAAATATTTCTTAACATCAAAGTGCAAAAATAAATTCTGTGCTTGTAATTTTATTTTTAGAACCGAACCCCATCAATAAGAAAATAGGGTTAGGTTCGTGTTAGGGTTCTCGTGATAATTTCCAACCTGAACCGAACCGGTTCTGAAGGGTTAAGTTCCGGACCGGCTTGCAGCCCTGATAAGAACTTCGTACTTGAATCAAGGATTTTGGTACTTGCCGTACTAATGACACCGTTTGTACTTGATTCTAGTACTACTACTAGAACCACCCAACTCAAACATGTACATTGTACACCGTAGATTGAAGATTGTAGTTTTAGGGTTGACAGTTTCAGAATTTGTAGAAAAACAAATATTGAAGTCAACTGTCATAATTATACACATATTGTTAATGTCTTTTCCAAGCTCAGCAGCTCCATCGAAAATGTTGAGAAAATAAGAAAATAAACTAGGAGTACATCCAACAACAACCTAAACGAAGGGCAATTTGCTCACGAACTAGTGCTAGTGTTGTTGTGCGTTTCATTAGTCTTTCTGTAGGAACTGCTCTCACGAGAGTTCTGTTTTCTATGACCAATAAGCGGAGTCTGCAATAATTGACAATAAGAACAAGCGTGTAGTTGTTATTGTTTTCAAGCCTCTCTGTTTGGTTTCTCTTGCAAAGCCATGACAATTGCTCTAAGTTGTTCTCACGAAAGTTCAATTGAAATGAGCATGCGAAGATTGAAGGGAAGCTTGGTCAGACAATTGCTGATATCTCTCAGTTTCGAGTCCGTGTAAGCGTTATGCGTTACTTAGAATTGAATTTTACCTCTGCCAAAAAAATTTCCGTACCAAAATTAAAGATGTTTCACATCAATAATTTTTCGCACAAAAGAAAAATATGAAAAAATAAATTTCCTATGCAATTACAATGAAATATCAACATTGGAAGGTACAGGGTATATTAAATTCAGGCAGGAAATTTTGTGTCGAGGAGCACAGTCGATTTTCTTTAATTTTTCAATATTATGCTCCTATCAAGTTTTGTTCATCAGACGACCTTAAGTTCGAAATAGCTGCGATAGGGTATACAGCAGCTTACGATGACTTTGGTTAAACCATTTTCAGGGTCTTTCAACTTCCTATTAATTTTTTGTATTTTTGTTTTTGGTAAACACAAATTGTTACACAAATTAAGTTGCCACTTGAGCTGTTGGTAACTTTGTTTAGTTTTTTTTTTTGTTGTTTGCTGCTTATACTCTTCATTAGCCATTAATAACTTGATATCGATGAGTAGAGAAGAGTCCTCCTGCCCAAGGGGTAGTTGGGTAATCAAATGGGGCGGGCAAGCTTTGGCAACCGCAGGCCGAGAGATGTTGGCCGCTGTTGCCCGGGCAGCGCAGTTGCCTGCGGTTAAACGCAAAATTATGTTTGCTACTTCAACTACAACTTGGCCATCTAAAATGCTGCTAATTGGCTGGCCATTTGCTGGACCCGCTGAGGATGCTGGGGGATGCGAATTTAAGGCTTTAACTTAGGCCGCGCGCATGGCTCGCATTACATGAGGCGGCTCACTTGGCACTCAATCGTGCCAACGATTCGTTTCTTTGCATAATCAGGAGGAGTCCAGAGTCTGTCCGCTCCACCGCCATTAAGTGGCGCGTGGGAAGCGACGCAGCTGCGGAAAGCTCTCTGTTCCATAGCTGTTAAAATAAACACAAATTATTTGTGTAAACTTGCGACGAGATCTCTTCTTTTTAGAGGGATTCTGATGCCTAAGTGGTTGATAGCCCACACCCAACTTTGCTCAGTTTTGGGGGCATGACTTTGAAAAGGGAAAAGACAAAAGTTGATTGATTGAAATTGATCGTTGCGAATTGAAAGCTGGGGATAGGAAAAATAAAAACCCTTTCAACTAAAAGGATGAGGAAGTATGGTTAAGTGTTGGATTGGTAGTAAAGGGAAACATGCAAATCGATATGTCAAACATAAATATTTAGAGTAGTATTGGGTTACTCATGAGTTAGTTTTAGTGACTCTTTTTTGTTCAGTTGCTTACATACTTGTTATTCTTGGTTGATACAAATTGAGCAATTGACTTTGTTCACTGAAATTAGGAAACTAAGAAAACTAAGCTGTTATAATTTCGTTTTATTCAACAAACAATAAATAAACAATTTCATAAATTTCGCACTCATTCTCCTTGCAACTTTTTGCTGAGTCTGCTCAAGCTTTATATCCATTAAAGGCGATGAATCAACTTCTTTGACTGCTGTTTGGCATTCAAGCTCCCTAAAAACGTCATTCGTGTGTGTAGAAACGGAAATTTATGTGCGCCATTTTCTGTTTATGTGTGTAAATTTGACTTCCTGTTGATGTAGAAAATTTGTATAGAAGAAAGATACAAAGATATGGTGAGCCCACCTCTTACTTTAAAAGTGGTGACCCCGACCCTCAGTCTCTCCCTCTCTTTCTCTCTTTACAAAGTCTTTCAAAAAAATTTGTCACTCAACCGTAAGTTTCTTGCATTTTTTGCCTTTTCACTTCGCCTTTTGTCATTTGACAAAATGTGGCCAATAAAAATTGCAACCGGCAACAAAGCAAAAACTGTACATAAAAAGCACCAAAATGACAGAAGACAAGATAATTGATTGTTTGATTCAATCGCAAAATCAAATGTTTCTCTCAGGACTTTTGGAATGATTGCGTCAAAGGAAACGCATCGAACATTGAAAATTGGTTACAAATTCTGATTAGAAGCGGCAACCAAAACCAAAATGAACAAAAACAAAAAAGGGAACGAAATTTGTGGGCGGTAGGTGTGGCAGCTGAACAAATTGAATTGTATTCCCTGATAAGACAAAGCAATCAGTCAATCAGTTAGTAGAGTTGAAAAACAGGCCAAAAGCACAGAGCCGAAAATATATGTGTGTTTGCTGGGAAGGCAGTAAGAATGTGATATAATTGCCAATTGAAAAACTTTTTTTCTTGTTTTTTGCTTACATAAGTGATGGATTGGATAATTTGTAAACGAAATTGGATTATTCGGAATTAAACTGGAACAGTGCATAACTAATCAACATTTAGTTAACGAAAAAATAAAACCATTTTGAAAAGTATGGAGATCAGAAAATGCAGCCACACTGATAATTTTACTTTGCACCAAAGATACAATTTGTATTGGGACTGTCCCATAATATTATTGCGTCTGTTTATGATAAAACTTTATTATATCTCTCCAAAAATCGGTATATGGCAATTTGCTAACACTTTGCGTTAAAACTAACGATGTCAACATTTCATTGGTTTTTTTTGGTTTCTTTGCTTTAAAAACTGCAATATTGGCGAGGAAGACAAAAAAGTCAGGTTAGCATCAATAATTGATGCGAACTCTTTATGAGGAAAGTCACATAATATGCTCGGACACATTTTGCTAGGGTTGTCCAAAACCCATTGAAAACTCAGAGCGGGAATGTCTTACCCCACACAAGTATATTCCCCCAGACATTGTTCCTTTCGACTACCACATGTTACGCTCAAAAAGTCATGACCTGTTCGAACAGCAACTCTCTTATGAAGAAACCAAAAATTGGGTCGATTCTTTGAACTCCTCAATAGACTAAAAATTGTTCAACTCGGTATTCGTATGCTGCTTGAAACATAGGGAATAGCCATAACGTTGGACAGTACTTTGAGAAACACACATTTCATCCATTTCTCAAAATAAGGACAAAAAGATATAAAAAGGCTAAATTAACTTCGTCTGTGCTAAAGATTTAATATATAATACTTGCACTAGCTCGCTTCAACTGATCAACTGATTGGGGTCAAATTTAGCTGAACTGTTTGAAATCATATAATATTTATAATGCTTGAGTTTCAGAACGCAAATATTGAATACAAAATCCCCTTATAATGAATATGCAGAATAGTTTAGCTATTAAAATTGTCAGACCCAGGACTGAAAGAGTTAAGTCCAAAAATAACGTTTTTTAAGAAATTGTCTCAAGAAATATATTACTTTTTTTTTTAAATGCAAGTAATAACTATTCAGATATTCAAGTTTCTAAATGACACTTAGATCATCCAAAAATATTGATGAATACTGCTCCTGTAGACGATCCTCCGAAGGTCCTCCAATAAAAGGTGATTAGCGGAGATCAGTATATCTGTGGTTTGGATTATTAGAATTCAAAAAAATGGGTCAGCTAAAATGTATAAGTAATAATCGGAATTATCATTCATTTGTTCAATCCCTGAGGCATATATCTTAGAAGTTTCCCTGCAATTCTGGAGGTGGAAATAGCTACTTGAACTAGTTACATTGACTACTGACTGGTGGCGATCACTACCTCTTCGCTTTACGAAAACGTATTAAAGTAAATACGTGGGTTGCTATTTAAGTTTCTGGCCTAGGTCACTTCAAGCCATTTTAGGACCAATTGGCCTTTTTCCAACAAAAGTTTGGACTTTTATCAATAAAAACTCCATACAACTCTTTCATGTGTGACCACGTTTGATATCGATTAACGATAATCAAAAACTTACCTCGGCAGAAAAATGGAATTAACTCGTGAAAATTTTCGTGCAATCATTTTTCACAACTGTCGACGTAGATTATCCGACAAGAGTGCAACGATGAACTTAATTTTTGTATGGCGATGAAGCACCATCTTATAGCACTGTGAAGAATTGGTTTAATGAATTCAATCGCGGGCGACGCTCGCTCGAAGACGAGCCAGAATGCCAGAAAACATTGGTGCCGTGCGTAAACTGATAATGCAAGATCGTCATGTGACATACCGTGAGATAAAGGCATCCTTGGGCATTTCTTCCACCAGCATACATTCGATATTGCCTGAACACCAGGGCGTAAGAAAGGTTTGTTCTCGTTGGATCCCGCACAATTTGACAATCGCTCATAAATAGGCTCGTTTGGATTGGTGCAAAGAAATTTCGAATAAATATAATCGCGTTGTTTCAAAAGACGTTTATAAGATCGTCAAAGGCGACGAAACATGGATCTATGCTTATGAGCCCTAAACAAAACAGCAATCGACCGTGTGGGTCTTTGAAAACGAGCCAAATCCAATGAAAGTCGTTCGTGGAAGAAGCATTTCGAAGCAAATGCAAAAACAGCAAAACCGCCCAAAACGTCGAATTGATGGGTCATCCGCCGTACAGCCCTGACTTGGCACCCAATGACTTCTTTTTATTCCCGCAAATCAAGGGAAAATACGTGGTCAACGATTTTCGTCGCCAGAAGATGCTGTTGAAGAGATCAAAAACCATGTTTTGGAGGTATCTCAATCGGAGTGGAAAAAATGCTTCGACAATTGGTTTGAGCGCATGCAAAAGTGTATAAATCTTGCTGGAGAATACTTTGAAAAACAATAAAACAATTTTTTTTTATAAATATTCGCGTTTTCAGTATTAGGCCAGAAATATATATAGCGTATACGTATAACCCCTTAGGTTGCAAGATAAAGTCTCGATAATCAAAACGGGGGGATAAATGCCACTAGAATGGTTTATTTGATAAGCGTAGGAATCACCAAAATTGGATGATGAGTCACTTGATTCAAGAAGCGAGAGGTTGGGAACCGTTAGGACTTAAGCTTGGAATTCACAAAGTCATAATACTTTTTAAGCACGCTGTGAAAGTAATCCTTGTAGCATTCGTAATTGTAAATAGGAAATCTTCAGGGATCTACTAAATATTTCGATTAATCAATTTGAAAACCAGATCTTTTAAATTTCTTGTATAATCGACTCTTTAAGTTTAAGAATTTAGTTCGCAGAGTTTTTCTATGAACTTAAGCGTGAAAGTATGTTAAATTCGTCCTTGATGGACTACAAAACTAAAAGTTTTTTAAAAACATAAACGTATACCAATTGCACTTGTTCTAACAAGAATATTAAATTTATGTAGAGTTGTCGTCGGAGGACTTGAAATTTCGAATGAGTTTTAGCATCCACAGTGCTTGCACATTGTGGCGCTGATTTAATCAGTTAGTTATTGTAGTTCCTCGAGTTGATTGTCTGTCTCCCTAGTTGACATCATCATCTGTCTCCCTAGTAAATCTTAAGCAAATATTGGGTAATCCGAATTTGAGATTCGGTTTCAGCTTTTCATATTGCTTATTCGTGCATTTTGTTTGTGTCTTATTGTAGCCAGCATTAAAATTGAAATTGAAATGCCGCAGACCGCAGCAAACCAGAATCGTCTGCTGCTGCTGCCGCTGGATGCTGATGATGACAGTCAGTCAGTGGCCAAAAAAAGAAAACAATAATGTACAGTGGATACCAGCCACTAACGAAGCTCAGCTTACATATTATCACCCAATGTTCATCTATGGCCAGGCCAGACAATCTATAGTCTAAAGAGAGAGGGGAGTGAGTGGGCGTGTAAAACAAACGGAATGACGACAGCGCATAGTTTCATTATCCTTTACGGGACAACAGGACCGACAGGCTGGCTGGCTGGCTAGCTGGCAGACAACGGAACAGGAACAGGCACGGATCTGTCGCTACATGCCGAGCATTACAAATTTTCGAAATGAAACTGAAATCAAATAAAGCACATAACGAGTGAGCGAATCTGACAGAGAGATGGAGTGGGATATATATATGTATGTATGTATGTACTTATACTATACATTTACAACAAATACCAACAACAATGCAACGCAATTAAAAATGCTTGAAAAAATTCATTCGAATGACAAACATGCTGCGAATTTGTAATCTGTAATATGAATTCGAATTTTAAAGATATTTTCATTATGAAATCTGATTCCAAGGGAAAAATGTGACGACGAAACCGGGTGGAAAGCAGGTGAATATGAATTGCAGTTCGATTTAATTGAGTTGCGATGGAATGCGAATGTGGCACCGCCGGGGCTGGGGCAATGCCAATGCGAAAAATGGCAACAATCCAATCAGCTGTGGGATAATTGGCAAAAATGTAAAATTGCAAATGAATGAATACTTTTTGTGGCCAAATTGATTGAAAACCCCGACATTGGCAAAAATAATGAAATGTGGCCAAATGTTTGGGGAAATGATATATATGCAGGTACTTGTGTGCGTGTGTTGATACATTCAGTGGAAACATTTGTTAAGGTGTGCGAGTCAAGGTTGTGGTGTAAATTGATTCAAGGATGTCACACATAGAATTATATATTAAAAAGAATAAATTGTTTTTGAGAGTTAAGCTTAAGGGAATTTCTTTTTCTGGCTGGCTTGTCTAAGTACACGAGAAACTTCACTAATAGTCCCACAAGAAAATAGTTTAGTGGGGTCTAATCACATGAACTTGGCGACCAATAAACTGGTCCAAAACGTGAAATTATTTGCTCTCCAAACTCTCCTCTCAATTGGTCCATGGTTTCGCGTGTTGTGTGGCATGTGGCAACTTCTTGTTAAAATCACAAATCAACCAAGTCCAATTCTTCCATTGACTGTAACGATGCGACTTTCATTATTTTTAAAAACGTACGGTCCAATGATGCCGCCGGCCCACAAACAGCACCAAATAGTGCATTTTCAGTGAGCATTGAAGCTTCGCCGCTGAAGAAAATTTTTCGATAGAAAAGGAATCTTCATTCAACTTTTTTGAGGCCCATTCAGCATACAAACGACGTTGGGGATGACCTTCCAAGGTGTACCATCCTTTTTTTTTGTAGATAGGCCCGTTGGGATACCAATTCATTCTTTTAGACAATAAAGGGAGGGTCGCCACTATTAAACCACTTAGTTAGTAGCACAATCTTGAGTAGTACAGCTATCTCCATTTTAGGTACTGGCAGTGTCAGAGGAGATGCTGAACGCTTTCTTCTTTATCAACTGAGCAACAACTTCTAGTCACTATGGTCTATATCACGCTTCGCGGCATGCCTACCTTTAAGACAGTGTTCTGAAAGTATTCCTACGAGAAGGGAGGCATTCTGAAGGAAAGAAGAAGCTGAAGTAATGATTTCTTCACTCTTTACATTGTGCCCATACGGAGCTGAGAAGTACTGTTGCGCTTAACAGCACATGAATGGAACCTATGTTGATGCCTGTGGATATCAATTTACTTCGAACTGCTAATGAAATATAATCAAAATAGAAAAAGAATTAGGTATTCACAACCCCCAGTTGAATTATGGAATAGATTAATTGAATGATAACCAATTTCAATTGTGAACAACCTTAATGTAAAGCTTCTTTTCTTGTCCGAATTAAAAATTCATAAATCATGGGAATGCTTTTATTAATGGCAAGTGCACTATACCCAGTCTATATTCGAATTCGCGACTTCGGAGCTTTGTCCAAAGTATCTATAAGAAATGTTGCTGCCTCTATTGCCCTGATGCTTTTGAACTCCAGCAACTTGTAGCTAACTGTCACTATGCAAATGATACCTACAAAAGGGAAAAGAAAAAAAAATAAGTTGAAAACGAATGGTCTAAAAAAATGTTTAAAGAATTTTTTTCTTGAAATCGAGAATTTTTCGTTCTAAAATTGGTATTTATAAGAATTTTTAAAAGTTAAGTAATTTGATTATCAAACGTGATTATGTACAAAATTTGCATCTGCAGCTGTAGTTACATATGTATGGGCATATGCTTTCGGATCAATACGCACATGCAGCAACCAATATCACACTTGCAGCCGATCAAGCATATGAACATACATACAGAAATGCATGGCGCCAAATGCAGCGTATTCGTTCAAAACAGTGGCGCTAGAAAGTATTTGCCCGTTGATTTAATATTATTTTTGGGCTTTTAAGCCTCACTGTGCACTTTCAGAACTCACAAATTGCTATTTCTTTTTTTTTTAATTTAAACTTTTTTTTTAGACGCTATAACTACCTCAATAATGACGCCTGACAAAGTCAAAGAAGACGAAGATGAACTTAAAAGAATTCTTTAAAACGTAAAAAACAACTGTTAATTACTTTATTAATAAAACAAAAGCAACTGTTTTTTAATTGCTTAAGCTTTTGATGAGAAAATGGGCGGTCTTGATTTCAGACTAAGATTCTGGGATTTAAGAATACTCCGCTCTTGATTCAAGAATGTAAGAATCTTGGATTTGAGTCTGTCAAGCTCTTGATTATAGAATTTTCTACTTGGATTACGAATTTTTCATAATAAGATCAAGTATGAAAATACTTGTTTCAAGAAATTCGTTCTTAAGAATGTATTCTTGGATCAAGAAATTCAGTCTTCGATAAAAAATGTTCACTCTTACGTTACTATTGTTTTCGAATGCTCTTGATCCAAGTATGAAATTCTCTATTTTTTCTAATTGTGTTAATGGTTAGGTAAGCTTGCAGAGAAGGGGTGGGACAACAATGAAGCTAACCATTTTCGGTTACGCAATTATGCCATCAAATTGCAGCCCGTATGCAATCATAGATTATGCATACGTGTTACAGTAGTTGAAATTGGTATTTATTTTTTTTGCATGCTTCTACGAGATATGAAGCCAGATCTTTTTGTCTATCAGTTGAATGCCAACAAAATGTCTTAATTCGTGTACACAATAGCAAGCATTTTGTGTAGTGTTACCCAACACTTAAAGTATTCGATTCAATTAGTGCAATATTGGTAAAGTAGTTGTGGAATTTTGTTATTTTAGTTCAAAATATTTTGTTTGGTAATTTGCCGCACTATTGACATTGTTTCCATTTCATTAGAGCAGAGAATAATTGCTGTATTTCCCGAGTACAATATCATCTCAAGTCCCCCCATAACGATGTCCCACTGTTCCAAAAAGCTTTCATTTCCAAAAATTTCATTAAGCTAAACACTCTGCCACGCCTCTTAAATTCAAATGCCCCGCTTCATTTACAAAGAAATGTCACAACAAATTTGTTTTTCGTCGACAGCCGGAGGAATTGGGGCGAAGGCCGGAAAATGAAATGAGGCATTAGGCAATGATCGTGAGACGATCTCAAGCTGTGAAAAATTTTAACAAAAAATATCGTTTTGTTAAATTAGGCGTCGCTTGAGGACGGAATACATTTGGACTGAGAGTTATGATAATTATGTCCAACTTAAATCTCTGCATTTAATTTTGCTGTCAATTCGCCGTCTCGATAAAATTAAGCATACGTCGCATTGTCCACTCCACAAAATGCATATTTAAATTCTGTCTGCTGACAATTCGATTAAGTTGGCAATTATCAGAATATTAAATCGTGTTGTTATCGTTCTTCAACTATCAGCGCATTAAAATGTCAATTATGGAGCATAGCCCCACTTGCTACCCCATAGGTTAAGTTGCATTTGGTGAGTGTGTGTGTTTATTTGTGTTTGTTTTTTCCTCGTTTTATTTTTGCGTATTTGTTTGGTTATTCATGATACAAATTCCAGCCTGCCTTTTGTTTGGAGAGTGGCAAGCAAATAAAAATTTAATGAAATTTTCACTTGGCATGAATATCCAACAGTTTGAAACTCATTTAAAATGTGCTAGGATAGAAGCGTTTGTGATTATATTTCTACCAAAATCAACAGCCATTGTGACTGACCGCAAAATCAATTTCAATTGTCAACAAAGTAACAAAATAATGAAAAAAAAGAACGCAAAAACGAACCCAAAGCAAAAATCATAATAAAACTTTTAGCAAAACCAGAAGTACAACAAAAACTTTGGTAAGAGTACAAAAAACTTTTGCCACTTTTTGTTGTGACTTAAGCATAAGCAGCAGCAGGTCCGGTGTGGGCAGTGCGTGCCTTAAAGTTTTTGCGGTCCAGACCGTACGGCAAATTGAACCAAGTAGACTGGAGATGTAGACATAGACGGAGATGGAGACGTCGCGTCGTGCTGCGCAACTAATGAAGCTGTTTCTGGGATAGACTGTCCTGTCAGGATGTCAGATAGCCAACACCTGTATCCAGTTCACATTTTACGTGCTGACATTTGGTTTAATTTGAGTTGGTTTTTCTGTTGCCCTAATTAAAATTTCAATAATTATAAATATTTGTGGGCAAATCGTTGACTAAATCAAATATAAATACATGGAATGTTTCAGCATATTCATGACTTTTTATTGAGGTTAAAGTTCGTATAATTAAATATTTATTATTGTGACAATTAGTTTGCCGGCGCCTAATGTGGAAACTTTTTGAAATTTGAAATGTCTTTTCAATCGGAGCGGCATGAGAATAGCCTTGATTTGGTCCTTGGCAATGGGGACGGGTTATACTATGTCAGAGCCAAAGAAGTAAGAAAGTCGTTCAAGACTGACCGTACCGGCTAAAGTTTGTATATAACTTATAGTTATAGTTATAAACGAACATATCATTAAGTTAACAGAGCTGACATAAAAAATACTGAAGAAAATTTAAAAGAAAATTAAAAGTGGATAATTTCTTTCTTCGATCACTTAAGTACATTAATTTGGCGTTTGTTAAAAATTGTGGTAAACCGGCAAAGTTATTCAATCTTGTAACTTCCCAAAGGCCGCAGTTTCTGTTGTGTAGCCTTTTTTAATAGTAGCTTAACAGAGAACTGTTATTGAGTTTTATATGGAACCCTGACCGAATGCAGGGTTGAATAGGTGGATATATCTTGGCTATTTATCCACAGATTATAACACACGATAGCTTGTTTGAAACCTATCTGATCGATAGGTAATGATGAGTAGAATATATGTCTAGAAGGTTCAAACAACCTAACTATAAAATTGCGAGATATTTGAGGTGTTTTTCAAATTGCGGGGGTGGCAACTCTACTATCGTTCATCTGATCGGAAAACGATGTATGAAAGCTCGATATGTAATGACGAGTAGAATATATGTCTAGAAGGTTCGATCAACCTAACTCCAAAATTGCGGGATATTTGAGGTGTTTTTCAAATTGCGGGGGTGGCAACTCTACTAACGTTCATCTGATCGGAAAACGATGTATGGGGGCTCCATAGGTAATGATGAGTAGAATATATGTCTTGTTTCAAACCACCTATCTCAAAAATTGTGGAAGATATTAAGTTTTTTTCAATTTACGGGGGAGTCAGGGGGCGTGGCAAAAAAACCTAAACTTGATCTGCCTGCAAGTATAAGAATTATATGTTCCATACACCTCAAATCTCTATCTCTTACCATCTCTGAGATCTCAGAGTTCATACGGACAGAGGGACATGTCTATATCGACTCGGCTGTTGAAGCTGATCAAGAATATATATACTTTATAGGGTCGGAGATGCTTCCTTCTGGCTGTTACATACATTTGCACAAACCCAATATACTCTGTGTACCTTCGGTACAGAGTATCCAAAAAAATTTTAAGTGTCAATAAATTATTTTGTTAATTACATTTAAAGGAAAATTCAAGAAATTAGGCTTCTTCAGACCCTGAAGCATATGTAACCCTTTAAAAAGCCTACGATGGGTTAAATAAAAAGTTGGTGCAGTCACGAAGCACCTAAACTTAGTGTAAAGTTGTTTAAGGACGTCTGAAATCGTTATTCTTTTAACTGATATTGTAACAAAGGATGGTCGGAGAGGGTACATTAAGATATGTTGAATACAGTAAAAACAAGTCAGAAAACTGCCAATCTAAAAACAAAAATTCGAAAATTCTTCAAAAATGATTTTTCCATAGAAAAATTAGAAATTTTTCGGAATCATTGTAAGCTCAGATCTATAAAAAAATTGACTTTGACCAGAAGCTTTTCTGGCTGTTGGCTAGTGTCAAACCATCAAAATGCTATGGTGGGGTGTTGTCCGTTTCCGGCATTGAGTGCAAGGTTTTTCTTTAAATCTTCTGCCTGTTAAGTCAATTTTTTATATTTCTTAGTAGTTGGGCAAATCTTAAAAATCTTCGTTGTACTCCCTAATGCGAAAGTAACTTTTTTCTCTGCCTTTCTTGCCCTTTATCACAAATTCAATTCTCTATTTCCACTAAATGCAATTGTTGTGCCTTACTATTCAGGAACACATCTGTGAGTTTTTAAAGGGGGAAACAAAATTGTGACCCAAACATCCGGTGCAAAAATATTTATTTGTGCAACAGGAAGAAAGTTGGGCCTCGCAGGAGCATGAGAGCAGGCAGGCAGTTTCTATGGCGGAAATTGATTTCGCTTTGAAGCAGCAGCAGCGGCAAGTGTATGAGCAGGCGGCACCTACCAACCCGCTCCAAGGACATAACGCACATTTCCTGCGACAAATTTGGAGAGCAGGTCCTGAGCCTTTTAAACGAACTTTGACTTCTTGTTTGGCGCTCAATTTATGGGTCTATCGAGTTTTGAGTTTGTTGGAGGGGGGAGGACAAAGTTAACTAAAAGTGCACATAAACAAGACTTTCAAGTCAATTTTAATGGCAAACAATACAAGTTTTATACTGTGCAACGTTACTTTTTTCCTCTGTTATGTATCGATCCACAGCGGTCGAGCTTTAATAACATAATAAATATTTTTGCTGGAAATGAAGCTGACATCAAATAAATAGAAAATTGGCGAGAGCAAAAACTTCACATTTCATTTTGTGTATTGAAATTTATGCGCAGGTCAAGTCCAAACACACTCACACACACACACACACACACTTTTGCATATCTGGGACTCATGTCCTGGACCTGGCAGGACTGCTGCTGTTTTTGCTGTCCAAATATTTATATTCATTGTGTCAGAGTGTTAAAGCGATAAAATGCAGTGTAAATACAAAAACCCACCCAAACGCCTTTTGGCCTTTTGTATGATTAGTTGTGGGGGCGGCGAAGGTGGCTCCTGGATTCGGGCTGTTGACCACACAGCAACCATTCGAATTATTCATGCATTTAATTTTTGTGTAATTTGCAGCAAGCACTAGTCGAAATTTGGTTCGTTCTAACAAGCAACAGCAAAAGGATAGCAAAGCAACCGACCGACCAACCAACAAACCAAAACGTTTTCATCCTTCGCCGGATTCTTTAGTTGAAGTTGTGTTAGGTGTTTTGTGCTTAATTTCCAAACAAATTCGGATGCCTTGGGATTTTAAGAATATAGCTCAATCTGTGCGCTGCTTTTGCGTATTTGTGGGCCAGTGAAAGTGTTTGTAAAAATGGTTTTATTACGTTGGAATGGGGAAGTAGAAAAATCTGTTTATTAAAAGTTCATTTATCATGTGGTTTTTCACTTCATAGATTTGTTTAATTATCAAGGTTTAAGGTTATTTGAACTTAAACCAATTTTGATTAGGCGCAATTTGTGTTCGTAAGGTTGAAGATGGATGGTGGGATACCAGTTTAAGCCGCGTAGAGCATAAATGAAAAACTGTTTTTGAACCGATTCCAGTTGATCTTGAAATTTTATGATATAAGGGCAACCCATATTCAAGAATTGGTTTTACTAGGGAGACGTACAGTTCCTGCTTAGTGATTGTAATTAAATTCCTTTGACCATCTTTTAACAAAACCAAGAACTATCATAACTTTGTTTGTGATGACTGATATATGACTATTAAAACATAACTTGGGTATTTGTATTATTGACAAGTTCAATGTTGTAAATTCAAGTAACTTTGTAGATCCAGAGCGCTTCTTCATGAAACCATGTTGAAATTTCCATATAATTAAGTGACATGAGGTCAGGATATTTTCAAAAAGTGTAGTTTAAATGATTGACACTGGGCCCTTTTTTAATGAACTGGAATAATAAAAGAAGTGGAAGTGAAGAAAGTGTAACACATAAGGCGTAAGCTCAAAATATCAGCACACTTATAAGGCTGTCAGTTTCTACAGCAGGACAGAAAATGTAGTTAGAATTCGCCACGGAATAGGGATATCTAGAGACAATATTCATATTTATTCGACAAAAATTCCTGGTGCCACAAGTATAAACTTAAAATTAACGCACCAGTCACAAAAACAAGTTGTTTGAATTACAATTGACTTATCCTACTTAATTCTATTATCTGCTGTTATTGTTCTAATTTTAAACAATTAAATAAAATAAATAATTTAAGTTGATGATATTATAAATGTTTTAGGTGTTTATTTAATTTTTCCCTAAATTGCGTAACACTACTAATATTCTTCTGCTTACAATACTAGGAGATGCTGCAGATTGACACCGTTGGAAAAAAGATGCAAATAGATTGGCAATGTCGGAGTCACTGTCAGCCTTTACATTATCTAAGGAAGTATTAATTTCGATTTTAAGATGAATAAAATTAAAACGGCAAAACTAACTTCGACTGTGCCGAAGATTTGATACACTTTCAAAAGTTCACTCCAACTGATTGAACCGGTAGAATATATTTAGGATATTGATATCAGATATTTATAAATTCAAAATCATTGACAATCAAAATTTAACAAAAAGTAACGCGTACCATAAAAAAATTTAAAAAAAAATTATACATTTTCGAATTTTTTATACTCTTGAAAAAGTATATTAATTTTGCCCAGAAGTTTGTAACGCATAGAAATATTCATTTCCGACCCCATAAACTATATATATTCTTGATCAGGACGACGAGCTGAGTTCATTTCCGCTTGTCCGTCCGTCCGTCTGTCTGTCCGTCTGTCTGTCTGTCCGTCTGTCCGTCTGTCTGTTTCTACGCGAACTAGTCTCTCAGTTTTAAAGCTATCGAGCTGAAATTTTGCACAGAGTCGTCTTTTTACTGCACGCAACTAATATGTCGGAACCGGCCGGATCGGATGACTATATCATATAGCTGCCATAGGAACGATCGGTCTAAGAACTAGTTCTAGTTAGAAAAACTTTTTTATTTTCCATCGTAGCGTCACTAATCTTGGTATATGTTAGTTTTATATGCTTCCACATAATTCTGGAAAAATGTATCAACATCGGATTACTATAGCATATAGCTGCCATAGGAACGATCGGTCGAAAAATAAGTCTTTGTGAGAAAAACTTTTTTGATTTCCATCGTAGCGTCTCCAATCGTAGTATATATTTCTTTTATATGTTTCCACGCGATTTTGGAAAAATTTATCAAAATCGGATGACTATAGCATATAGCTGCCATATAAACGGTCGGTCAAAAAACTACTTCTAGTGAAAAAAACTTTTTTGTTTTTTATCGTAGAGTCCCCAATCTTGGTATATATTAGTTTTATATGCTTCCACATAATTTTGAAAAAATTTATCAAAATCGGATGACTATAGCATATAGCTGCCATAGGACCGATCGGTCGGAAAATGTGTTTTACTAAGAAAAGTTTTTTTTATGGTATCAAGTTTTTATTATCAATGATTTAAAAATTTTAAATATACGATATCTATATTCTATATATATTTTACCGGTTAAATCAGTTGGAGTAAAGTTTTTCAAGTGTATTAAAACTTCGGCACAGTCGAAGTTAGCTTTGCCTTCTCGTTTTTTTTTTATTTTTAAGGTTTTTTCCAAAAATTTTTTAGTATTCATAAGACAAGTTATTCCCAGGGACCGAAAAAAATCGTTATTTAAAAAAAAAATGATTAGATAAATAAATATAAAGCATTCACTTAACAAATTCTCAGCCGAGTGTGAAGCCAATATTTTCGGTACAGGTTCTCAGATAGGCAATAATTTGATATTTTTAATTTTTATTAAAAAAAAATCATTCGCTATTTTCTTATTTTTCATCGTTTATAATAATTTTGAACGAAAACTTTTCTCCCACTGATTTAACCTGTAAAATATATATAGGATATAGATATTAGATATTTAACATTTTTAAATCATTGATAATAAAAATTTGATACCATAAAAAAAAACTATTCCTAGTAAATCACATTTTCCGACCGATCGGTACTATGGCAGCTATATGCTATAGTCATCCGATTTTGATAAAATTTTTCCAAAATTATATGAAAGGATATAAAACTAAAATATACCAACATTGGGGACGCTACGATAGAAAACAAAAAAGTTTTTCTCACTAGAAGTAGTTTTTTGACCGACTGTTTCTATGGGAGCTATTTGCTATAGTCTTCCGATTTTGATAAATTTTTCCAGAATTGTGTGGAAACATATAAAACTAATACGAACCATGATTGGTGAAGCTACGATGGAAAACTAAAAAGTTTTTCTCACTAGAACTAGTTTTTTGACCGACCGTTTATATGGCAGCTATATGATATAGTCATCCGATTTTGATGAATTTTTCCAGAATTATATGAAAGCATATAGAACTAACATATACCAAGATTAGTGCCGCTACGATGGAAAACAAAAAAGTTTTTCTAACTAGAACTAGTTCTTAGACCGATCGTTCCTAAGGCAGCTATATGATATAATCATCCGATCCGGCCGGTTCCGACATATTAGTTGCGTGCAGTAAAAAGAAGACTCTGTGCTAAATTTCAGCTCGATAGCTTTAAAACTGAGATACTAGTTCGCGTAGAAACAGACAGACGGACAGACGGACGGACGGACGGACGGACAAACGGAAATGAACTCAGCTCGTCGTCCTGATCAAGAATATTTATAGTTTATGGGGTCGGAAATGAATATTTCTATGCGTTACAAACTTCTGGGCAAAATTAATATACACTTTTCAAGTATAAAAATCAACAATAATTAGTTACTTTAGTTACTTTATTGCTTAAGCATAACGATTATTCTCCATTGTTTTTCGTTTCTAATCAAAGCATACAAATTATTAGGGATTTTTTGTTTGAAAATCAATAATATTAATCCCAATAAGAATTTGTTTTCACAAGTTGAATTGTTATACAAAGTAGGCGGGGGTTTTTAAAGGGGCGCGATATAAATGCTTTTCGATGGTTAATGTAATGTTCCCAGATGGTTTTTGTTTTTCAATCTCAAACATGCTTGACGCGATCCTACTTTGGGATTAAATTAAGTTTCAATATGGGGATTAATAAAATCTTTATGGGATTACCGCGGGATATATTGTAATCTTTTCAGGATTAATAAAAGTGGGATCAAATAAATCATTTTCGGTTCGGCTTAAGAATATCCGAGCGGCCCGTTTGGATTGATTTTTTATTTGATATTTGATGGTAATAATTCGAATTTATAAATATTTGACATCTTTATCCTATATATTTTGATTAAATTAGTTGAAGCGAACTTTGACAAGTGTATTGATTATTTTGTTTTTCGAAATTTAAGCAAATGGCTCGGCGGGAACTGTATTCAGTCAAATCAAGAGGTTATCTGTAAATCGAATTCCTAATTTGGGGCCTTGACTAATTAGATCATTTTTAAGGAAACAAAAGTAGGTGGAATGTTGGGTTAAATCGTTTTGCTTTAAGAACAAGTAAGAAAGTCGGTCAAGCCCGACTGTAATATACTCTGTACCTGTTTGTACCTGTATTGCGGTTCGATAAGTAATGATGAGTAGAATATATGCCTAGAAGGTTCGAAACACCTAACTATAAAATTGCGGGATATTTGCGGTGTTTTTCAAATTGCGGGGGTGGCAACTCTACTATCGTTCATCTGATCGGAAAACGATGTATGGGAGCTCGATAAGTAATGATGAGTAGAATATATGCCCAGAAGGTTCGAACAACCTAACTCTAAAATTGCGGGATATTTGCGGTGTTTTTAAAATTGCGGGGGTGGCAACTCTACTATCGTCCATCTGATCGGAAAACAATGTATGAGGGTTCGATAAGTATTGATGAGTAGAATATATGCCTAGAAGGTTCGAACAACCTAACTCCAAAAAGTAGAATATATGTCTAGATGGTTCGAAACACCTAACTCTAAAATTGCGGGATATTTGAGGTGTTTTTCAAATTGCGGGGGTGGCAACTCTACTATCGTTCATCTGATCGGAAAACGATGTATGGGAGCTCGATAAGTATTGATGAGTAGAATATATGCCTAGAAGGTTCGAACAACCTAACTCCAAAAAGTAGAATATATGTCTAGATGGTTCGAAACACCTAACTCTTAAATTGCGGGATATTTGAGGTGTTTTTCAAATTGCGGGGGTGGCAACTCTACTATCGTTTATCTGATCGGAAAACAATGTATGGGGTTCGATAAGTAATGATGAGTAGAATATATGTCTAAAAGGTTCGAACAACCTAACTCCAAAAATGCGGGATATTTGAGGTGTTTTTCAAATTGCGGGGGTGGCAACTCTACTATCGCTCATCTGATCGGAAAACGATGTATGGGAGCTCGATGAGTAATGATGAGTAGAATATATGCCTAGAAGCTTCGAACAACCTAACTCCAAAGTTGCGGGATATTTGAGATGTTTTTGAAATTGCGGGGGTGGCAACTCTACTATCGTTCATCTGATCGGAAAACGATGTATGGGGGCTCGATAAGTAATGATGAGTAGAATATATGTCTAAAAGGTTCGAACAACCTAACTCCAAAAATGCGGGATATTTGAGGTGTTTTTCAAATTGCGGGGGTGGCAACTCTACTATCGCTCATCTGATCGGAAAACGATGTATGGGAGCTCGATGAGTAATGATGAGTAGAATATATGTCTAGAACAACCTAACTCCAAAATTGTAGAAGATAGACGGTTTTTTTCGATTTGCGGGGGAGGCAGGGGGCGTGGCAAAAAAAAAACTAAACTTGATCTGCCTGCAAGTAAAAGAAATATATGTTCCATACACCTCAAACCTCTATCTCTTACCATCTCTGAGATCTCAGCGTTCATACGGACAGACGGACAGACGGACATGTCTATATCGACTCGGCTGTTGATGCTGATCAAGAATATATATACTTTATAGGGTCGGAGATGCTTCCTTCTGTCTGTTACACACATTTGCACAAACCCAATATACTCTTTGTACCTTCGGTACAGAGTATAAAAATTATGTTGAAAAATAAATTTAATAAAAGGTCTGTTATTCACCCTGTCATTCCTATTTAAACTATTAACCGTTTCAGCCCTTGGCGTATAAACCAAACTATAGGTCATGCGAGTACCTTTGATTTAAGTAATTTTATATTTCTATAATACGAGCACAATAGCTTGAAAATTTTCACTCGAGCTTCACAGCTTACTCACCTCTCGTCTCCCTCTCTACAAACAAACTTCACAAAGCTAATTAACACACTAGTACAAGTTGTGGCAAATATCCTAATTTGTAAACGTTATTCCTTTTGCTAATTTTGCGTGCATTTAGCACATTATCCCAACCTCAGCTCCCTTTGCCAGATCATACCTGAAACTGTGAGGTTTAAAAGTCTTTGAGGCAAACACAAAATTGCCAACCCCAACGCAACGAAAGCTTCTCACATTAATTATTTTTGCATCTAAAATATTGAGAACACCGCAGTTATGATAATTTTACCTGGCTCCGCCCCATTTAGAAGTCAGTCGGTTTGGCCAGTTTACTTGGTAGTCAGCGGTAAGTACCTGCCGTATGCATTACAAGTAATTTCCTTAATGATGTTGCACCGCTGTGGCATTATCTTGTTTGTGGGTCCCGGCTATGGGCTACTGCTGCTGCTGCCGGTTCCTCCTGATGATAATTTATGCAAAATATATATATGGCAGCCAAACGAAGCTTCGCATATGCATGATATGCCAGAAGTCGGAGCGGAGCGAGCCTTGTCTCGGTTTCTGGCATGCAAAACTTTCCCAGTTTAGCTGGCTGAGATTTCAGATGCAGTTGGTGCTTGTTTTTGGTGTCTGTGTGGTCCAATTTACACGATTTCACTTTGGCAGCGATTCCCCTCATTTCCTCTCCTCCCGCCTCCAGCTTGTAGTTGATTCTAATGTCGTTGCTATACCACCTCCACCTCCCCGCATTTATGGTTAGCTGGTTAGTAGTTACTCGTAGTTGTCTGTGCACTGAATTAACTAATGACCAACTTCGCTACATTGAAGGGGAGGAGGTAGGGATAGGTGAGTGACTGCAAACTGTGGCCTGAAATTCACTCGACCGTGTTCTTTACGAGCATATATATATATACATAAGTAATTAATTCCCTTAATTTATAGGTTATGCTTAAAAATTATCGCATTAGGTGCTGACTAGAGATGGTAGCGTGTTAATTTAATTTAGTTTTAATCGTCTTATGATAAGAGACGTTCTAATTGGGTTGTGAAGAAGGTCAAGTTGGATTTTACCATTAAGTCTGAGATACAATAACATTTGAAGAAACTACAGTAAATTTAATAAGAAAGGTATCAGGGACGATTTTTATACCCTTGCAGAGGGTCCGTCTGTTTCTATGCTATCTCCTCCCTCAGTTTTGAAGCTATCTTGACCAAACTTTGCAAAAAGTCTTTAAATATAAATACGCTGCACATTTGTCGGAATCGACCGGATCGGATGACTATAACATATAGCTGCCATAGGAACGATCGGTCCAAAAACTAGTTCTAAAAAGAAAAACTTTTTTGTTTTCCATCGTAGCGTCACCAATCGTGGTGTATATTAGTTTTATATGCTTCCACACAATTCTGGAAAATTTTATCAAAATCGAATGACTATAGCATATAGCTGCCATATAAACAATCGTTCCAAAAACTTGTTCTAATGAAAAAAACTTTTTTGTTTTCCATCGTAGCCTCACCAATCAAGGTATATATTAGTTTTATACGCTTCCACACAATTCTTGAAAATTTTATCAAAATCGGATGACTATAGCATATAGCTGCCATACAAACGGTCGGTCTAAAAACCAATTCTTGTGAGAAAAACTTTTTTGTTATCAATGATAGCGCATTTTAAAAACTGCAAGGGTATTTAAAACATCGGCATCCGAATCCGAATTGAATTAAAAACAAAGAGAAGCATTCAGGATTAGCTAATCGCAAGGGTGTGCTTTTTCATCATGACAATGCAATTACTCGTCTAAAATTATCCGAGCAGAATTGACCTCGACCTTGCCCCTATGTATTTCCGGTTTTTTCGATCTCTTCCAAATTATTCAAGTAATAAAACATTGGTTTCTGATTAGGCTGTCATAAAGCACTTGGTCTAGTTTTTTTTTATGATTAGTACGATGAGTTTTACGAGAGTGGAATCCTACAACTGTCCAAAAGATTTTCCAAAGGGGGCAAACAAAAGGGCCAATACATAATCGATAAATGCAAAATTTTTTATATAATAAAAAATCACAGTTGAATTTAATCAAAATATTCAAAATGACTTTTCTGCCAACCCAATATTTTGGGAGTTTGTGTACCCATTAAAAATGACTTAAAAAAGTATTATGAAGTTGTGGAAATTTATCTAAAAGATAGAAAGTTACATTTGCGTCCTTACAAATATATGTATTCTTCTTCAGCATCAACAGACGAGTCGATATTGACATGCAAATCTGACCGTCTGTATATAAAGCCATGTGCTTGTGCATGTAAGTAGGTGTATACCATACGTGGATCAAATTTGATTCAGACATTTTACACTATTTTAATACCCTCTACACATTAATATTTATAAACTCACAGCAAGGAACCTCTCTAACTTGATATACTTAATTTTATTATAAAAGTAATCAAACTCAATTGTTATTTGATTAACGTCATTTCAGAATAACAAGTGGTCATTTATTTTGCCATTTTTGTGCTACTAAAATTTTGAATGCTTTTCCATTTACTTATATTCAATTAACTCGCACAACTTTCAAGCTTGCAGCTAATTGCACGTCATAAAGCTTACGGAAACAATTCTCTAACTTATTCCTTATTGGCAAATTGCATTTGTAATAACTGTACTTCAGTACCGAATCCAACTCCTCCTACCACTCTTCATGTTAGTTGCAGACTGCAAGTGTCAAAAACTTAATTAAAAACGCGTTGCTCGAGCTGGTTCGGTATTAAGTGCTAAAAGGAAAACAAACTTCGAATACTACTACACTCAGGCACTTAATTAGACGATAAACACTTGTAAAATGCTCAGGGATAATGGTTATGGAAAAGGACTTTGCACTCTAAATGAAGTTGGAGTAATGCAAAGCCGATGCAAGTGATAAGTGATTTGGTGCAAAGACATAAACAAAAGTTACTTAGTTAATGTCAACAGATTTTTAAGTAAGAGCAAAGAGAGGATGAGTTCAGATAGAATGTCAAATACAATGCATAATTCTTTAAAATTTATGATTGAAATTCAAACAGAGAGCTTCTTTGGAGTATAGTTTAATCAAGGAAGCGCATTGAACAAAAATCAGTTGGAGACACTTTCTTTAAAATTTAGAAATAAAGTATCAATATTTTTGTAATATAATAACAAGGAAAAAGAAGTTAAAGGAGAAAATTCAAACAAATAAAAAACATTCAAGGGAACAATTAGTAAGAGAATTTTCGAAGCAGGAAAAATATAAAATCTTGAACAGAAGAAGTGAGATCAAGAAGAAAAATTTTGAAGATAAAAGATGCTTAAAATTGCGAGACATGAGGTCATCAAAGTTAACAAGCTTTTGATAAAAATCAAATCAAATTAAAAGGGTTGAATAACAATGTACCGAAATAACTACATTTGAATTTTGAAATAGCATCAAAAATATCAAAATATTAAAGTTTTAACATTTTTTTAAACTAAAGATAAAGCATTACATTTTCTTCTATATATAATTTTAAGTGTGGGGATCAGGGATTAATCCCGAAACGAATATCGGTTCCGGTACGTACCGAAATGAGAATATCGGTTTAAAGTTCTATTTCGGTTTTCAGTATAATGCAGTTTTCGCCTCCGATACGGTACTCAGATTTTTATTTCGGTATACCGGTACGTACCGGTACAAATATATTTTTTTTGTTATATTAAAATATATAAATTATTTTACGATATCCAAAAAATTAATGCGTGTTATAGAACTAAACAAATTTTTTTTTCATATGCCATTTAAAAACTTTTTTTTCATATTCCGATTTGCAGCCTTTTGATTTTTGGGCAAACAATTTCGCTTCTGTCCACTCCCCCAGTCGTATCGCTACACTCAGAAAAAAAAAACTGGAATAGAGGAATTCACTATTCTTATGTAGACCAGGCAATCTCGACTCAGAGCCATTTCTCATAAAGCTGACAAATATTTCTTAATAATGGATCAAAATGAGCAGCTCTAAAATCTGCCGTATCTTCGATAAAAATTGAAATCGATTTGGATAGGTTTAAGCCCATACCATACGACTACGGGTCCAATATAGCTTATAGTACGCTGGTAAAATATTCAAAGAGGTATATCAGCTCTAAAAAAAACACAAAAACAGATGGATATAAATTTTCCGAAATATTAAACCAGCATTATTTTAGGGCGAAATTAAATTTAATCCGTGAAACTTAATTACTAAAATTTATATTATCATTTTTCGAACATTTCTATATTCAAGGAAGGATTTTTTATGACTTAGAAATCCTTTTCAATTAATTTAAGGGTTAATATTTACCAAAGAAAAGTTTTTCAGCTTTTAAGAAATCTTTTTTCTATATCTTATATATCTTTAAAAGAGAATATGATTCTGAATATTCTTTAAGAGCGAATTTTTAAAATGTGAGACTCTGTTCTGAGTGTATATAAAGCTAATTTACCAGTTGAAATATATATTTGAAATAATGATAAATCAATAAAATAAATAATAAAAAACCAAAACAATACCGGTATTAGCAATTAGGTTTGGTTCCGGTTTTTGCGGCTCCTATTATAACGGTTTTCGGTTCTCAAAAAAATGTTAATATCGGTTCCGGTTTCGATACCGTTACCAGGCTTTAAAATGTTTATTTCGGATAACGGTTCCGGTTACGGTGTTATTCCCTGGTGGCGATAAAATATGTAAGTGCTGCCCATCACGATTGCGGCCGGTGCTGCCATGCATTTCACTTGCCCAATATTCACAAAGTGCAAACTACTTTGACTAACCCTCGCACTACCAATTACAACTCTCTTTGACTTAACTCACAGCTCTTCTCGGCCACAACCTAAAAAGCAAATTTCTCTGAAAATTTCAACTCTTTGTGTTTTTGTTTACCTTTGACATTTTTCGCAAGTTGCATAAAATAAATTAAAAACTGCTAACTCCCAGTAAAATAACGAAAAAACACAAACACTTTGCATTTTGCCTTTTGTCGTGTCACCTTCTGCTGATATAAAGTAAATGAGCGAAGAGGTAACAACAAAAAAATGGAAAAAGAAACTCCTTTTGGGAATCGCTTTTGATGTGCTGGAGCTAAGCTGAAGTGCTTTGGCATTTTTCCATAAACATAAACACATGACAGGTACAAGGAGTCGTCGTCTGACATTTGAGGCGTCAAAGTGAAGCTGCGTCTCCCGGCTGCCTGCTGCTTCTGGTTGTGTCAGCAAAAGGGTTAAAATATGCGGTTACTTCCCTCACGTGGCCTGTCATTGAGTTTAATTTCCGGCAGCCGACATCGACTTCTTCGCAACTAAATTGAAAATTCCTCTAAAAAAGAAAAACTGGGTCACAATTGTCGAAAACTACCAGCAGTGAGAGGCGAGAGGAATTCGTCTTCGATTTTTGGGTATTTTATGTGACATTTTTATAGCAAGCTTTAGGCCACCACGCCCCCTCTCCTCCTTGCAATGGCATATTTTTTGGCTTCCTGTCGGGAGGCCCTTCCTCTCTTGACATTTTTATGTTTTATTGTTTTCTTTCTCCTTCTCCCAAGTCTCCGAAATATTTGAATATTAAAGTGATTTACCGGCAAGTTGAAAAATGGTGAAAAATCATCGTGAAACACACGCTTGCCTGGCCATGTAATCCATAAAACGTTTTAATTAATGACAACAATATGTGGCGTTGTTTTTGATGTGCCAGCGACCCCTGAACAATTTTCGGTGCAGTCTGTGACATTCGTCTGCGATTTGTGTGAAATGGGCTTAGGTGAGAGAGTATTTCTATATATATGAATATTTTTTAAGGGGAATGAATTCATTCGATTGGAACATGGTACGGGCGTTCAATGTTTGGCGGTGTCGTCTTCATGTCAATGAGTTATGTTTTTGTGACATTTCGTGGGTGTTGAAATGGGAAACCGAATTATACATATAAACTAAAGGGCGGAGTAAGTCAATTAAGTTGTTGGAGCTAAAACACAAATGTTGAATGAGTTTTCTGCTCAGGAGACACAAACATACAAGTAATTATATTTCGGATTTTACATATTGTATGTGAGAAAGAAATAACCTCAAAAGGCTTTCGAAATTCTTGACCAGCATGCTTTATTCGAAAAGGTCAAGCTAATTTTGTCTGACCCAAAGTTTTAATACACTTGCAAAAGCTCGCTCCAACTGTCTAGAGGATATTTAAGATATTGATGCCAGATATTTGTATATTCAGAATCATTCAAAATCTGAGCAAAAACAAAACAGCTTTTCTTACTAACACCCGTTAAATAATTTCACAGATATTGCTCTGAATCTATATTAAAACGGTTCAAAACCGACTCATCCAATTTTACGTTCCTAGCAACATTTTTTAGATAGGTTGAGATATGGTTTGGGACCACTATAAAACCCGGTTAAGCGGGTTCGGAACCGACTATCAAACAGAGAAATATCAGACACCAAATGTCTAACCTACACACCAAATTTCAAGTCCATAGCTTCAATTTATTCTGAGATATAGGTTTGAACCACTTTTTAACCGGTTCAGCGTGTTCGGAACCAGTTTACAGTCTTGGGCAGTCTTGCTTCGTATAGGCACAATGTAAATGGTGGAGGAATCATTTCTTCTGATTCTTCTTTCCTTAAATTGACTCTTTCCTGATCGACATGAACATTCTGAGAAAATTTCATAAAGATCGGTTTAGTGGTTTCAGAGATATTTCTTCGAACCACTTTTGAACCGGTTTAACCCGCTTTCGAATCGGTTCACAAACTTTGCACATAGCCTAAACTCTTTCATGACCGATATAAACATTCTGTGAAAATTTTATTAAGATCGGTGGTTTAGAACATACTTACATACAAAGTTTGTATTACAAACGTACATTACACACATACATACACTTTAATATATATGTATAGATTGAAACTTTATTAATACGAGCATTTACGATTGTATTAAAACTTCCACACGAACGAATTTAGACTTACCCCTTGTCCTAAATTTATGTTCTCCTGATTGTTGGTGTCAAGGCAGAAAAAGGTTGAAGATACATTGCTTGCAACAATATTCCTTCAGCTGTTCAAAGTAAAATCAGATCCACAGGCTTAACATAGGTTCCATTCATGTGCTGTTAAGCGCAACAGTACTTCTTAGCTCCGTATGGGCACAATGTAAATCGTGGAGGAATCATTTCTTCCGTTACTTTTAAACTTCAACCTTTGAGTCGAAATATAGTCATCTGCTGAGGGAATTTTTACTTTTAGTCCATAATTCAAAGAAACTTTAATAAGCGAAACAACGTGTCGGGAATGGTGGGAGCGATAATTGGTGGGAACACAACGCAAATTTAAATTAAATAACAGAAAAATGTTAAATTATTTTAATAGTTTTTGGCATGTTCTGATTTGTCCACCGTTTTGTATCAATTCAACTGATTATTGTATTATTTTCCAAAGTCTTTTCATTTGTATCAGTTTGATATTGTATAAATCCTCTTATTACTTAAGCCCATTCCACTTGCTCTTAACTTAACCGCACACTCCACTCCAAACTCTTTCTCTTCCACACTCATCACAATTTTAATGTCTTTCAGCGCAATTGTCAATTGTTGTGGCATAATACCGATGGTTTATCATTTAATGAACTGCGTACAATAACTATTGTGCGATGGTGAGTACATAAATATATATATATACTTATATCTACATAATCTATACATGTGTGTATATTCAGGCTTCAGGTTTTTATATTGCATCAAGTTGTGGCTTTATGTTTTATTTGGGTCAACTGTATTATATGCACATAATTACAAAAACCAACAAAACTGTCGTCGTGTGTGTGTGTGTTAGGCCAGAGATAAAGCCGCCAGGACAGGCATATGGGAATTGCGGGCTGAAAGGACAAACAAAGTCATCTCCTCCTCCCTTCGCACTTCCTTTACTCATTTATTTAGGTTGCTTCTAATAATAAGAAATAATGTCATTTCGTGTCTATTCCTATTTGGCCTATTGTCTATGTCCTTGCTGTCCTTCGTTTTTAAAGGCTGAGACTAAAATATTTATGCGACAAAACGACAATTTTGGATTTATGCCACAGCAGCAGCAGCCAGGACAAGGACTAGGCAGCAAAAGTAGCTGAGTTTCACTTTTTCCTGTGCTCTGTTCTGTTTTTTTTTTTTTTTTTTGAACAGGAACTGCTCCATAAATAGCACCGCCATGTCAGGCTGTGTTCGTGTGCGAATTTATGTGTGGCTATGGGCAGGAAATTGTGTGGGCTGAAAGGAAAGGGAAACGATGGGATGGCTTGGATGGGAGGATGAAGGGTTTGGTTATATGCGCCTTCCGCTGTGGTCTGAAACTGGGACAGCAAATTAAAGTGCTCCAGATTAATTGGAACTACGTTTTTGATGGATATATTGTAGCGGTAGGCAGTTATCTATATTTCAGTATATTAACTTTTTCTACTTTGAATTGTAGTTTAAGCTAAAATCTGGTGGCTATATCATATATCAAATTTATAGTGGGAAAACTATTGAGTAACTTGAGAATAAAGATGTTAGTATTTGTCACAAATCGTCATAAAATAATTGGCGACCGTGACACTAACCACATTTACTCTTCGAAAGTTGCTCCTTCTTATATCTAGTTATTTATTCAAACAAATAAATGGGCAAACTTGGCATAAAGAAGCAAAGTTAGGCCTAAGTTTCGTTAATATTTTCAAGAAATTGTCAAAAACACACAATGTTTCCATAATTGGCGACCGTGACACTTACTAAATTTTCTGGTTTACTTTTTAAAATGGGTTCCATCTATTATCTAGCTAGTTATTCAAACAAATAATAAGTATTTGTTAGTATTTGTAATAAATCTTCAAAACAGATCATTTTTCCATAATTGGCGACCGTGATACCAAAAACATTTTTTGTTTACTCTTTGAAAATTGTTCCATCTAAAATCTAGATTTCAACAAATAAATGGGCAACTTAAATAAGAAGATGCAAAGATTGGCACACAATTTGTCATAATTGGCGACCGTGACACTTACAAAATAATTAATCACATTAAACGCATTCCAGATAGAGTTGGGCGCGAATTATGTTGTTTTTCCTCAACTAGGTTTCGTGCATGCTCGTGAGTGTCGGTTTTAAATCACGAACTTGGTTTTTTAAAGAAGTAAAATTCTAGAAATTTTTGTCCGTATTCATTTGAAACCTTAATTTCAGTTCGTACTGAAATCAGCCCTAATTTAAAAGGGTAATGGCTTCACCTACAGACTTTCTGTCATACAGTTCTTAGGGACATCATAACGTTCACTTCTGAACTGAATTCAAGAATAAGTTTCATTAATTGGAGCAATTCCTCATGCCTGAATTTATTACTGCACAATTTGATAACTTTACCATCTTCTCGTATTGTTTGGGGAATCAAAATAACGGTACAGATTTTGCTGATTAAAACTCAGAGGCAAAATCGTGCTGGTTAGCTAATTATTTATTACTTAAAGCAGGCTAGAACCCTCGATATTCAATTAGAGAAAAAGAAGATTGGGATTTATGAATGATTCATACTTATTTTGTCTACATGCAAGAAAGAAACGTATTGAAAATTGCACACTTTAAATAATTATATCCGGCTCGAAGGACCAATGTTTGTGTGGGGGAGAAGGTGACATTTCTTTAGACTTTTCAAAATGAATGAAAGTTTTTAGTGACTCTTGTTTAGCGAATCTTGTTCGGTGACTCTTGTTCAGTGACTCTTATTCATTGACTCTTGTTTAGTGACTCTTGATCAGCTATTCTTGTTCGGTGACTTTTCTTCAGTGATTCTTCTTTAGGTACTCCTGTTTTCACTGACTCTTGTTCAATTACTCTTGTCTTCCTACTCTTGTTCAGTGACTGTTCACTCAGTTCAGTTTATCAGTAAGAAATTAATATTATCTGTTTCAACAAAATTTTGCTGAGTTTAATCCTTCTTCGGCTTTTTCGGTCGATGGTATCAAAGGCGACCTTGAAATCTATGAATAACAGATAAATATATTTTTTTTACAACTGATGCGTATGTAGTCAATAAATATAATAATTTCCCTATGAGTTGGAGTGGTATTAGGAGTAATCTCGAAGCAGTTTCTGCTCCTATTACCGCACACATTTCGGCACTCAGCAAACAAAGTTCTTAAGCGGGTAAACACACACACACAACCAACCAAACAGCCAAAGCCAATAACTAAATGGCCAACTGAAGCACTTCATTTTCCATATCAAATTTCCACAAAAATTTTCATCATCAGCCGCAAACACTTGAAAATTTTCCCAGCGCTCAATTAAAGGCCATTAGTCGAACTGAGCTGATATCGGCGAAAGCTCTATTCTCCTCCTCCGCCTCCTCCTCCTATTCATCCAGCCACCCTCTGGGAAAGTGAGTGAGTTGTGTATGGCCAAAGGATATACGTGGTACACGCATTGTATTACGCAGACAAAAGCCTTTGAGAATTCCCATTTCCATATGCTGGCATTCACAAGGAAAGAACTCGCCCCTTCGGGCCATTACTAGACGAAAAATGTTTTGGAGTAATTAAAGTTTTGCACAAGTGTCGATAAATTATGCGGAAGATGTTTGCTATGCAAAATGGCTGGAGTGAAGGACAGTTGGACATTCTTTTAGCTTTCCGAATGACAGGCACTTCATCATCATGTCCTTCGGCGAGTATGTAATTCATCACGCGAACAACCGCAGCGGCAGCAGCAGCAGAGGCAGCAGCCCGAAGCTTGGGCAAGCAGAAGTGACATGACATGTTGAGCCTGCATTTGAGTTGAGCGGGGTATGGTGTTGGAAGGGGGAGGAAGGGGGACAGGAAATTACTGCCGCCTGTCTTGTAGATAGCGAAGGCTTTAAGTTTTCGGGATGCTGCTTATGGTGATGAGGCAAAAGGAATGCTATTAAGCAAGTTGACATTAATCGCTTTGACTTACTGAGGCAGGAGAGCACGCCCAGGAGACGGGGCTGGGCAGGTTGTGGGTCTTACCTTGTTTATGTACATATGTGTGTGTGCTAATGAATCTCTTGTTTAATGTGAAAACAATTAAGTATGCAAAATGTAAATGAGTTCCGAGGCACCAAAAAGCTTGTCAAAAATGTTAAACATTGCATATTGATAAGTCGCCGACGAAGAAAAGAGAAGAGTTGGCATCTCTAGAAAAGAAGAGCAATTTGTTCTACTTTTTTGACAAGCGTTGAAAACTCGATATCCATCTTGTAAACACGTAAAATATTTTACCAACGACATTTTACCGATACATAAACAGATGATTTAGAAATTATAACTTATATTATAAAAGTCCGCATTAAAGAGTTATTTTGAGATCTTTAATGAATAAGGCATCAAATAACAGTTATTAAGGACTTTTCTATTTTTACTCCGCAAAAAACAGTTATTCAAAATTTTTAATTTTTGACTGTAACAGTTATTAAAGACTTTTGTTATATTACTCAGTAAATAACAGTTGTAAAAAGACTTTTATTAAAAAGTCAATAAATAACAGTTACTAAAGACTGTTGTTTTATTACACAAAAATAACAATTATTAAAGACTTTTATTTTATTACTAAGAAAATAAGAGCTATCGAAAGACTTTTATTACTTAACTCAGTAAATAAAACTCAGTCACAGACTTATATTTTTTAATCACAATATAAAAGTCTTCTTTTTTTATCTTATGTGTACCTATAATGGATAATTCACGCAGAAAGAAAACTGCTGAAGTTATAATAAATTTTTAAGCCTTTTTTTTAAAATAAAAGTCTCCGAATGAGTTTTATTTACTGAATTTTATAATGAAAAATAATTATAATTATGATAAATCTTATTTTCTGAGTAATAAAATAAAAGTCTTTAATAATTAATATGTTCTGAGTAATAAAAAAAACTTTAGTAACTGTTATTTTATAACTTTTTAATTAAAAGTCTTGAAAAAACTGTTATTACATGAGTTTAATTATACAAGTCTTCCAATAACTGTGTTTTTTATAAATTTTAATTAAAAGTCTTGAAAAAACTGTTATTACATGATTTTAATTATACAAGTCTTCCAATAACTGTTTTTAACTGTGTAATTGTTAAACGTATTTAATGAATTTTATTAACTGAGTATTATTATAACGAAAAAAAACTCTTATATTTGACCATTACAATAAAAGTTAGCAAAAAAAAGTTTATTGTAGATATAGATGGCGGAAAAAAACAAATATTTTGGTGTATTTATAATAATTTTGCCATATAAGCTTCATTGTTTTATATTAATTAGAAAATAACTGTTAATTTCTGTCCCTGTAAAGAACACGTCCTATTCTTAAGTATTCAAACATGTCAGATCAATTCCGATTAAATCCTGTATTAACAAGTTGCATACTTCAAAAGCAAAACAAAATATTCTTCAAATAAAAATAGTTAAATTAATTAACTTCTTGAAATGAACACTGAAATACATAATATGACGCAGTCCTGCCCGTATGCAGCGAGGCGTAAGGAAAGAGCCAGCTCTCGAGCGCTGCTAGCAAAACGCTGCTAGCCGTGAGCTCTCGCCTGTGAGCAGTGACTGTTCGCAGCTCGCCTGAGCTGTCTCTTAAGAGCCTCGAGCAAAGAGCGATTTCACACCCACGGTCCGAGTAAAAGCACCACCAAGAGAGCATACCAAAAAAAAACCCATCAAAATCGCCTTTAATTTTGCTTTCCGTTGTGTTGCAAAAGGAAGGGAAAAGAAAGTTTTGAGCAGAGCTCGCTAGTAACTTGTTCATGTTACCCTGACTGAGCTAAATCGCTCATATTGCTCAAAAGCTTAAATGAGCTTGAACTATTACTACTCGTGCAAGCAAAAGGCTTGATCATTTTGAGTCAATGTGGTAACGAGCATTGCAAGTGTAGCGAGCTACGAGCGATGAAAGCAAATAAGCCAAGTCTCTGTTATAGAGTATAAAAACTAGAATTTTCTGTTGTATTCTTTACTGCCTTGGTGTTGTAAATCTTTTCGAATTAAACTCGAGTTATTTTGAGCTCGAATGAAATCGCTCTTTCTAGAATTTTTCGATTAAAATGATGTATGAAATAATCTTGATTCACGTATTTTGGTTCTTATTTCAGAAATATTTCTGGTCTTAAAGAATGGTTTACACCTAGTTTAAGCATATCCAAAAAAGAATCTAAAAAAAAATGGAAGGCTAACATCGGCTACGCCGATGTTTTAAATACCCTTGCAGTTTTTGAAAGTCGCTACCATTGATAACAAAAAAGTTTTTCTCACTAGAACTAGTTTTTTGACCAACCGTTTATATGGCAGCTATAGTTATCCGATTTTGATAAATTTTTCCAGAATTGTATGAAGGGATATAAAACTAATATATACCAAGTTTGGTGACGCTACGATGGAAAACAAAAAAGTTTTTCTCACTAGAACTAGTTTATGGACCGATCGTTCCTATGGCAGCTATATGATATAGTCATCCGATCCGGCCGATTCCGACAAATGTGCAGCCTATGTGTATTTAAAGTCTTTTTGCAAAGTTTGGTCAAGATAGCTTCAAAACTGAGGGAGGAGATAGCATAGAAACAGACGGACGGACAGACGGACCGACGGACAGACGGACATGGCTATATAGACTCAGCTCGTCATGCTGATCAAGAATATATATAGTTTATTGGGTCGGAGATGCTTCCTTCTATGCGTTACAAACATCGTGACAATTTTAATATACCCTCTGCAAGGGTATAAAAAACGGGTGCCAGCGTTCTAGAACGAACGCAATAGAGATTATACCGGTTTGTACTTAAAATTTCCAGTATATTTCGATCTTGGTTGTACTTAGGTACGAATCAATCTGAAGTTTAAAATTTACCCAAAATGCTCCTTGGGAAAAGATTTAACTAAATACAACAGCCAAATAATATTGATATTTTTAGATCGAATTTAATCCTAGAAGGTCAGGGTAAATGCGTTTTTTAAAGAACCTTTTTTGATTTGAGCAGTCCATTTTGTGTTCCTTTTTCCCTCTAGTCTCTCAGTTTCAAAGCTATAGAGCTGAAATTTTGCACAGAGTCTTCTTATTACTGCAAGCATCAGACTCAGCATGATTCAGGGGTTATAAACTTTCCACACTTTCCACATTTACTTTTCTTCTTTGTTCCAAATACTCTTATCATTCTCCTTAGGCGAATGCTTTTGGTGTGTTATTCCAACATATCCGTATAAGGTTAAACATCTTCCTCTTTGGGAAACACTTGGCATCTGCTCATACATCTTTTGTTTATAACCCCCCTCTCCCCAATCAATTTCCCTTTTTGCCTTCATCCCGACACAGGCAACTCATAAATTCCAGAATCCCAAGCATTTCATAGATATATTCAAATGGCTCCAATAACTCGCACATAAATATGCATAACATTTAGCTGCCTGTCAGCTTTATGAATTGGATTTGTGTGCTTAGCTAAACTGACCACTGACAAACTACCCCAACCCCACTCCCACCCCCGACACTCTCACCCTCCAGCACTTATATATTTAAGCTCCAGTTAATTTATGTTTGTGGATTGGAAAATAGTTAACACAAGCGGCAACGGCGGCAGCAGCATTGCAAATGCAAATTGTTGATCCAATAAACAAGATTACGCATACGCCACGTTACCATAGAAACTCACTGCATTCAACCCTCCACACCCCTCGCTGTGATTAGACTACAAGAAATATTCGTTTAGTTTAAACGTATAACTACATACTAAACATTTATGAACAACTAATGCGACTCCCACTCAACTAATTTCCTGGCGTCCACCTAAGACCCATGTAAATTGTACAATGTTAATTATGAAGATGCATAGATTTGTAATCAGCCATTGTTATTTGGCATTTTGTGCATTAATGTTGATACAAATTATGGAAACACAAATCTTGTTTATTTGTTAGGTTAAGTGGGGTTAGTTCAAGTGGGTAGCAGCAAGTAAATAATTTTGTTAGCAAATCGGAGAAGCCAGGAGAATCCAAACAAAACGATTTGCATCATGTATAAATTTTATGTATGCATTTGATTTGGTAGTTCTGCATTTTGCATAATTAAGTGAAAATAAATGAGATGTAATTCAAAATTAAGTTTGTTGTTTAGGTAGGAAACAAGAAAGTCATTGAGAAAACTAGAAAATTATGGGGTCCTTGAGGTTGGATAGAATTCTCCTGGCTTTTAAAGAATCGATTGAAAATAGGATGGAAAGAAAACGAGAGACCAGGATCTAGTTAAGGAGTAAAGTAAAGATACTATTTCAGGAAATATTTTCGACAAAAAGTTTTAGAAAGTATTTTCGAGCAGAAGAGGAAGATCACTGATAAAGTGACAAAAAACAATGTATCTTATTTTTTACCGTGGTGTTTAAAAAAAGTTACCTCGACACACATATTGTACAATATGAATTACAAATGATAGACTTTTTGGGTTCTTTTTTTTATACCCTTGCAGAGGATATATTAAAATTGTGCTAATGTTTGTAACGCATACGTGCTTTGCTATTTAAGTTTCTGGCCTAGGTCACTTCTAGTCATTTTGGGACCAATTGGCCTTTTCCCAAAAAAAGGTTGGACTTTTATCGATAAAAGCTCCATACAACTCTTTCATGTGTGACAACGTTTGATATCGATTAACGATTAATCAAAAACTTACCTCGGCAGAAAATTGGAATTAACTCGTGAAAAATTTCGTGCAATCATTATTCACAACTTTCGACGTGGATTATCACGACAAGAGTGCAACGATAACTAAAATCTTTGTATGGCGATGAAGCACCATCCTATAGCAATGTGAAAAATTGGTTTAATGAATTCAATCGCGGGCGACGCTCGCTCGAAGACGAAGGTCGTCCAAAAACAGTTGTTGCGCCAGAAAACATTGAAGCCGTGCGTAAACTAATAATGCAAGATCGTCATGTGACATACCGTGAGATAGTGGCATCCTTGGGCATTTCTTCCGCCAGCATACATTCGATATTGCATGTACACCTGGGCGTTAAAAAGGTTTGTTCTAGTTGGATCCCGCACAATTTGACAATCGCTCAAAAAAAGGCTCGTGTGGATTGGTGCAAAGAAATTTTGAAAAAATATAATCGCGGTGTTTCAAAATACGTTTATAAGATCGTCACAGGTGACGAATCATGGATCTATGCTTATGAGCCCGAAACAAAACAGCAATCGTGTGGGTTTTCGATTGACGAGCCAAATTCAACGAAAGTCGTTCGTGGAAGAAGCACTTCGAACAAGAGAAGACAGATCATTGTGCACCATGACAATGCGAGCTCTCAGACATCAGCTCACACCAGCGCCTTTTTGACCGCCCAAAACGGCGAATTGATGGATCATCCGCCGTACTGCCCTGACTTGGCACCCAATGACTTCTTTTTATTCCCGCACATCAATGGAAAAATGCGTGGTCAACGATTTTCGTCGCCAGATGATGCTGTTGAAGAATTCAAAAACCATGTTTTGGAGGAGCCTCAATCGAAGTGGAAAAAGTGCTTCGACAATTGGTTTGAGCGCATGCAAAAGTGTATAAATCTTGCTGGAGAATACTTTGAAAAACAATATATTACGTATACGGCAGGATGTTTCCCAATAATAAATTTTAAAGAAATATTCAAGAAATTTTCAATAAAGTTTTTTTTTTAATTGTTGCCACTTTCCCTCCCGCATTGCAATTGAACATGTGAAATAACTTCTAGAATTTTATAGATATCAAGCTCAATTTAGAAGTCGGGCATGACCGACCTTAACTTAGGCTACCGTTTTTATATCCGTTACTCGTAGAGTAAAAAGGGTATACTAAGTTCGTGCAAATGTATGTAACAGGCAGAAGGAAGCATTTCCGACCCCATAAAGTATATATATTCTTGATCAGCATCAATAGCAGAGTCGATATAGACATGTCCGCCTGTCCGTCTGTCCGTCTGTCCGTCCGTCCGTATGAACACCTAGATCTCAGAGATGGTCAGAGATAGAGATTTGAGGTGTATGGAACATATATTTCTTATTCTTGCAGGCAGATCAAGTTTAGTTTTTTTTTTTGCCACGCCCCCCGCCTCCCCCGCAAATTGAAAAAAACCTAATATCTTCCACAATTTTGGAGTTAGGTTGTTTGAACCTTTTAGACATATATTCTACTTATCATTACCTATGGAGCCCCTATACATCGTTTTCCGATCAGACGAACGATAGTAGAGTTGCCACCCCCGCAATTTGAAAAACACCTCAAATATCCCGCAATTTTGGAGTTAGGTTGATAGAACCTTCTAGACATATATTCTACTCATCACTACCTATCGAGCCCCCATATATCGTTTTCCGATCAGATGAACGATAGTAGAGTTGCCACCCCCGCAATTTGAAAAACACCTTAAATATCCCACAATTTTGAAAATAGACTGTTCAAACCTTCTAGACATATATCTTAATCCTCATTACCTATCGATCCGCCATACTTATTTTTCGATCATGAACGATAGTAGAGTTGCCACCCCCGCAATTTGAAAAACACCTTAAATATCCCACAATTTTGAAAATAGACTGTTCAAACCTTCTAGACATATATCTTAATCCTCATTACCTATCGATCCGCCATACATCATTTTTCAATCAGATGAACTATATATGAGTTGCCGCCCCCGCAAATTGAAAAATACCTCATATCTCCCACAATTTTGAAAATAGATTATTCGAACCCTATAAACATATATTTTAATCATCACTACCTATCGATCCGCCATGTATCGTTTCCTGATCAGATGAACGATAGAAAAGTTCACGCCCCCGCAATTTAAAAAATACCTCATATCACCCACAATTTTGAAAATAGATTGTTAGAACCCTCTAGACATATATTTTAATAATTATTACCTATCGATCAGCCATACATCATTTCCTGATCAGATGAGCTATAGTACAGTTGCCTCCCCCGCAAATTGGAAAGAAACTCATATCTCCCACAATTTGGACATGTTTATATCCTGAGTAACGGGTATATCGAAGTCGAGCAGGGCCGACTTTAACTTACGCTCTCGTTCTTTGTAACGTTTTGCAAATAATTTTTATCGCCACTTCAGAATCTCTTAGTTTTTCTCCCCGATGAAAGTTGAATTTAGCATTGTTAGTCTCCGACTTCGGACCGGTATGTAGTCCTGGTTATAACATAACAAACCTCTGCTTTATGTCACTTGAGCCACTAAAATTTTATGCAATGCAAGTAATTACCTTCCTGATCAAAATTCCCTCCTCAACACTGTTTTATGTTTCCTTTCATTCCCCCAACTGGAGCCTATCAAATTTGATCCTTGAAAAATTTCCTTTAGCCCCCTTAACATAATCGAAAATCGCTTACAACTAATTCGATTTTATTGAAATGTACTTTTGCGTAAACTTATGTATTTTACGGTCTATCGTTTTCACTCTTAAGCGCCGCTAATCATAAGAATCGACAAAAAAAAAGTGAAACACTTGGCCTTGGCACTTTATATGTTCTTTTACGAGCATTTACGAGATGACGATTAGCATTAAACTTACCCAAGAGGCCTGGGGCCCATACCTACATACATACATACTTACACATAAAACCATTTTATGGGCAGGTGCAAGAGGAGGAGCAGCCAATGATGTTGTACCGAATTTTGCTTCAATCCTTGGGCTTTTTATTGGCTCGGTTCCGCCGCTGACTCTTGAAAATGGCCGTGCATAAAAAAAATTATATTAAGCCATAAAACCAAGGCGGTTTTGTTGGTGAGGGAGAAGCATAAAATATTTTATTTTGCGGCCAAGAGACAAAATTCAATTGGCTTCATAATACACTTGAAGTGGGAAGGAAACTTGAAAATTTTCATAAAGAAGGAAACCAAAAACTGCAAAAATTTACTTTCATTGTGCGGAAGTTAAAAGGAAGTAATTTAGGCTAAAGTTTACTATTAACAAAATAGAAACATTAAATTAATTGTTGACTTGCCTTTTAGCCCATGTACCCCTATGTAAATATTCTCTGGAAAGCGTATTAAATCCTTGATTCAATTCAAATTCATGTCTCCTTTTCTTCTTGTTTGTTGATTGTGACTCGAAAGCCGGGAATCTTCCGTCTGGAGTCAAGTGTTCTCAGAGTGTTCCCC
Source organism: Lordiphosa mommai (assembly GCA_018904225.1). NCBI lineage: Eukaryota > Metazoa > Arthropoda > Insecta > Diptera > Drosophilidae > Lordiphosa > Lordiphosa mommai. Next base: position 92,379 of record JAEIFT010000295.1, read on the forward strand.
GAGTGTTCTGTTTGCTGCTGCACTTGTCCCAAATATGATTTCAATATTATTTTTTTTTTTTTTTGCTCCTCATCTTCGTCTTCTGCTTGCAGTAGTTCTTTTTTTCCCCTTATTTTTTCTGAAGCACATTTCAATTTATGTAGGTTCTCTCTTCCTGTGTGTAGTTTGGTTTTGTTCAATATGCGAGTAACATGCAGATGCCACGCCCACGCCCCAGTGCCAGCTTATGCCAGACATAAATCGCAGAGCATATTACACAATGCAAGATGCGTGCCTGGCTCAAATGGAGCCCACTAAAAAAAAAAAGTTGAAATAACCAACGTTTTTAGTGCGATCCCGTCTTTTGCCTGGCAGTGTTTGCATTTCAGATGGGAACAAACGTGGGCTAGGGTTCGGTTGGAAGGGGGAGGTAGGGACAAAGAGCAAACTTTTTATACGCTACGATTGCCCTGTTGCTGTACTGAGAGAAAGAGAGAGAAAAGGGAAAGAAAAGGGAAAGAAAAGGGGTGCGTTGGAGATGACATTTTAAAGCTAACGTAAAAGTTTTGATACGACCCATATCAGGTAAGTTTTCTAATTTGCATTTAAAGTTCATCCTATAAATTTTTAACTATAACACCGACTTTAGATTGAACCAATCCCGAGAATCGGTACCGAACCTTTGCTTACAATTTGTGAGATCGTATCATTCTTAAAATTAAGAGTTACAAGCTAATTAGCTTTTTCTACTTAGATTAGTGTTTTCTTTCGAAAGTTGGGTTCGAACATTTCTTGTTGCTGACAATATTCATGGACAACATTTTTAAAGAATGTACCTCAGGGAAATAAGTATATGTGCATAGGAATTTTTGATAAAAAATGTATTACAACCAAATAGAATGAACTTGACTTTAATTTTAATTTATAGTACTAATAATAAGAATACAAAAAAACAACAATAACAATTCAATTATTTATGCTTTTTATTTTCTTTAATTTGATTAAACTATGTTAGTAGTTTACACTTTTTTATTAATTTAGTAATTAATGTGCTTTCCATTTGCCGTTATAACCTTATTAAGACGATTAGGCATGGAATCTACCAATTTTTCCAAAGTGCTTATTTGTTCCCATTCTGCAACCAAAACGTTCTTAAGTTGCTTAAGTGTGTCAAACTGTCAACCATTATTAAAAACGTTGTCTGACAGGATTCCCGAAAGGTCCTCAATGGGTTTTAAGTCCGGTCTAATCGCTGGCCACTTTAAAACAAGTATGTTTCTGGACGACAGAAATGACTTTGTAGTGCGTGCACTGTGCATTGGGGCGTTGTCTTGTTGAAAATTCCAATTATCCTCGTAAAGGATATCTGCAAATTCAATAAGTTCACTTTCCAACATCTGTAAATAGATCTGAGCATTAGTTTTAGTTGGAATAAAACAAATTCAAGACCTTCCAGCATATCCAAATCATTAGTGATCTGACACCATGGTTCCGCTTATGCCGGGACTGCCGTGGGTGGCGTAAATCGCGCCAGTATTTATGGCAGCCATCTGGTCCGTCTAATTAAACTTTTTCTCATCGGAGAAAACCACATAGCGGAACTCAGTTGACCAAAATTGGTTTCTTTCAGCGAATGCCAAACAAGCCTTCAGATGACGTGGAAGGAGCTTTGGTACAGGCACTCGGGAAGTATATGATATGTTGTTATTTTAAACTAATACTTGATGAACCGCGTTATCTCAATACAAGACATGTCTTTCTGAACCGCAAAGCGACGAATTTTCCGTTTGCAACGTTCTTCGATTATGGCAACGCTTGATCTGACCATGAGAATCTAGGTTTTTCAAAAATTTTGTTATCGTGTTTCTATGTCGATTGACTCTGGCAGCTATATCTGCAATTTTAGTGCCACTTTCCTTCCCCTTTGTTTATCCGCGCTCTTCTGCCGACAAATGCATTCCACGTGGCATTCTAGGATAAAAACCACTTGTAGAATAATTTTTTCTTGTTTTAAATGCGCACACTAGTTAACTAAAGTTTTTTTTTTAAGTTATACACTTATTTAAAAAAAAATTATAACAAGTTTTCAGCACGCTCTCCAAAAAATGCACATCAAACCAGAATTGAACATATACATACTTATTTCCTAAGAAAATGCAGTCCCACCACACAAAATACATGATAACAGTACTAAGATCGGTGACCAAAGAAGAATTTTGCAAAAGTAATTTAAAAATAGAATACAAAAGCACACTTTTGTATACCAACAACAATTTTATTGAAAAGAGAGAGAAAACTCAGTATGCACATATACTTATTTCCCTGAGGTATTTCCCATTGTTTTTATACTCTGTACCGAAGGTACACAGAGTATATTGGGTTTGTTCAAATGTATGTAACAGCCAGAAGGAGGCATCTCCGACCCTATAAAGTATATATATTCTTGATCAGCATCAACAGCCGAGTCGATATAGCCATGTCCGTCTGTCCGTCTGTCTGTCCGTATGAACGAAGAGATCTCAGAGATGGTAAGAGATAGAGGTTTGAGGTGTATGGAACATATATTTCTTATACTTGCAGGCAGATCAAGTTTAGTTTTAATTTTTGCCACGCCCCCTGCCTCCCCCGCAAATTAAAAAAAACGAAATAACTCCCACAATTTTCAAGATAGATAGTTCGAAAATTCTAGACATATATTCTACTACTTATTTTGAATCGACCCGCCATACATCGTTTTTCGATCAGATGAACGATATTAGAGCTATACGTAAAAGAAAATAAAAACCAACAACAACACCTTAGCGATTGGTAGAACTTACGAGAAAGAGAGAGCGAGAAGGCAATAGCTAACTGGTAATTTTCCAATTGGACCTTGCTATGAGAGGAGCAATGTAATTGAGATGGCCTGCGGTCAGAAATCACGCGTGATTCCCGCGTGACTAATATAGATACGTTTATGTTAAAAGGAAATTATATACAAATTTTATAATTTTACGAGTTATGTACTAGGGTAATTGTACTCATCATTACTTATCAAGCCCCCATAAATCGTTTTTTAACCAGATGAACGATAGTCGAAAGAGTTGCCACCCCCAGATTTTGAAAAACCTCACACTTTAAAGTTATTAGCTACGTACAAACAGGTACGGAGTATATTACAGTCGGGCTTGACCGACTTTCTTATCTGTTTTACACTGTTTTTCAAGACTGTTTTTTCCATTCTCTGTTTTTTATCACAGTTTTTGAACACTTTTTCAACAGTGTTGAATCAACACTGATTTCCACATTCTTTTTCAAAGTTCTATTGGTCTAGAACATATTAATACTTAGATTAATTGAATTGCCACGGATCGCCAGGCGATTGCTTAGAGTGTATGCTGTGTCCCTGAAAGGATTATTTGTTAAGCGTTATGCGTTGTTTTAAAATTGAATTTGACCCCATCCAAATTATCTGCCGTATCGAAAATAAAGATGTTTCACATCAAAAATGATTTCGTACAATTTCCAATAGTTGGTTCCCACCCAAGTTGCGAAATAGTCATATCGATGTCAAATCGTTGCTATCCGATGCATACCGTGTCACGAGATGGCTTATCTATGAGTAAGTATTTTAAAATAAAAAATATATCTAAACCGTAAAATCGGAATCGATATTTGGAATTGATTGAAAGCTGGTATGCAAGAACTGATGTTTTTGGACCCGAAGTTTCTAATGGTGTAGTTTCAGTTTTGAAGTTTTTTTTATCCAGTTTAATTGCTTCAATGAAGGCAGCACTTTGGTTTTAAAGTATTTAAAATTTGTATACCGAAATAAACACAAAGGTACCAATATTCGTATTCGGTTACCAAAATAAACTAAAAGCTAACAGAACTGTAACCGGATACGAGTCAGTCTTATTCCCCGAAAAAAACACGTATGGTATTTAGGAAAACAAAAATTAAATTTTTGACCGTGTCACCAAACCACAAGAACACTCCGTAGTTCAGAATTCATTTTATAGCGTGTTTTTGAAAGAAACTCTCTGGAGTTAACAAGTTGTAAACTGTCTTTTAATTAATGTACACCTGATTTCGTGTCACGAAGGGACAATTGAAATGGACCCATCCCTACTAAAAAGATAGAGGAACAGAGACATCCTGGCAGTCAGCCTCCACGGATGCTGTTTGCCCCTTCACCTTTTCATGCTCATCCCGGTTCCTTCGTCTACGTGTCCTGCCTGCAAAAGCATTCAAATTGTTTACCGTATGAGCGGAGAGAGCGCGCACTTGAAAGCCAAAAGAAAATTGTAGTAAATTTTAAATGGCACAGCAGCAAAAATGTGCAGCGACCCCTCGCACTCCACACGCTCCTCCGGCCCGGGAGCCGTTTGCCTTGACGCAGTGTAATTTATTGGCAGCACGTTTATCATGCCGTAGACTCCGACTCAGCAAGTGCCCCCCCCCCGTCTACCCGTCTACCTCTCTGGGTAAACCCAAAAAATGCAACCACGAGCCGCATGCAAAAATGCCTATGCCTAGACAAGGCTGCAGTTGCCAGTCTCATCCTGGACCTGCCACAATATTTGCACAAATTGCATCCACTGAGCGAAGCTGGTGGGAAGCATCCTTTTTACTTACTTTTATCGTCGGGGCCAATGTTTGTCGAGCATTTTGTTAGAGTTGGAGAATCGGTGGAGGCCATTTCATTGTTTGTCTTGCCGAGCTCACTGCGGCTCCGGCTGCTGCAGCATTCATTAAAATGTTGCCAATGTGTTTTTGTGGCAAATTGAAGCTGTGCTGGGATTGGGGACTGTGCGTTCCCTTCACTCCTCTAGACAAGTTTTGGATATGCATTTGGCCAAGTTGTTGCATATGCAAAGGATTAGAAATTGATGTGTGAGTGCCAGGAGATATGCCAGAGACACATACAGAGGAGGGGGGGAGGGGCGAAAGTAAGGAAAATGGTAATGATTGGCAAATTACCAGGGTAATGGTTATGCCAGGTGTGCCAGACGATGAAAGGATACATAAATGAATGTACATTTGCCCAGCAGTGATACTGCTGATTTTTGAGTGGAAGTATAGGCGTGTTATAGGAGGGACAGGATAACTTTGTGCTTAATCATACGAGGCATATACCGTTGATACAACATCACTTGAAAATTAAAAAAAATAAAGTCATTATATTGTATTACCTGAACTAATTCCCAGCAAGCGTTTTATGATATTTTCGATCACATTCGAGTCTTTTCGCCTTGTTAAATCTTATTAGAGTCGTCTTGATGATCAAAAAGAGAATAATTTCATTTGCATTTTAAAGAAAACTCGAAAAATACTGAATTATATGCCCAAAATGTGATTTAACTAACAAAATCTAGATGCAGAATGAATCTGATCAGAAAAGCGAATTAAAAACGACTCTTCAAGAAGAGTCGCAGTTTGGGTACCATTTTCTCCCGAAGAAAGATTTATTTCATTAATCAAATTGAAGAATCAAAAATTACAATTTCTTTAAATGCTTGCTCCAGCAAACCTTAACACTTCTAAAGTGTATTTATGCTGTATTTTTACTAGGCAACATGGTCCACTTCATTAAAGGTTTGGTTTTTAAGTCTAGGTGGTTATAAAGCAGATGGTGTTGCCTACTTTTAGGCCGCTTTTAAAATTCGAATGCCTGTGTCTGCACAACCCACTTATGATATTAAAAGCGACCTTAAAGTAGGCAAAATGCATTTTGTTAATAACCACCTAGATTTGAAATCCAAAAAGGTAAGAAAACGGCTCCTAATGATTTTTTCTTCGTTAAAAAAAATTCGCAGAATTGTTTGTAATAACTTAGTTCATCAAATATTATGATTTTTTTCAGAGGTAGCACTCGAATGTAAATAGAAATTGTATTTCATAAGCTAATTAATGTAATACTTAAATAATTAAAATTATTTATTTTAAAGCTAAGAAATTTTACTTTACGAAAATATCAACAAGACTCAAAATAAACGTATAGGTTGCCCAGAAAACAATTCTTAAAATTGTCAAAATATGCATATTTACCAATATTAGGCTCAAATTACCCAAGATCCTGAAGTGATTCGTGTTTAGCACTCGAAACTAAACCGCTTCTAAAAACTTACAAAAGTTTAATTTTGTTTTCTTACGTTATTAATAACAAACAAAATATTTTTTTTAAGATTTCTTAATCGTGATTTGTAAACTACCGATACGACACATATTTCTGATAAAAATTTGTATATCAAAATCTGTATAACATTTCAATCAAAATTACACTTTCTTTTTTCCTCGAACAGGATTTCGCGTTCTTGAGAAAAATATCGAATTCTTTAAAAACTTATTGCTTTTACCATTCAAACTACTTAACCTATTGGAAAATGATCTACAACTATATTATTATTTGTCGGAATCGGCCGGATCGGATGACTATATCATATAGCTGCCATAGGAACGATCGGTCCAAACACTAGCTCTAATGAGAAAAACTTTTTTGTTTTCCATCGTAGCGTCACCAATCGTGGTATATATAAGTTTCATATGCTTCCACACAATTCTGGAAAAATTTATAAAAATCGGATGACTATACCATATAGCTGCCGAATAAACGGCCGGTCCAAATACTAGTTCTAGTGGGAAAAACTTTTTTGTTTTCCATCGTAGCATCACCAATCGTGGTATATATTAATTTTTTATAATTCCACACAATTCCGGAAAAATTTATCAAAATCGCATGACTATAGCATATAGCTGCCATATAAACGGTCGGTCCAAAAACTAGTTCTAGTGCGAAAAACTTTTTTGTTATCAATGGTAGCGACTTTCAAAAACTGGGTAATTGTCTAGTATAGCGGCCTACTCTCAGAAAATTCCAAAAAAATTCCCTTCGATAGATCGCGAATTATGAAGAATTTTCATGCAGAAAAAACCCGGGGGTCATCCGTGGTTTCTTTTTAAACGAATTTTAAAGTTGTAATTTTTGCCCATACAAATACATGCTTGATCACATATGCTTTTCGATTTCTGTTTTTTTTTTCAAATAAATATATTAAAATATTATTTTCCTATGACTCAGGGGAACATCTGCTTGAATTTCAATGCGAAAGTGAGGAAATCTTTACACCTATTTGATCTGTTTTGAACTCTTTTCCACGCCACCTATGAATTTATATTTTATGTTCATAATTCGCGATCCATCGATGAATATTTTATTGTACCCAATAAAGTTTTTAAAATCGCGGATTTTTTGAGAAAATTTTTTATCACATTTTCCATTGCTCACCTCAGGAAAATGAATATCATTAACGATGTTTCTTTTTCGGGATTATATAACTGACCAATAGCCAGGAAGATGTTATGGATTCTATCCTTGTGACTTGGGAATCGTTTATAAAACATAAACTTGGCCAAATATCCTGGATAGTGCATTTTTTCGGCCAAAATGAGGCAACTCGGCCTTCACGTCCCGCCACAGCCTTTCTATGTTTTGTGTGTGTTCTTGTGTAGAGGGATCCACAAAATTTTGAGAATGGTTCACCGTTTGGTGTATAAAAATTTTTGCGGCGTAGCCGATGTTAGCCTTCTATTTTTTGTTATGTTTTCAGTTCAAGTACTCTTTAATTTGTCTAAAACTGTTAATAAGCAAATATAAACAAAAAGGTTCAATTTAAAAGTCCAAGTTCTGTTGGATTTAAATTGAGCATCTGAGAGTGACTCTAGCAAGCCAGTTATCCTGGTACCAGAGATTCAAATTGATGTCATCAGTGTAAATTTTACTACAGGTGAACTGCAAATAAAGGAAAAAGTTGCATAAATAGATTGTTATATAAGAAAATCAAAACTTACAAATGGAGAAGATAAATTAAGTCTTATAATTCGATGTTTTCCAGTTCTGCTATCATCTTAAATCGGTCTCAAACAGTTGTTGAGCGAGCAAATATAATCAAAAATATATAATTTAAAAGTCGATTATCTGTTGGAATAAGAATCCAGCAATCCAGTTATCCTGGTACCTGAGATTCAAATAGTTGTGCTGGAAATAAGGAAAAAATGTTACTAAAATGTAGATATGTGTATAAATTTATCAAAACTTACACATGGAAAAGAAAAATAAATACTAAAAATTTAGATGTTTCCTGAACAAGACCTGGAAATCGAATGAAAATTCTTATTTACTAAAAGTAATGACAAGACCTCAAAATCAAAGCCATCTGAGCTATGAGAAAACTATATCTACAATTCAAATTTTATATTTTCAAATTAAGACAAGTCTTCAAAACTATTGGTACATACACACGCTACCTATTCCTGCAAAAGGAAATCTACTGTATCGCGAGCTGAATCCAATTTGGTGTAATCCTTTTGGAACAAAAACTCAGGACGAAATTGACCAAATTTTTATAAGTTCAATAATGCTCTTCAAATATTAGCTGAACATCAAGAGTCTAAACCAACAAAATATGCGAATTATAAAAAAAACATACTAATTTGCTTAAAATAATTTTTTGATTTTTTTTTTAAAAGAGATGGTTTTATATTAAAGTCGAGAACGAGACACATAATTTTAAGATTGTCCAATCTGAATATAAATACAATTTATAATCCTGATTTATGATATTTCATTCTTTGTCGAATATTATCACCGTTTGGCATGGTTTTAAGATTATAATCTTGATTTTTCCTTTTCTGTGTAAATGCGGAAGTGAGAGCATGAAGGTGTATGTGCGCTGGATAAAAAAGCACCACCAATTTTTGCGTGGCGATCAAGCGTGGAGAGACCGTACGCGTCAATGTCATAGGCACACTTAAGAATTGCTAGGGTCAATTGAGAAGCACTCACATTTTTATACCCGTTACTCGTAGAGTAAAAAGGGTATACTAAGTTCGTGCAAATGTATGTAACAGGCAGAAGGAAACATTTCCGACCCCATAAAGTATATATATTTTTGATCAGCATCAATAGCCGAGTCGATTTAGACATGTCCGTCTGTCTGTCTGTCTGTCTGTCCGTCTGTCCGTCTGTCCGTCTGTCCGTCCGTCTGTATGAACACCTAGATCTCAGGGACTATAAGAGCTACAGCTACCATTTTTTCAGTGTAGACTTGTATTGTCTGCACGCAGATCAAGTTTGTTTCAAATTTTTGCCACGCCCCCTCCCGCCCCCGCAATATGAAAAAAACCTCATATCTCCCACAATTTTGAAAATAGATTGTTCGAACCTTCTAGACATATACTTTAATCATCATTGCCTATCGGTCCGCCATACATCATTTTTCGATCAGATGAACCATAGTAGAGTTACCGCCCCCGCAATTTGAAAAATACTTCATATCTCCCACAATTTTGAAAATACATTAGTAAATCCTTCTAGACATTTATTTTAATCATCATTTCCTATCGATCCGTCATACATCATTTTCTAATCAGATGAACGATAGAAGAGTTGCCACCCACGCTATTTGGAAAATACCTCATATCTCCCACAATTTTGATCATAGATTGTTCGAACCGTCTAGACATATATTTGAATTATCATTATCTATCGATCCGCCGTACTTCATTTTCCGATCAGATGAACGATAGAGGAGTTGCCGCCCCCGCAATTTGAAAAATACCTCATATCTCCCACAATTTTGAAAATAGATTGTTCGAACCTTCTAGACATATATTTTAATCATCATTACTTATCGATCCGCCATACATCATTTCGGGATCAGATGAGCTATAGTAGAGTTGCAACCCCCGCAATCTGGAGAAAAAAAAACTCATATCTTCACAATTTGGGCATAATGTGATCTAATAAAATATTATTAAATAAACCTTACCCTGAGTAACGGGTATATCGAAGTCGAGCAGGGCCGACTTCAACTTACGCTCTCGTTTATTTATGTGTGTGTAAGTCGTATGCGCAAGCAAGGAGAATTTACTCTTATACAAAATTCAACATATGCCCAGCCGTGAGTGAAACAACCGTGTAAGTTGCACACTGACAATATGTTGGCAATGGAATGAAAGCTTTTGAATAACCGCCACACCATGTTAGATGCACCTTGATTCCTTACAACTTTTTGCTGCAGTTGTTACTTGCATACTGAAAAAGTATAAGCTGGGAAAATAATGGGAAAGCGAAAAAGTTGTTCGATAATTTATATGTCACCATTTTAAAGAAAACCTCGTGTTAATCGAAATGGAGATCATGTTAAGAATTAATTGGACTTTTACTTCAATTACTTATCACATTTTAGAAACCGAAGCTGCACAATGATGGGCCAAAATAAGCTTGGATTTCCAAAATATATATCAACGCATTAAATTCAATCTGGAGACCGAATCCAATCTGAGCCGAAACATTTCGCAAACAAAATTAAAGTGTGTGTGACATTAAGCCTAAGCCTTAATTGATTTCCAGCTCTCATTTGCAGCACAAATGGTATATACATATCGAAATCGATCCTCTGGCTGTGGAATATGTGTGGGTAAGAATGTGAGGTGCCAAACCAAATCCCAAAGTAAACCTAATTAGCGACAGATTAAATCGGATTAATTTTCATTTAACGCATGAATCAAAAACAGAGGCTGACAGCAACTGCCAGATGCACGAATTGCTATTCCGCTTCTGCCTGCTCCTCTTTCCAGGAGCCAGCAGCCATATGGTGTGGGTGGCGCTTTTTTTTTTTCCTCTTGCTCACTTTCCCGCCCACCAAGCACGCATACAAACAAAGCGGGGACCAAACCTGTTGGCTGTTGTTTTCCATATTCGAGGGACATTCGAGTGCTTTAAAAACATACACATGAAATATGCATGGCAAATTGAATTTTACGTGGCTTTTGTATGGTACCGGGAGTATTGTATTGTTGTGTGGCGACTATTGAACGGTGTGAACAGAAAATTTGATTTATGCGCTTTTGCCCGCAATTTGTTGTGTAAATAGAAAAACAAGAAGTGAGAGGGAAAGAAGCTCAGCATTTTAATTAATTTTGTGGCCAAGACTGGGCTGCTCCTTCTGTCTTTCTCCCTCTCAGTTTTTCTCTTTCGCCCCCCAATTAAATGGCAAAAAATTGCAGCAATTTTCTATATTTGAGACGATGCCTGGTCCAGGCACATTCCACTCTTCAGCTCCCCACTCCATATTGACCAACCTAATTGCTAACAAAGTGTCAACAGTTGTGGGCAGAAGAGGAAAAGGAGGCGATGCTACTACTCTAGCCTAATTGCTCCAACATTTATGATTAAGTTAAATAACAATTAGATGCAGTTTCTCTCTGGACTGGTTGGTCACTTGACAATTTGATTGAAAGCATCAGATAAGTACAAAGAAGTGATGGAAATAAAAGCTGTGAAGCATCTCTGGCAGACATTTATACGTAGTTTTAAATGCAACACTACTGCTGTCAACTACCATCTCTTGATAGACAACTGTCAAATTTAGTTTGCGTTTGACAGGGATTGAGTGGGTTTTCTAAATTCGTTTGTTGTAGCACAAGTGACGCCAAGAAGTCGTCACTCCCGAAATCCTTAATAAAATCATGAAATGATATTGGACTATTGGAGAACGAAAGTGAGTGGGTACAACACATTTTACATTAATATTTGCATATTATAAAATTACAAATCGAAAAGAAACAAATAGTGTTACGCATCGAAACTTCAAGCAACGTAGAAAAATATATATAAGTAGTCATTTAGACGTAAGCCAACACGCGTGTTCGATGGAGTACTGCGATGGGACGTCATTTCATTCGTGTTAAGTCCAAAGTCCCGAGTTCAATTTCGAGACAAGGTTGGTCATATGAAGTTTAAAGTCTTTCTGGTTTAAAATTGGTTAATAACCCGTTTTATCCGGTTCATAGTGGTTCAAAAACATATCTTTGAAGTATTTTAAGCATGAGCTTGAGTTTTGGCGTTTATGGTATCATATTTTCTAGGTGCCTAACTAATTCCGAAACAGTTTAAACCAGTTCAAACGTGGAAAGCAATTCCCAACTGGTTCAAAACTGAGACACTTTATATTTTAAGGAAATAGTTCTATGAGCTAATTAGCTGAAAACTTATATTTTTGTTTTAATTTTCGAAAATTCGAACAAAAAATTTTAAATGGTTTTTTATTTTTGATCGTAGTAATACATCAATAGAGCGTCAAACAAGCTATGGTGTATTAAAATCTGTGGATAAATGGCCGCGATATACCCATCTGAGCAAGCCTGCCCTCTATGCAACAGTTCTTTGTTAAGCTATGGCGAAATATGTTAAACCACAGTCAAAAAATGGCGAATAATCGGAAAATATTAAAATTCTACAAAAATTATTGTCAAACACGGAAAAATCTGAATAAATTTGTATGTCTATTGGTTTCCAAGCTGTTGCGTAGTGTAATTTTTTTGAAGTTATTATTTGACCAATTATATTTAGAATTTATATCTGAACAAAGCACTCTATATACCAGTATGTTAGTCACAGACAGAAATTCAAGTTTGTTTCTATCTATGTATGGAAAATATAAAAATGCGTTTAATATGATTTTGGAAAATGGAAGGGTTCAGTGTGGAGTTCAAAAGGCGAAACAAGAAAGGGGATACGAAAATTGTTTGTAACTACAGGGGAATCACATTTCAGAACGCATTAGCTAAAGTATTCTTAGCGGTGCTTCTTGATAGGCTGAACAATTGGACATGTAGAAATGACCAAGTGATAGAGTTTCAATCTGGGTTTCAACCTCGGTATCTCAAGAAAATTTATGGACACTCTAGAGAGCATGTATAAAGGTAACGAAGCAACAGTATGGGATGGCGATATGCTACCGGAATGGTTTCCAACTGAATCTGGCGTCAAACACGGCTGCGAAAACGACTATCGACGAAAGTCGGAAAACTATTGTACGAAACTCTTTTGGTTTCCATTTACATTACATAATATTACCAACGGGATTTTAAAATTTTGAAAAATCCAGCAAATTGGCGTAAAAAGGTTAGAAAGAATTTAATTTGTTATTTTTTCAACCTCGCAGGGTGATTTTAAGAATTTTAGGATAACGTTGTTATTATTGTGTTCTATAATAGTGTTCTGACAATTTTCCGAATTTGCAGGAGGATTTTCCATAATAGAAATCACGCTATTCCATATTGGGATACTTTTTAGGGAAAATTTTATTTTTCTGTAGAAACTCTTTTATTTACACAAGTACGAGCGAAGCTGTGGGTATAAGCTAGTAGTTTATAAAATGATAAACATAAACATTTAATTTTCAGTTTTATTGCGAGCAATTTTTTATCTAAACGAGAGCGTAAGTTGAAGTCGGCCCTCTCACTCGATATTACCAGGGTAGGTTGCCCAAATTGTGGGAGATATGAGGAATTTTCAATTGCGGGGCGGGACTTTTCATCGCTCATCTAATCAAAAAATGATTAGGCCACGATGTAGGATTTATATATGCAGGTTCGAACAATCTTTTCAAAATTGTGGGAGATGAGGTTTTTCATATTGCGGGGCGGGGAATTGACAAACTTGCTGCGTGAGATACGTCTACACTGAAAAAATGGTAGCTCTAGCTCTTATAGTTCCTGAGATCTAGTGTTCAACGCACACAAACACAACAACAACGACGCAGACAGACAGACAGACAGACAGACGGACTGTCTATATCGACTCGGCTATTGAGCTGATCAAGAAATATATACTTATGGGGTCGGAGATGCTTCCTTCTGCCTGTTACATACATTTGCACGAACTTAGTATACCCTTTTTACTCTATGAGTAACGGGTATAAAAAATACTCATACGCCTCGTAAGCACCTTTAAGAATCGGGCCGAGATTGAGATGTGCCACGAGAAGGTATACAACTGCCTGGTTGAACACTGACGCCTGGTGCATCTGGGCGATAATGAACGTTATGCACAATTGCTGCTACGCTTGCCCGCTTTGCGTTCGATTAGCCTAAAGTGTCTGGATCTGGATCCTGGAGGAGCTGTTTATTGAACAGCTGGAGTCACAGCCGCCGCCGCCTGATTTGGGGCTGACGCTCAAGCCGGAATAAGCAGCCGATTGTTTTGAATGATTGTGATTGAGTTTGTTTGATGGGGCGAAATCATCCCCTTTCCTCCACTTTCTCTTCCTCTCATGCGGCGAACAGTGTGTGTATGGTATCATTGCCTATTCTTTTCAAAATATAGTTAAAATCAGAGGAACCTTTTGGATATCTCTTCTCTATATATATAAAATAGTTTGTCCTCACTGATTAATTGATTGGCAATCTAAGTAGAGCATAATCGTTAAGAGATAGAAAGCTTAAACTTTCACAGAAGTTTCCATATGAGTTGAATGTGGGCACTGAGACGGAGTTTTGGAAAACTACCGAAAATTTTGTTTTTCATCCGATTGACTTTAAATTAAAATTGAAGGTAAAGTAAGTGAAATAATTGGACACCTGTTTTCCCGATTTCGGAAAATCCACAAGGAAAATGACCGGGAAATTCTTCAGGAAATAATCTATTTTTATCCGATTGACTTTAAGTTCGGGTTGTAAGGATAGTAAGCAAAATAATTAGACATGGGATTTTCCGATGTTGGAAAATCCGCCCGAAAAGTCGGGAAATTTCAGGAAAATTATATATGGAAAAAACTACTTTTCATACAATTGGCTTCAAAATCTGTTTGTAAGTAAGTAAGTAGTAAATATAAAAAATAATTAGTCATTTGATATTTCGATGGTGGAAAATTCACCCTCAAGAAAAATGCCTAGCAAATTCTAAATAGAAAAACTATTTATCATCCGATTGACTTAAAACTCGGTGTTTGTGCAAATCAATTAGACATGCGACTTTCCAATATTGTAAAATCGGTCCAAAAGGTCGAGAAATGCTCGGAAAATTCTTTATGAAATAAACTAATTTTCATCCAATTGGCTTCAAAATCGGTTTGTAATAAGAGTATAAACAATAATTTAATTTAAAATAATTTTTTGGTAATTGAAAATCTGCCAACAGCGAAGGTGTCCGGAAAATTGTGAATGAAAAAAAAAATTTCATCCGATTAAGTTTAAACTCGGTTTGTAAGCATAGTATGCACAATAATTCATTAATTTATTTTTCGATTTTAGGAAAATGCTTGGAAATTTCTTAATTGAAAATATTATTTTTCTTATGATTGGCTTGAAATACGTTTTGTAAGCACAGTATGTGAAATAGTTAGACAATATTTTAATAGATTTTTTAAAATCCACCTCAAAGGTTGAAAAATGGTGGCATGGGTGGAATCATGGCTACACGTTATTTATTTTTTCGATCTGTATGAAATTCTGTGGGTATTCTTTATGCGCCATTTTAGTTGGATTATATATCCAATTTAATGTTACCTTCTGCAAGGGTATAATTAGTATTTAAAAGTTACCCACCAGTGGGCTTGGGAATTGGTGCATAGCTTTCAGTTTCCACTTGCATTCCGCCTTCAATATGGTCAGCTTTAACAAGCTTTTAGAATACAGACCACAAATATATATATGTGTACGTATACATATGCGGTTCTAACCTAACCCAAATCAACGCTGCTGCTGACACTCATACGCACTGTTGCCCCTTCATTTGGCCTGCTGTTGACAACATTGTTTCATAGACATATGCCTGAACCAAGTACGGGTCCTGGTCTAGATGACTGCCTCATTTCCATAACGAAAACACACACACAGAGACACATCCAGAGGCAAAACAAAGCCAAAAATCTGAAGTTTCATTACGAAAGGATGCGCTCCTGCAACCACACTTTGGACTTTTTTTTGGCCATGTCAAAAAGCTGGCAGAGCCCAAAACTCGTTTCAACTCATCGTCATCCTAGTCGTCGTCATCCTCGCCGTTGTCGTTGTCTGGCAGGCGTCTGCTCCTGCCTAGATAATATGCTTAATACGTTTTTATGTGCCTGCTGCTGCTGCTGGTGGTTCGTTCTGGTTTTCGGGTGTTTCATTGTTATTGCCAAACTCCTATTGACTGGCTTGCGTTGCGTGAAATCAAATTTCCACTGAAATGACTTTTGGGTGGCAAAAAGCAAAGCAATACAAAAAGTTTTTGTTTTCGCTATGAATTATGCAAAGGACTCGTGTGGAATGCCCTGCCTGCCTGCCTGCCTGCCTGTTGGTTATCTGAAACTATTGACCCATTAACGGGTGTTGTGTGTATGGCACTTGAGAGCCATGCCAAACTAATTAACATAACGCATTAAAGCGGCAAACACTTTGGAATTATGTCAAGTGTCTCAACCAGCAGAGGCAGTGTGGAGTCATCAAAGGATTATGGCCATGGCTGGCTGATAAGTTTTTTGCTTTTCTAGCAACTGCATTTGCATCGTCAGACGCTTTGTTTGCGCTTTGACACGCGCTTCCCCACACTCAAAACGGCGACTCAAAGTAACCACCATGATGATGATGATGATAATGATGATGATCCGGCGTCTTCTGACAGCAAACAACGCGCGCTACTCCTTTGACAGGGCAACACTTGGTACGCTACTCTGGAGAACGAGCTGATGCCAGAGCCCGGGAGCAGCCGCGTTGCATATTAAACACTCAAGTGGCGCCACTTTTGAAGTGAGTCAAAGCCAGCGACTGCTTTTAGTTGCGTGTGAAGCATGTGGATGGGTGGTTGTTAGGGGGTCTAAACGAAATCGTATTATTATTATTATTAGTTTGGTTAGATGATATGGAGACGATGTTGAGCAGAGAGAACATGATCTTTATTAATTTCACTTGAGGAGTCAAAGAGATTTTCGTTTGCTAAAAGAGCACAAGATGTTGTCAAAGCACCAAAAAGACTGAACATGTTTTTGTAGTTAGTTCGGATTCAGTTTTAAATATGAGTTTGAGTTTTAAAATATTTTGTATATAATTTACAGTTTACTCTTCAGTATCCAAATACTTGTACTTGGCGGCTCAAGAGGTGGGCTATTAATTCATAATAAACCTATGACAACAATTAGTTCATTCAGCTTGTCTCTGTCGTCCTGATCAAGTATATATATTCTTTTTGAAAACTAATAATTTCTAATTTTTAATTTCTGGTCAAGATATATACACCCTGCAAGCACTTTTAAACAAGGGAAGATTGAAAAGTAACAAAGTTTGACGACGGGAGCTTCGCTGTCGAGAACTATAATTGATTTAAAATCCCCACACTTAATTTTAAGCTGTTTTATTTTTCATTTTATTCGAACCCTTCTATCACTTTGGATAACACACACTCATAAAATTTTTTTTATATTTTGGAAAATCGCCATAAAATTTAGAAAAAGTTTCTATAATTTAGAATATGTTTTCTGAAATGAAAAAAAAAA
Organism: Lordiphosa mommai; assembly: GCA_018904225.1. Taxonomy (NCBI): domain Eukaryota; kingdom Metazoa; phylum Arthropoda; class Insecta; order Diptera; family Drosophilidae; genus Lordiphosa; species Lordiphosa mommai. Next base: position 109,655 of record JAEIFT010000295.1, read on the forward strand.
CCTTAAAATTAGTTTTTTAAAAATACTTTTCTTAAACTTTCTTTTCTAAATTTTAAGATGAATTTGATTTATTGCCTTTTTATTTTTAAGTGTCATTTTGCCTTTGATTTTACAAATAAATGTAGAACATTAACCTTAATGTTAAACTAACCTTAGTTTGCCCTAAAATTAAAAAAAGAAACCCTCACTTAAAGAAAAGTTTTCTAAATTTCATGATTTTAGAAAGGATTGAACTTATAATTCAGAAAGGATTTTTCTATTTTCATCTATATAGAGCATGTTATAAATATGGGAAATTTATTTTTTTGTTTTTAGAAATAATGCACCTTAATATATAGAAGGCAAGTGTCTATTATTTATGGCTACACCCAGAGAAAAAGCAAATCGTAAAAATGAATACAATCATAGTTAATTTTACTATGCTGTTTTCAAATATAAAACGTATTAAAGTCCAATAGAAAGCGCTTTGATTTAACTGAAAACATACTTAACCACTGAAGTTAATATGAATATAGTAAAATCAAAGTGAAATTCACTTTAAATCAAATATTGCTGTATTCAGATTAAAGTAAAATCATATTTATTTCAAATATACGAAAATATGTATTGCTTAACTATGTTTAATATTATTTTTTAATATGAGTAATATTGCTTTTATGAGGTTCTCATCTTAAAAATAAAGTTTTGTATGTTAAATTTAAAATTTTGAATGGTTAAAGGTTTTTGCACGTTGCTGGTTTTGGGCTCCCCAACCAGTTAAGGCATTCGTGTCATTGGCTGTAGTTCGTCAGGCAGAAAACCAATGATGAAAAATAGTGGAATCTTCCGAAACAGCTGTATGGTTATCCATACAGCCTCATTTGTGTATTGTGTGTGTACTGTTTCTACAGTTATGCATAACTTATTTGACCCCTAAAAACTTGCTAGATTAAATTGAAACTATATTTATTTTGAGGAGGGTACTTTTAAATTAAAGTTGGAAAATGTTTTTTTCAATATGAAATGGTGTTTATATTGAATATGTAAAAAATTTAAAGTACTATAAAGTATATTAAAGTTAAATATTATATTTATTTAAATTTAATATGAATATATTTCATAACTACTATGAAATATTTAAAATTAAATATTTTTTTGTTAAATTTAATAATTTTGTCTTTTTATATTTAATATGAAAACTATTAAATTTGACTATTTTCATATTTAATTTCGATTTAAAGTGTAAGCACTTCAGATTAACGAATTACATATTTAACGCAAAATCAATGGCAAAAATATTTAAGTCAACGTGAAAATATTAAAATTTCACAGCATTTTTCCCTGAGTGTATCCTTTCTGGATTAAAGAAATTTTGTTTCACATTTTACTACCTAAAAGTTCCTAAATGTAAGAAAATGGATCTATTTAGTTTTAGGAAAAAAGTTTTCTAAAAAACATGTGCTGACAGCCCTTGACCAAATATTTAGGTGATTTTCTAAATTTTAGGGCAATTACAAACTGTTTTAGAAATATAATTTTCTGGGTGCAGTGCTACAAATTTCACTAAAGTTGAAAAACATTGTATTGTAGGTCGCGGGAAGCACTTCCTCATACTTCGATTTATATTCGGGGAACCCCAAAATCCGAAGATATTGGGCAAAAACTGTTGAGTGCTTCTTTTACAACGTTAATGATATTTCGATGCCCCAGGGTCTCGACATAGCTAATAATGATAAGCGCTAGTGAACATGTTAATATTTTCTTCAAACTTATAATACACGTTGGATAACACGGTGGTTAGAGCGAGACGGACTAATTTCTTAACTTAAATATTAACTAGAATTAAATTCTCTTTTTATGATATATAAGATATTGAAAAATATTTCTAAAAAGCGGAAATACTTTACTTTGGTAAACATAAGCGCTTTAACTAAAATAAAAGTATTTTTGCCTACGTGTCATTGTAAATGGCAACAAAATGACTTTTTGCCAATGGAAACGGCATAGTCGTCAAGAAATGAAAATGTTGGAAATGTTACCAGTGGAAAGGGGCTATATCCCTAGACGTAGTCTTATAGTATGGGTTTAAATCTATATGGCAGATTTAAGAGCGGATTATTTCGAACCATTATTAAAAAAATATTTGTCAGCTTTATGAGAAATGACCCAATGGCTAGTTTGTCTGGTCGACAAAAGAATAGAGAATTCCCTAATTATTGTTTTTTTTACGTATAGGGATACCAGTGGAAGCGTGAACAGAAGCGTTGAGAGATATTGTTCCTCCAAAAATAAAAAATTCCTAGAAATCGGTTTATTTTAAAAATCGTTTTCTATGTGGCATATTTTGAGAACACATTTTTTTAGTTCTTTTACATCCATTAAGTTTTTGGATATCTTGAAATAATTAAACAATTGTTATGTTTAAAAACATTATATATGTTCCGGTACGAATCGTTATATCGAAACAAATATCTGAGTACCAGAACCGATATTCGTTTCGGACACATGGACTCTAATCAACAATGTTTCTTTGATGCTTCACTTATCTAGATACGCAGCATTTTGTTGACATTTTCCGAGTTCTTAAAATTAGAATTATATTGTATAATAAATCGAATTACTAAATTCAATAACTATTGGGCTGCAATCTATATGAGCTAGTATTTTAGCCAGCTGTGCTTTCTAAAGAACGGTTTATTGCTTGACTTAAAAAAAAAGTTCGCATTTTTAATCCTAATTCTTTTCTCTTTTTTCTTCCAACTAAAGTTCTTAATAATTTCCAAACATTACATCTCATTATCTGCTCGTTTACGAACGACACACACACACACAATAACCATTCCCTATCCCTTCCAAAAATAATAGCCATAATAAGCAATTACATAAAAGTTGATGTAATTATTAATTATTCAATGTAAATATAAATAAAAGTCACCAACGTTATCCTTTTGCACTCCTTGTGCAAGCAATAAATGTATTTAAATTTATTGCATAATAAAGATTAAATATTTATTTACACAACGTTTCAATTAACTTTCGGCTTTGGCTGGGTCAGTTTTTATTTTTTTCGCGCCAATTTAATTATAAAATTTATTGTTTGAAATTCGCATCAGTTGTGGAGCAGTAAAATGGCGTCGGACGGCACACCAAACCGGAAGTAGGTTGCCGCCGGCAGCCAAAACAAGTTGAATGAACTCCGGGCTGGTCCTCTGGGCCCGGGGAATGTGCCACATTTTATGTGGTGTAGAGCGGCGAATTGTATGTAGGCCGTAAACTTGCCATAAATTTTAGTTTCACACGCACAGAGCCGTACAGAGAATTTGCAGAATTTTTCTCGTTTGCCTTTATGTGTAAATTTCACTCAATTGACATTGGAGCCGAGTTCCCTAACACACCGCCCCCCCTCCCGTGGGGTAGCGCGCTTTTGGCCCAACCCTTTTTTGCACTTCAAAGTCAATGCAGCTGTTGCCCAGCGCAAAAAAAAAAAAAATGCGGAAACTGCACGGAAACGGAAGTCGCAGTGGCAATGGCGGAGAGGGGCAGAGCAGAGCGCAACAGCAGCAGCTGTGCTGACCATTCACATGCTTCTCCTGCCCTGCCACTGGGGAGCTGGCCCAAAATGCCCGTCGAGACGAAAGTCGCGCTGCTGCTGTCGCTTTCAAAAATTCATATTCGTAATTGTTGACTGTATTGTCGCCTGGCATTGTTGCCTGGGGATGGCCACCAGCCAAAGGAGTGGCACGGTTAGGTGTCGCTATAATGGTTCAGACGGGACGCTGATGGGCAGGAAAAAGTCAACACTGGACAGTGCCTGTTTATCAAGTTTTTAGAGTTGAGTAATCATTTTTTTTATAATTTTCGAAAAACCTGAATTAAAGTCAATTATCCTATTATTATCCTATTATCCATCTCCTACATGGCATAATCTGTCACATAAACTTACAAATAACAGAATAAAATAAATGTGAAATCGGCCCTTATCACATAAGGAATTTAATTTATTTTGTAATCAATTGAATTAGAAAATTTGTATATACATTTATTTGTCATAAAACAGAATTAAATTGACTTTGGCACTGAATTACTTTTGATTCCACTCTTCTCTAGACGGGATTAAGACGTGAAAACAGGGAAGTGAGGTATTATTTGGGATACTGTACACTCAAAGAAAAAATAATGAATTTCATACTTGGATGCAGAGCTTACGAGCACAATACTACGGTAAGAGTGAAAATTATTCATCCAAGAGTGAATTTCTCTATCCAAGAATACATTTTTGAGAATGAACTTCTTGAAACAAAAACTTTCATATTTGATCTTATTATTAATAATTTTTATTCCAAGTCGAAAATTCTTGAAAAAAAAGCTTGACAGACTTAAAACCAAGATTCTCGCATTCTTGAATCAAGATCGGAGTATTCTCAATTCCAAGAATCTCCCATTCTTGTATTAAAAGCTGACCATTCTCAAATTCAAGAGTCTCACATTCTTGAATCAAGAGCTCTTACAATTTAATCAAGACCGCCCATTCTCCAATCAAAAGCTTCAGCAAAAACTTTATTTTAAGTCGTCTTACGGCGTTCAAATGTGACTCCGAAACATTTTCCAAGCCAGTTGGACACTTTAATGACAGGGACAGCGTATCGTCTTCTGCACGAAACTATAAAAAAACAGAATAAAATCAAACAAAATAAGGAATCATAATATTATTCAAACATTAATTCTCTTACCTTTTTTTTCTCTATGAGAATAGCTTCTCTCTAAATTGTATTCTCAGGCGGGATGGCTTCTGGGGCGTCATTATTTTGGGGCAGTTACAGTTGACTTGAGAAATTTATTTTAGAAAAAGAAATACAAATTTTTGATTGCTGAAAGTGCACAGTGAGGCTTAAGAGTATTTGCCCAAAAATTATATTAAATCGGCAAACATTTTTTTCAGTAGCGGGCGCATACTTTATAGCGCCACTGTGTTGGGCGAATGCGCTGCCTTTGGCGCCGTCTGTATGTATGTGCATTTGCTTGACCGGCTGCAAGTGTCAAATTTGAAGCTGCATGCGTATTGATTCGCAAGATATACATATATATGCAGATGCATCTTTTGTACATACTGATGTTTAATAATAAAATTACTTACCTTTAAAACGGGAAGGCAAAGCTAACTTCGACTGTGCCGAAGTTGTTATACACTTGCAAAAGTTTACTCCAACCGATTTAACCGGTAGAATATATATATAGGATATAGATCACAGATCTTCGTAAATTCAAAATCATTAAGAAAAAATATTTTCTTAGTAAAATATATTTTCCGACCTATCGGTCCTATGGCTATATAGTCATCCGATTTTTTCCAAAATTATGTGGAGGTATATGAAACTAATATATACCAAGATTGGTGAGGATACGATGGAAAACAAAAAAGTTTTTCTCACTAGAAGTAGTTTTTTGACCGACCGTTTCTATGGGAGCTATATAATATAGTGATCCGATTTTGATAAATTCCTGTATTATGTAAAAGCATATTTAACTAACATATACCAAGTTTAATGACGCTACGATGGAAAGCAAAAAAGTTTTTCTCAATAGAACTAGTTCTTAGACCGATCGTTCCTATGGCAGCTATAAGATATAGTCATCCGATCCGGCCGGTTCCGACATATTAGTTGCGTGCAGTAAAAAGAAGACTCTGTGCAAAATTTTATTTTTTTTTTAAACTGAGAGACTAGTTCGCGTAGAAGCAGATAGACGGACGGACGGACAAGCGGAAATGAACTCAGCTCGTCGTCCTGATCAAGAATATATAGAACCCCAAATTTTCTACAATTTTGGAGATATATTGATCGAACCTTTTAGATATATAAAGTTATAAGGGTTATCTATAGATATCGAATTATAAATTTTTAAATCCCCGGCAAATTTAAAAAAAATTTATTATCTCCTGCAATTTTATAGATATATTATTAGACATTTATACAATAGTAATTATCAATTTTTATAGATATTAAGTTGCCTTTTTTTGACACGCCTCCGCACTTTAAAATAATCTTTATATATCCCACAATTTCCAATGTAAGTTTTTCGGTCCTTCTATTTATATTTTAACCCCTCATTCGGCTATTAGCAATCTACACTGTACTCGTTAGGTTTTAAAATCGCCTTCTGAATTTTGCACTCAACTCGGTACTCAGAAGCAGCCGCCTAAAATACAATAATATTTTTCTGGCTAATCTTTTGCGGCCGGAACTTTTAAGTTCCGGCTTAACTTTTGCAAACGTTTTCCGGGTTCAAATTCCATGCATATGTCTTGAATATCCTGTTTTTGGCATAAAAAAAATATGAATATGTGTGAAGGGGTTCTATGAAAGACTCCATTGAAATGAGCATATATCATAAATTGTCACACAAGTCCCGCTCTAATGAATCTCAACGATTACCCCCCAAAGTGATGAAGAATATTTTTAGCTTTTTCACTGATAAGCAAGTGGAAAATAGATGAAAACTTTCTTTGCGGCGCATTCAAGTGCACTTAGCAAAGTGCCGCCTGCATCATTGGCCACAAATCATATTTATGTTTCCACACCCGCACACTCGCCGACTACAGAGGCTCCGAACTTGGAGTCAAGTGCAGGCCGCCGCTTGGTTAATTGCAGCGGAGGCCGTCGCTGATGAGTTTAATTGAAATAATGCGATGCACTCTCTTGACAGGCGGGCAGGGCGGGGGGTACGGGAAATGCATTAATAATATTTTTTTTTTGTCTCTCTAATGAAGTTTATGCGAAAGAAGAGAAAAGAAATGGAAGCCAGCGCCAGTTGTCAAAATGTTTAATTGTCTGAAATGATGCATGGAAGAGAGGGCGAGGCAACGAAATGAAGCTTATGATTTGTCATAAGTTGGGGGAGCAGGAAACAGCATTTTGTTCTTCACTAGATAAAAGCAGATTATGCACTCATTATATAAAGTAAACGAGGTAGATTTAGAAATATGAAAAAGAAAACCTTAAAGATTATCAAACTTCCTTTCAGGTATGGTTTATACATTGGACTAAAACATACATTTAGGAAACAAAAAAATTATACCAATCTACAGGGTTGCCCATATTCGACGGACCCATGATTTTTTTTTAAAAAAATCAAAGAAAAAAATAAAAATTTGGCGGTTGGCAATCTTAATCATTTAATTTGTTCCTAGTAGATTTGTTTACATCAATTTTTGAATATGATATCTCTCAAATGGCCGCCTCTGGCGTTGATGGCGTATTGTGCCCTTTTTGCAGCATTTTCCATCGTTTTCGCCAACATTTCGGCCGGAATAGCGGCTATTTCTTCACGAATGTTGTCCTTGAGCTCTTCTACGGTCCTTGGCTTGTTAACGTAAACCTTTGACTTCAAATATCCCCACAAGAAGAAGTCAGGCGGCGTCAAATCGGGCGAACGCGGTGGCCATTCCAAATCACCACTTTTCGACATCAAACGGCCAGGAAACAATTTCTTCAGAAAATCGATTGTTATGCGACTTGTGTGCGGTGGAGCGCCGTCTTGTTGAAACCAGAACTGCCTCATACGCTTTCGACGAATAATTGGCATCACAAAATTGGTCATCATGTCGCGATAACGCTCCTGGTTGATGGTAACAGCATGGCCATTTTCATTTTGGAAGAAAAACGGCCCAATGACCGTTTTCGCACTAACGCCGCACCAAACTGTGACTTTTTCGTCATGAAGAGGCACTTCTTGAATCTCCTGAGGATTTTCAGTGGCGTAAATACGGCAATTTTGCTTATTTACGGTCCCATTCAATGTGAAATGGGCTTCATCGGACATGATAATTTTGTTCCAAAATTGCTCGTCATCTTCGGCCATTTCGATGACTCTTTGGGCCCATTCCAATCGACGAGGCTTGTCCGCAGGCAACAATCTTTGCGTCAATTGAATTTTGTACGGGAACAAATGCAAATCAACGCGAATAATCCGTTGTAAAGTGGACCGAGCCATGCCCAACTGCTGAGAACGGCGTTTTTGGGATGTTCTTGGGGACCTCTCAACACTGGCTCGTACGGCAGCGATATTCTCGGCCGATCGCCTTGGTCGACTTTTATTTGGCCTCTTCGGATTAGAAAGAGCCTCACCAGTCGAAAATTTTTCGTATAAACGCTTAATGGTGTTCTTAGAAGGCGCACTTTTCACATTTTTTTAATTTTTTAAAAGCACGTTGAGTTTTCACAATTGACTTGTTCTGTTGAATGTAAATTTCAACTATTTCAGAGCGCTCGCGTGGCGTGTATTGTTCCATGGTAAAAATCTGCTTGGACTGACGCTTCAAACGCGGTATGTCATTAAGCGATCTGACATCTCTGTCAAAAGTTATGGCGTTGCCAGATGGGTCCGTCGAATATGGGCAACCCTGTAAACATTTTATTCACAATGTTGTAGATCGGTCTTAGGCATATATTTAGTAATCAGATACATTTATAAATACACCAAGTTTGGGAACGATCATATGAGCCCTAGTCAAGCTATAAGTAAATCAAAGATTGAAGCAACAGGGCTGCTGTCGATATAGTAGTAGATATCAAGGCTGCAAACCGGTCCAGAACTGAACCCCTGAGCTTTTCCCTTCCCACTTCGAGCTTTTTGGATAGGCGAACTGGACCTTAACCCAAACCTTTTTAATTTTTGACCCCTCGAACATAAACCCGAACCGGACCGTTTATTCAAAAAAAGGTTCGGTTCACAATATTAAGTGATTTTTTCAAAGAAAAAAATTCCTAATGCAATTCAAATAAAAAATCTGTCAATGATCTATAATATTTCTTTGAAAATTGTCCAAAACAACATCGAGAATTGTTTTGGGACTTTTGTTAAGGTCTTAAAAACGGAGACTTAAAAATATCTGTTGATCAAGCATTTTAAAGATTGTTCCTTGCAATCTAAGAGCTTGTAGAAAAAAAACCTCAGGAAGAAATAATGTCTGTACATTCCTCCTACGCTTCAGTGCAAAATCTGTTTGAAAAGTAAGATTAACCACAAGACATTTTGAAGGCTTGGATGAAACCAAATCGATATCTAGGCGTAGTCTCAGCTAGATCAGACCCGTCCATTAAAAATTGAAAGCCGAGATATTTTTGAGTCCGTCGAATCGAGGCAGGGCAAAACCGAAAAAGTGGGAGACGAATTAGCCATGTTTGCCTTAAGATTCTGCTGGTTAAGTTCGCATGCCATTTCTGGTTTGCTTTAGGCTCGAAGATATTTCGTAAAATGAGCCTACAAGTTGCCATAGGCATACCTATGTTCTGCCTATCTCGCAGTTGCCCTCAATGTCCTCGGTGGTTTGGTGGAGGTGGATATTAGACTGCTCTGACAACTCTTGGAAAGATTTGTTGCAATCGTTTACTGATATTGAATTGCAGGATATCAAGTCAAGCGACTTAATTGCAGCCTTTCCGTATTGATTGCCAAATGATCCGTATTGATCATGGTCCGCGAACGAACCAATAGATTCCTCACGGGTTCGATCTCCCGAATATAGATAATTATATCGGCTCTATTAATTAACATTTTGTGAAGCGAAGAAGGCATTTATAGTAAAGCCACGAGTAATCCTCCACAAAGTTCTCAGCAGTTTAAAATGCGTATACACGACACACAGATGAATTTGTTTCATCGACATGTATTTGAGGAAGGCGAACTCACACGATGTGGCAATTTGCCATAGATAAAGCAGTCGCATGTGACCATATCTTGTGACTACGATAGGGCATGGATGTTTGCCACATTTTTTCATACATATTTTTGTAGTGCCACATGCGACTGCTTTATCTATGGCAAATTTACACATCGTGTTAGTCCGCTCTAATGGCTATCTGTGTTTTTGAGGCGGTCGACATCAGGAACTTCGCAGAATGATTTAAACTGAATTTATGGTTGAACATCAATTTGGTCGTTAAATCGGTTTGAAGTACTGGCACCGTGTGGAGAGTATCGCTTAAAGTTTAAATGAACGTCATTAAAAACGGTGTGATAGGGAAAAATGAAATTCTGGGAACTTTTATTCAAGGACACATGTTGCATATGACCCAGAACCAAGTATTCCAGAAGTACTAATTCGTACTGGCTCTTCAACTGCGCATGCCTTTTGAAACGTCATTAGTTATTCGGATAGACCTAGAGTGTACTTTATCAATATGTTATATATTTTAGAATGGAAGAGACACTCTTCACACATTGCATCGGATTCTTTGACCGCTAGTATTCTTGCTAATCTTTTTTTAACATCTATTTCAAATTCACTTAAAATCATTAAAGAATGAATATGGTGTTTAATTTAGGAAGGATGAATATGGTGTTATCGTAGGTCCACATAGAAATTTTCCCTTAAAATTCAGTTCAATAGTCGTTACGCATCTTGTACCAAAAGTTTTGAAGGCTTGACTTAATTTGAAAATATAAAACTTGAATTGTAGATATAGTTTTCTCATAGCTAAGACGGCTTTGATTTTGAGATCTTGTCATTACTTTTAGTTAATAGGAATTTTCACTCGTTTTTTAGGCATTGTTCAGGAAACATCTAAATTTTTAGTATTTATTTTTCTTCTCGATGTGTAAGTTTTGATTTACTTCTACACATATCCACATTTTTGTAACATTTTTTCTATATTTGCAGTTCACCTGTAGTAAACTCTTCACTGATGGCATCCATATGAATCTAAACTGGATTGATGCAGTCACTCTCAGATGCTGGAATCTTATTCCCACAGATCTACGACTTTTAAATTATAATTTTTCGTTTATATTTGGAAAACAACAGATTGGGACCGATGATTTAAGATAAGAGCAGGACTTGAAAACATATAATTAATCAATTTATCTACTCTTTATGTAAGTTTTGATATACTTATACATATATCTACATTTTTGTAACATTTTTTCTATATTTGCAGTTCCCCTGAACTGATGACATCTATTGAATTTCAGGTACCAGGATAACTGGCTTGCTGAACTCTCTGAGATGCTGGATTTAAATTCCAACAGAACTTCGACTTTTAAATTATAATTTTTTGTTTATATTTGCTCAACATCTGTTTGAGACCGATTTAAGAAGACAGGAGAACTTGAATATATCGAATTATTAGGATTAATTTATCTTCTCCATTTGTAAGTTTTGATTTCCTTATTCACAAATCTAAATTTTTGTAACATTTTTCCTATATTTGCAGTTCACCTGTAGTAAACTTTACACTGATGACGTCTATTTGAGTCTCAGGTACCAGGATAACTGGCTTGCTGGGCTCTGAGATGCTGGATTTTAATTCCAACAGAACTTCGACATTAAAATTATAATTTTTTGTTTCAATTTGCAAAAAGAGAGCTCCAAAATAATAAAAGCATTGAACATTGATAATAAGGCAACAACTTATATTTTAAAGCGAAGCTCTTTAACGTACTTTCGACTGGAGGACTAAAACGCAAACTTTTTCCGTTGATTCCGTTTTTAAATTTTCGAGCTTTAAGCGAATTTTGAACCCGGTGCTTATTAATTAGATTCCCAGTGAAATTGAAATATCGGATGACCTAGCATAGGGAAGCGTCTGTCTATTCTCTAAACGAAAAGGACGACTTCTAATCTCTTTATAAATGTTAAATAGAGACCTTGAAGGTATTGCAAAGGCCAAATTTAGATAAACGAGGAAACACTACCCGTTCCTTGGAAAAATGTGTATGTTCACATGCACAACATAGTAGATTTAACATCAGAGCTGCATAACACCTATACTCGCAGTGCTCTTTTGTTGTTGGTTAGCTCAACGCTAAGGTCGCGAGCATACAAAGTCACAGATTGCGGCATACGCGAGAGAAATTTGTTTTTTTTCTTCTCTTTCTCTCCTATGGCTGTTGTTGCTCTCACACAAGAATCAGTTTGTTGGCAAGAGCAAGTAAACGTAAGATTTTGCTTTTGTCAATATTTGAGCCTTAAAAATCAACAATATTTTATGCCTTTCCATGATCCATTGTGACGTACCGCCATTTACCCTACGACTTTTAAAGGCTGTAATTTTCGAGGAAACTATTTTATTTCTGCCTTCCCACGGATATTTCATGTATTGTAAATAGGTTGAAGCTCACAAATGACAAATAATTTTATGCATTTCTGCAAAAAGGCAATTGTGTTGAACAATTTTCCAACGCTCCCACCTACTCGAGTTGTCAGAACTTTACTGCCGTACCAAAATATGATCTATTGTGGCGGCATTCCAAAGGTGCATGCATACCTGGGCAGGGGCGTTTATATAAATGGGAGCAGCGAGTACGAGTGAAAACTTGGGACGACCGTTCCTCCAAAAAGTTAAGTGAATTGTGTAAAAGTTTTTCGCATGGTGCAAATTTGTGCAATGCAAAAAGTTGAGACTGTGTGTGTGTGCCCAGCGAACGAGCTAAAAGGTAAATATGCCAGCAACAATGGCCATACAATGAATGCTACAACTACCCATAAAATGTGCTACCAAATGCAAAATGGCTTCTGCGGCTTCAATGGCAATTCGCAAGGCGACGACCGGCTGACTTCTCCGACATTGGGTAAACCGCTGACGTTGTGAAATTTAACGTTGTGAACTTTTATGGTGTTGTGTTGTGTGTGCGCCGCCAGGTGGCGCCGCTTGATAGTACTCACCTTCCAGTACCACCAGTTGCATTGGACAAACACAACATAAAAATGAAAACTTTTTTGCTGTGCACTTTTTTTTGTGCCCATTGCCAGGTGTAATTTGCAGTGGCTCTTCGCTAGATGAAGTAATAAATGTTGCATTTAATGTATTAGCGGAGTTGTAGGGTGAGTAACTGAAATGAAACAGAGGCCATTACAGTGATTTACATGCTTGATGGCTTTTCGTTGCGGTAGGGAAAGTGTTTTAAAATCTGGTTTAAGCTAAAATGTTGATATGCTGATTTATATTTATTTTATTGAAAAATTTAATATGTTCTATCACTCGATTGCCTGGTACAGTACTTAACTCAAAAATAATTTTTTTAATTCTGAAACAACTTTGGTTTGCGTATGGTATACATACACCTGCTTACATTTTAAAGCACATGGCTCTATCTCTTATAATTTCTGAGATCGACGCGTTCAAACAGACGGACGGACGGAAATGATGCGCTGCACAGAGAAAAAAAAAGCTCAAGATCAATTTAATCTTTGCTGGTTAAAATGATCTTTTAAAAATATAAATTTTTTCATACTTAATATAAATAGTTTCTTAGACGTCTTGTTATAATGTGTGCCTTGGCTGCCTGCGTTGAGACGTCACGCAAGGTCTCGAGTTCGATCCCCAGACAAGTCAATTTATTTCTTTTTTTATAGAAAATATCGTATTGATATTTTTTATCATATCAAGTTAATCTTTGTCATATCGAAGTAAAATTGATATGAAAAAATGTGGAAATGACTGCCATTTCATATCAATTTTTTTCTCTGTGTGCCCTTGCACTTCGAGCAACAAAATTGTGTTGGGGATTTCCGCAAAATTATTTTCAATGAACAATAAATTCAAGAAGAGCTCCTCGACCAAAATAAAGGTTTTGGCCTCTGCGATGCATTTCGGTAAAACAATTAAAAAATTTAAATAAAATAAACAAAACAAAAATCCCCTTCTGGATGTTTCGGGAATCGAACCTGCGTCCCTTGCAGATGTACATTTTTTATAAATTCTGTGTGGAATAAAGTAGCCTTTTAACAGTTCCTATACAAATTTGGAATAGGAATCTATTAGTCCTCCCATAAATTTAAATGTGTGTTTTTGGCTTAAGCAGGCTGTAGCTTCGCCAAATAAACTGGTAAAAATGTGAATTAATTCACATAACTAGAACAAATGATTGGCTACAGGCTCAAATGGCTTAAATTTAAATACACCAACCACTTTAGCTTAAAAGGGATGATTTATTTTGTCAAAATAGCTATAAATCGAGTAATGTCTTACTTCAGAGACCAATTTGGACCCTTTTGCATGATCGAATATTGCGCGATTGATTTTTTACAGAAGCATTGATATGTGCTCTGTCGAATAGGCCAGATAAATTCAGAAATTCATGCCTATTGTGACCACAAGAAATTCGAAAGGGCAAAATTTACAAGAAATCCGTTTTTTCTTCATATCGTGGAAACAAGAGCTGATGGAACAAAACTGATGATGCAGTTTTGTTCAGTGCACATAAATGAATCATAATTTTTGATCAACATGGCTGCACCTCACAAAGTTGGTCATTTTGTTGCCCTGTGTTATTAAAGCAAATAAAGTTTGCATACTTTTAAGGAAATTTATCGTGATACATTTTGTATGTATAAACGTAGTAATAGTGTAATTTTATATTTGTCACAGTTACTTAATCACGGGAACGCCGGTACACACAACCCAAGAGCTTGAGAGAAGCTCGGCATGTGATTTCTTTGAATGGGACAAAAGCCAGAATTTTTTTACGTAAGATCTTCTCTTTGGCTCATTATCGGAGCCCCAAGGCAACCTAGAAACACTCCGTCTGAATTATGTGAGGATGATATAAGATTTTACAAATCAGAGGCGAATATAAAAGTCCGCACGGAGTGTTTGCAGATTATCCGAGTGAGCATTCTGGGACGCTGAAATTACTCACTTAAAAAGAACCTGGGCACACCATTTTCATATATATTTAGAAGGTGTGTTCTTTACGGCAGATGCACATTTGGGACTCTTTTCAGAGCCTCCCTAGGAGATTTTGGGGAGTTTTAAAGGTGTACCCAGCGAACTGCGCTGGTTGGCTGGGACATGCTTCATTTTAGATTTTCTTATGAAGCTCACATTTAGTACAGATAGTCACGTTTTCTTTTATTTTGCTTTGCATTCTATATCTCATTTGTTAATGCCGATTATCCACTTATATACATAGATACTTAGCTGATATACATTCATATAATGCCATTATAATCCTCTACTCAAATTCAAACCAAAATCTTTCAATTTAAGGCTACAATTTCAAGTGCTTCCTGTCCCTCAAAAAAACATGTGTAGGGCTTCCCGAAACCAATTCGTCGAAACCCCTGCACACACGAGACAAGGTATGCCAAGTATGTGTGTAACTCAATATCATAAATCAAGTTGGACACTCCAAGCTAAGCTCCTTTTGAACAATGCAGTCGATTAATTGATTGTCTAAATGCACTTGTAAGCAACTCAACAAATCAATGAAGTGTAGAAAACAAGCTAAAGCTGCCACGCCCTTGCCTCGCCCCCGACTCGCCTGTCTCTCGATTCCTGCTGATGGTGATGGACTCCCAGACGACGACGACACATGAAAGAAGGCGCTCAAAAAAGAAAAAAAAAAAAAACGGGGAAATAAAAAAACGCTCTCTTGTCTGGGAATTGGATTTTGCGGTTTCACGTTTCAAATTACCATCGACAGCAGCTGACAGATACTCGGATACCCCGCGACAAGAGTTAGCCACGGTTAATTGTCACTATCGCTGTCTGTGGACTGGTCTGGTCTGATGTGGTCTGCTGGCTTTCGCCTCCTCCTGGTTCTGGGATCTTGCAATTATGTCGTATAACATTTCAGTGGGCGGTAATCGCTTTGGTATGCGCCCAGGAATCTCTGTCTGCTTCGTTGCATCGCCGTGGAAAGCCCTGGCAAGTTCATCAAGTTGTTAAATATTTCAGATTTTTCTTACGTTTTCCCATCTTCCGAATGCTGCACGTTTTTAATCATGTTAAACATTTTATGGAGTCTCCTCTGACTTTTTGTTGGTGCACCAGAAAACCTTTTTGCGGTTGTCATAATTGTAATTTTTGGTCACTGCGCAGGCTGTAGCTGTTGCAGCAGTGGAGTACATGAATTTATGATGACCACTCTCTCTCTCTCTCTCTCTGTCTACCCGTGGCAGGCTATTCCTGACACAAATTCTGAAATAAATGTCACAGAATGGCTTATATATTTTCTATATAAAGAGAATGACAGAGAGTGGGAGAGAGAGGAAGCATAAACTTATAGAAGCCATATTTTGAATTTATGTAAATTTCCATTTCGACTGGTCAAAGAGTCAATGCAGCAGGCGAGGAGCGGCAAGAGGATGTGGTAAAGTGCATTTGAAGCAAAGTTTTTGATGGAAAGCAAAAGTTTTGTGCTGTTGCAGAAGTTAAGTGCTTGACCATATCCGAAAATGTGTAGTGAAATTAAGTCAAAGTGTGTGTAGGTGTGATTTGTGAAGTAGAATTGTTCCGACAGAGAATGATGCACACTTAACCCTCTCATTCACAAGATGGCCTCTAGATCGCTTTATTAAACACTTGCAAAGTGTATATTAAGTTTGCCCAGAAGTTGGTGTCGTATAGAAATATTCATTTCCGACCCCATAAACTATATATATTCTCGATCAGGACGACGAGCTGAGTCGATTGAGCTTTGTCCGTCCGTCGGTCTGTCTGTCTGTTTCTATTTGCACAGAGTCTTTTAGAACGTTATATTGCTAACCCGTTCCAATGGCAGCTTAAGTATAGTCTTCCGATTTTGATTAATTTTCGCAGAACGGTGTGACAGCATTTAATATTTAAAGAGCGCAATCATTGAAAACACACCAGTTTTTCTCCCAAACACCTATTTTCAGACCGATCGTTTCTATCATAGAAATTCTATGGCAGCAATAAGATATAGTCTACCGATTAGGGTTCCGACAAATTAAGTTGCGTGCAGCAAAAAGAAGACTTAATTTTTGTTAAATCAAAGGTCTTTTAATTGTTGCAATATATCCAAAAGAAAAACTTTTCGCCAAAGTTTTAATTATTATCAAAAAATTATTTACCAAAAATCGAACAAATTCAGGGTCCTAATATTGCGCCACTTGAATAGAAAAAGCATCTAGTTTGATCGTTATCCTTGGCACGTGGACTCATATTTCTCCCTTAGTTATTTTTTTCGGGATTTACAATAAACTATGAAGTTTTCTAACAATTTATAATATTAATTCGTTTAAAAGTCTAAAGATTCCTTTAAATTCCACGCCTACTAAAAACTATGAGTCATTTAACACCCACTTATTTTTTTTAGATTATTTAATGATTAAAAAAAAAAAGTAAAATGTGTCGATGAAAAACCTTAAACGAGGCGGTAAAAAGAACAAGATAATGCCTATAATTACGCTGACCGATATATAATATATAAAGATTAAAAATCATGAAGAAGCCACCTATTAACCCGGTTCAAAAGGCACAACGCCTCAGTTTTTGTCTCGCATATGTGACCTGCACTTTGAAGTAGGATCGAGTGGTCTATTCTGAAGAATACAAATTTAATTTCGAAGACATAAGGTGTATCCTATTCTCTTGGTGGGTAGTGTATGTCGGAACATGATCGGATAGGTGCCACAGAAACAAACGGTCAGAAAATGAGTTTAAGTGTGAAAACATTTTATGTCTTTTGATGAAACTTGAACAAAGGAAATATGAATCATATCTGCTTACAAACAGCTCTGCAATATTTGGTTTGAATCGGGGAACTAAAATGTGTCTTAGTGATAACATTTTTTCGGTTTTTTATGGGTACTTATATCAGCCATATGTTAGAATTATCTTCTTTGATTATTTCTTAACCTAATTCAAAAAGGTCCGACTGCAGGAGACAAAAAAGTTTAAAAAAGCATGGCAAAATGAGAGCCTCTTCATGTCCACTAGTTTTAGTTCAAAAATGATTCATCTATTAGAGATTCCATATCTTATGAAAAGTTAAAATTATTTTGGAAAAAATATATAAAAAATTTAAAAAAATTCTAAACAAAAAATTATTTTTTATTTGGGTAATAATTTTAAAACAGGAATATTAAAAAAAAAACAAATATTGTTAAAAATATTTTTATACCCTTGCAGAGGGTATATTAAAATTGTCACGGTGTTTGTAACGCAGTGAAGGAAGTATTTCCGACCACATAAAGTATATATATTCTTGATCAGCATGACGAGCTGAGTTCATTTCCGTTTGTCCGTCCGTCCGTCTGTTTCTCCTCCCTCAGTTTTGAAGCTATCTTGACCAAACTTTGCAAAAAGTCTTTAAATACAAATACGCTGCACATTTGTCGGAATCGGCCGGATCGGTTGACTATATCATATAGCTGCCATAGGAAGGATCGGTCCAAAAACTAGTTCTAATGAGAAAAACTTTTTTGTTTTCCATCGTAGCGTCACCAATCGTGGTATATATTAATTTTATTTGATTCCACACAATTCTGGAAAAATTTATCAAAATCGGATGACTATAGCATAAAGCTGCCATATAAACGGGCGGTCCAAAAACTAGTTCTAGTAAGGAAAACTTTTTTGTTTTCCATCGTAGCATCACCAATCGTGGTATATATTAGTTTCATATACTTCCACACAATTCTGGAAAAATTTATCGAAATCGGATGACTATAGCATATAGCTGCCATAGGAACGATCGGTCCAAAAACTAGTTCTAGTGGGAAAAACTTTTTTGTTTTCCATCGTAGCGTCACCAATCATGGTATAAAGTAATTTTATATGATTCCACACAATTCTGGAAAAATTTATCGAAATCGGATGACTTTAACATATATCTGCCATAAGAACGATCGGTCTAAAAACTAGTTCTAGTGAGAAAATCTTTTTTATTATCAAAAACGGCAAGGGTATTTAAAACATCGGCGTAGACGATGTTAGCCTTCTATTCTTTGTAATAAAAATATGGATTTTTCCACTAATTTCAACTTTGATAACCCATAGGTAAGCCTCAAGTAGGCGTAGCCCCCTTTTCAAACACTCACTTTTATAGGTTGAACAATTATGTATCATATGCCATTTATTCGATTATCTCATTTGGTTCTAAAGTTATGATTTTGACAACAAAAAAAATCAAATGGCGCCACTGTGCGACGTGACCTACGATCAGTATAATAGAGTGTTTAGCAGAGTAGTGACTTGACCCCCCGCTTCCCTGTAGTTAAGTGACCGATCCAATTTAAAATACCTTTTTATAGATTTTGAAGTAAAAAGTTTTTATATTTCCTGACTTTCCTGTACTGAATTTAAGATAAGTCAAATTATGATGTATTCTTGTAAAATCAATGTTTTAATTAATAATTTTTTTTATATTTGGGCTTTTCTGACGTGACGTGACTTCGTACGATAAAATATTTAAAAAAAATGAAAGAGACAAGTTTTTAAAAATTTTTTTTTTTATATTTTGTAGTAATTCAGGAGCACTTTATTTAGAAAAAAAAATTACAAGAATCGACCCAGAGGATTCAAAGAAATCAGTTAAAATATGCCCTGACGTGACGTTACTTAAAACGGAAGTGGGTTTTGACTTGGATAACAAAATTGCAAAACTCTGCGAATTGAGAAACTCTTTATGTATGAAACTTTTTTCAGTTGCTTTTAGAATAATATAAGTTTATTTTCCAATTTACCAAATATAAAAATCATTTCTCGTTCTTTTTGTATTAGCTGTTTTATATCTGACGTGACGTTACGTTACTTAAATTTCGTTTGCCAATTTTTTAGTGAAGAAAATTTTTCTAAAATGATTCGACGCAACAAAAAAATCAATTTTAATTGTAGCTAAACTTTTGCGAAAAGAGTGGAATTGCCCAATGACTCTGAGAGCTGTAAATTGAAAAAAGAAAATGCACTGAAAAACTGGCCAAAACGTAAATATGTACTTTCTAGACACATATATCGCTATCTGTACTTAGGAAAGCTTTAAACTCGTTAATTAAAAATATTTTGCATATTTACTTTTTCTAAATCAAGTTAGATAAAACTTTTAATGAACTTTTAATTTTTCGGTCATGGTAGACTTTTCTGCGGAAATGCCCATATTTTGTGTTTGTTTTTTTATCTTATATTAAAAGTTTTAGTTGTGTTCCCCCTATATTCCCCTGTCCACTGTCAGAGTATTTTTCAACGTTTCAAGATAATAAAAGTGCTTAAGGTTAGTTGAATATATAGAATAGCTGACATACTTCTTAGTCTTTAAGTCGATATTCATGAGAAAAACTGTTTTGTTGCAATGATAGCGTTTCCAATCTTGGTATTTCTTAATGATTTATGCATCTACACCATACTAGAAAGTTTGATCAAAATCGGAATATATATTGCTACCATAGGAACGGTCGGTAAAAAAAATCTAGTTCCAGTGAGAAAAGCTTTTTTGTTTTCTGTGGTAATGTCTTCAAACTTGTAAATATGTAATTTAATGTGCGTTTTGATAGCTCGATAAAATATTAGAAACATCGCAGGACTATATCGAATAGCTGCCGTACAATCGATCGGTCTTAAAATAAGTCTTAGTAAGAAAAACTTTTTTGTTTTTAATGGTAGAGTCATTATACTTCTTAATCGTGAATTTTATCTGCTTAAACACATGAGTTATAAAGTAAATAATTAAACATTTTTAAAATTTAAATTTTTAAATTAAATTGTTATCTCCACCGGAACAATTTTTGGCTTTGTCATAATAATCTTGTATATGGGCCTTTAATGTAGAGTTTTTTGACTTCAAGCTTATATTATAATGATTTGTTTGTAAGGAACTAAAAATTGAGAAATAGAGGGTAGGGAGAACAGCAACAGACCTAATCAAAGAAAACCTCTAAAAAATCTCCTTGCCAACTACATCACTTTAATTTGTTTCATGTTCCTCTCAAAGGACCCATCTAGAAACTGGCTTTTAAACTTGTTGGCCTGTTCACTGATGCATTTATTTTTTAGCCACACATTGTTAAATTGAACTCTGCATTCCCATACCCACTACTCAGCCGATTTTATTGTCGGTTGAACATTTACACAATTTATACGTCAACATTTATTCTATTTAAAACTCAAAACAATTTCCCAAAGCTTAGATGCCATAAATTAAAAAGTACAAAAATAAAAAAACCAACTACTTGTGTGTATGTACGTTTACATCAGATATGGAAAAAATTGCATCAACTCGTTCGGTTGGCTGGTTAGTTGGTTGGGTTGTTATCAATATCTAAACATGGCTGAATTGCTCTTAAATAACCAAACAATAACTAAAATACAAGTGCCGGACTGAAGTGGTGCGCAGATACAGACACACAAAAAATTATAAAAAAAAATACAGAAAATTGTCCTGGTCCGTTGTGTTTTTATGTCGATACGCTACGCTGCAATGGAGCACTATCCTTTGATTCGTGGCAAGAGGAGAGAGGAGCATTAGGAAAGACAAGAAATACGATATTTTGTGTGCATTTAAAGTTGCAGTTTCTGTTAAGTGAGATTTGCTAAGAAATTTCTTAAGTTTGTTTCAGATTGTTGATAAAAAGCAAAGCTTTCGCTTAAGCGCAGCCAGATGGGAAAATGCACCAGGTGGCTTAAGTTTAATCTTCTGGAAGGACAGTCACAAAAATAGCTAAGCCTCCTAAAAATCATATTGGGTTCACTCCGGGTTTCGAACCCGCGTATCATTAAGGGGTTCACGTTCGAAACCGGACTCAGGTTAATTTGTTTCTAATTTAAACAAAAAAAATAGTACTAAAATCACAAAATTTTGTATTTGAACAAAAGAAAATGCCACTGTCAAATGCCCAAGCCAGGAGGGACATCATAGATTGCATTGAGCACATTAAACAAGGCAACAGACAAACTGACTTATAGATATGGGCAACCACTAGAAGAAAACAACATTTTCAGATTTTTTTTGTGGAGAAAATTATTTTTAAAGAATTTTAAAATTTTCCCTTTTTTCATTTAGTCCGTTTTTTGTGAGTGGTTTTACTTTCTTCGCCATAGCTCTCGGTATTCTACATTGATTTAAAAATTAAATAAACCAAATCACTGTCAATAAATTGGCCTTTAAATAAGTCAAACACACTTTATACTTTATGTTGACTATTTGCAAAATATTTCGCTCAAAAATTCGGAAAAAATTTTTTTCACATAATGTAGATTTTAAAACTATTGCATTTTAATCAAATATTACAGGAACATAACATGTGTGTCGATCGAGACTTGGGCAGACGGCTTCTTAATGAATTCCCACCAAAGCATTTGTTAATATTATCTCTTCGTCAACCTCATCAGAATAAATCCGGTCTAACACAAACCCCGCTATGCCATTTATATAATTCAATCCGAATCCTTTTCCAAATTATTTCTCAATAATGCTGGCTACGCTATGAAAAACTCATTTTTAGAGGGGATAATGCATGTTCAACTGATAGACGTTCTTGGTGGTAATTAAAATAAGTACGAGTCAGTCATAAGTTTAAAATTTTCCGAAAATGTTCCTAAAATGAGACCAAATTCTTAAATCAAGTAGGAAATACTTAAATCAAGTATTTTTTGTACTCAGATGATTTAGAACGAACTGGATAGAAGAAAAACAGTTTTGTATTTAAAATATAAGGTATGATTCGTTCTTGGGTGTACTTAAACTAAGTACGAATCAGTCTTAAGTTTTAAATTTACCCAAAATGTTCCTAAAATGAGAACAAAATTCTTAAAACAAGTACGAAAAACTTAAATCAAGTATTTTTTGTACTTAAACGTTGTAGAACGAATTAAATAGAATTAATACTGTTTTGCACTTACAATATTAAGAATGATTTGTTCTTGGGTGTACTTTAACTAAGTACGAATCAGTCTTAAGTTTTTACAATTTACCCAAAATGTTTCTAAAATGAGAACAGAATTCTTAATTAAAGAACTATACTTAAATCAAGAATTTTTTGTACTGAAACGTTCCAGAACGAACGAGATAGAATTAATACCGTTTAGTACTTAAAATATTAAGTATGATTCGTTCTTGGATGTACTTAAACAAAATACGAATCAGTCTTAAGTTTTAAGTTTACCAAAATTGGTCCTAAAATAAAAACAAAATTCTTAAATCAAGTAGGAAATACTTAAATCAAGTATTTTTTGTACTCAAACGTTCTAGAACGAACTGGAAAGAATTAATACCGTTTTGTACTTACAATATTAAGAATGATTTTTTATTGGTGGTACTTAAACTAAGCACGAAACACTCTTAAGTTTTTAATTTACCCAAAATGTTCCTTAAATCGAGTATTTTTTGTACTCAAACGTTCTAGAACGAACTTTATAGAATTAATACCGTTTTGTACTTAAAACATTGAGTATGCATTTTTTTGGTGGTATTTAAACTAATTACGAATCAGTCTTAAGTTTCAAATTTTCCCAAAATGTTTCTAAAATGAGAACAAAATTCTTAAATCAAGTATTTTTAAAATAATATTAAAACATTTGGTATGATTCGTTTATGGATGTTCTTAAACTAAGTACGAATCAATCTAATAAGAACGAGTCGGGATTGGTTTAAGAACAATTTGTTCTTAGAAAAAGGTTTAAAAAACCTTGATATAGCCCAAGATGTATTTAATGTATCCTGAAATGGTTTAAAATAAAGTAATTCGGGACTAAAAAAATTCATCTTACGCCAAGTATTTTGTACTTGCATCAAGTATGTATTTTGTACTTGTATCAAGTATTTTCGTACAGTACTTGATTTAAATGTAAAGTTCTCGGTTTTTTTCTAAGTGTGCATACTAAAAATTTTATTCTGACGAAAATGCCCTTTCCAGTCACTCTCTGATCGATTCCAAGTAAATTTGCCGTTTCTCCTTGATCGTTTGCATCCGTGTGTGTGTACACGTACCCACATATTGGCGCTACAGCGCAACGTCCCATAAACATAACAATGGAGACGACCCCATAAGGGCTCAACTAGGTAGGGGTAGAACCTCAATTTGTTTTAGCGCTAAAAATACAAATAAAATAACAAACCAACCCCCCCTCCAACTCTATTGCGACCCTTAAAAAACCACACCAATTTGCAGCTGCAGCCAACATTTTACGCTGGGATATTGTAAATTTTCGTAGGACCCACCAAAAAACAACTGAAAAATCATAAAAAAAAGGAAAGAGCAAACGAGGGTCTGGCCGGCGAAAAAATATGTCTATTTAAATTTGTTTTGTGGTCTCGTTGTGTTCGTCTGCGGTTCTTTTAGGTAATTTGCACATTTTACACGCCAGACGACAGGACATCGAGATAGATATTGGCAGGAGCGGGGGCGCAGAGGAGCAGTGCCTAGCTATTACGTAAATATTGAAATGTATTTGGCAGCTGCGCTCAAATTTCGGCCAAAAGTAAATAAGCAACGTCAGCCGCTGCTGCTCCGACTGGGTGGCGTGGCGGGGCGTGGCATGGCATATGTTAGACTAAAAACGTGATTTACATTTTAAAGCACTTGCCGCGCCCCCCCACACACTTGCCGTATAATGTGTAATATGTAATCATAATGCAGCGGGAATTAAAAGACGCCAAAAAATATTAATCATACGCCGCGTGGCGCTCATTATGCACCACTTGAGAGGAAAATTGTAAGAAAACCCAAACCAGAGTGAAAGCTGTAAAAGAGGCGGCTGCGGCAATAATGAAAAGTGAAAGGCACCACAAGGAACGAGGCGGCGTCCAAGGAGTTTGTTACACTTACTACATAGAGCGAAACGGAAGTTGGAAAAAATTTAATTAAAGATGACGGCACTGCAGGCTTCTAAAATAAAAATAAATAAAAACTGGAAAAAGCAAATGAAAGGAAGAAGCATAGAGAGAAGAAGATGTAAGCCAAAGATGAGTTTAGTTTAAGTGAGGCGTTTTAGTAGGTGCCGCAATGAAGTTTTCTAATAGCCAGAAGGGAAACACATAGTAAACAGGATAAAGATTTAAGTAATCCGAATTAGGTTAGAAAGAAAAGGTGGCGGCTATGGCTAGGTAGTAGAAAGACTGACTTCAATTCCCGCTTTCGAATCTTTAAGTTTATATTTCTTCTATCCCAACTCCTCCTAAATTTCTGAACCGATTTGGATGAATTTTTCTCCGGTTCCGTTGATAATTTAGGTTCACAATTGAACTCGATATGTGGCGCTGCAATTGGCTTAAAACCGGTTCATAGGGTGGTTCATAGCCATATCTCTGATTCTATTTAGACTATAAACATAAAATTTGGTGTGTAGTAATATGGGGCTAAACAAATTTTCTGTTTCAAGACTGGTTCCAAACCAAATTGAACCGGTTCAAAAGTGGCTTAAATCCATATATCGGAAATGGTTTTCGCAATGAACTTACAATTTGGTGTTTTGGCTGATAAAATAAATTTATTTAATTTTCCCGGAGACAAACCGGTTCTGAACCAGTATTAAAAAGTGGTTCGGAACCATATCTCAGAAATATTTTTAAGCTAGTAACTTGAAATTTGTTGTTTAGAATGATAACATGCAGTAAGAAATTTTATCAATTTAAGACTGGTTCCAAAACCAGATTGAACCGGTTCAAAAGTGCATCAGGGCCATTTCTAAGAAAGTATTTCAACTATTAATTAATTAATTATTTTTACAATTTAGTGATTGGGCTAGTAACATGAAGTTAGTAATGTTCCATTTTCAAAACCGGTTTGGTACCATTCTTAAAATGTGGTTCAAATTAATTTGGAGCCATATCTCATTTTTAATCGTGGTTCGAAGTCATATGACAGTATTTATTTCGGTTAGGTACTCGAAGTTTTTGTGTGTAGTAGGTTGATATTTTGGAGTTAAATACTTCATCATATGAAGACCGTTTCCGAACAGAAAGAACTAGTTCGGAAGCGATTTAGGTCCATTCCTCAAAAATGATTTAGGCTATAAACTTGAAGTTTGGTGTGTAGATTGGTTATATGAAGTTTGATTTTTTCCTGGATAAAACCCGGTTTTGATCCAAATCGAAATCAAAATCGGTTCAGTAGAACTGGCGCAATCATGGCTACAAAACTTAAAATATACTCACTATACTATTTCGAATTTTTAAAAATGGATTGAAGGGGATAGAAGGGGAATGCCCAATCTATAGTAATAATGCAAAAGAAAAAATACGGGAAAAAAAGTTTTTAAAGGTAGAAAGAAGACTCCCCTAATTATTCACAAGACTGATCAATGTACATTTGTGGGTTAAATCTAGAGGTCCATGATTATCACATGGCAAAATTTCGACAAAACTTTAATAATATATATGAGTTAATAGCAGGCAAGTTATTGTGTGGCTGGACACAAGTCTGCTGGGACAGATAATTTCTAATTAAATTGTATTTTTACGCAGCCGTCATCTTCAGAGATACTGGAGTCAACCGTGAGGTAGCTTTGAAAATGCTTTTTAAACCCGTTTGGACTTTCCTGTGCTAAAATTCTGCTTGGCCCTTTAAGGTTTTGACATTAAGTTTATAATTGAGAGTGCGGTAACTTCAACTTCGAATTTTTTGTTTTCGAAACGATTTGAGTTGTAAAATAAAGATTAAAAGAAAAATCTTTGCTTAATGTTTGGAGTTCAGTCAAAAATGTATAATGCTTAAATGCTTAAAACATCAAAAAAATTTGATATTAGTTTTCTATTTTTTAGCCCATAGCCCTTTAAAATACGGCCCTGCCTGGCACTCAGGGACATGAGACGTTTCCATTGAAAACAAACACGATTTTCTCACTAAGACTAATTTTCAGAGCAATCAGTTCTATGGCCACTTTAGGAAATAGTCCTCCGATTTCGATCAAACTTTGCAGAATTAAGGAGAGGAATAGAAAGGTAATTTATTATGAATTTAAAACCAACAAAATGTTGTTTTGCCCTCTAGTACTAGGTTTTAAAACGATCCAGCTGCCTTAGGAACGATCGGGCGGAAAATAGGTCTTAGTGTGAACAACTTTTTTTATACTTTGCAATTATAAATATTATATGCTGTCACACAGTTCTGCAAAAGTTGGTCAAAATCGGATGACTATATCCTAGAGCTGCCAAAGGAACGATCGGTCGGAAAATACGTCTAAGGGATAAAAACTTTTTTGTTTTCAATGATAGCATTCTTAAACTTAAGAACTATGAATATTATATAACGTCACACGATTCTGAAAAAATTTATAAAAATCGTAGAATTTTTTCCAATAGCTGCCATAGGACAGTTCGGTCGGAAAATGGGTCTTAGTGGGAGCAACTTTTCTGTGTTCCATGATAACGTTTTTAAACTCAGAAATTACGAATATTATATGCTTTTCTGAAGTTCTAAAAAATTTTGAAAATATCCGATGACTATATCCTAAAGCTGCAATATAGGCCGGAAATTGGGTCTTAGTATGAAAATGTATTTCGTTACAAAGAGAACTAATTTTGTTTTGATGATAAAATATTGAAGTCAACAAATCAGATCATTAATTTATAAATATCTAACAATAGATGTTAGATGTTAAGGATATAGATCCTTTGTACATATATTCCATCGTTTTAATCAGTTGAAGCAATCTTTTGCAAGTGTATTAAAACTTCGGCACAGTCGAAGCTAGCGTTGCTTTCTATTTATTAATAAAGAATCTTTATCTGTATATAATAGAAACCGCTTGGGTATATCGTCTGGTGCCAAGAAAAAAAACCCCCACCCTGTACGGCACACATGAAATTCTTCAACTATTTAAATGTATCTGCACAGCACTAGCTCTGTCTTCTCCGTTCTGGTCGTGTGTGTGTGTGCATGTGGGTTAATAACGTCATTTATTATGCACTTCTTTCCGGCATTTCCGGTATTTACCGCGCACGCGACACGACACATAAATGTTGCCATAAATTTTGCACTGCGAAACGCCACAGGAACGGAACTTCAGTGTCGAATGCAGTCCACGTAGCATTCCTGGTTACGACTGGCTGCCTTGCGACTGCAGAAGCGATGTCTTCACTGCGGTCGCAGAAGGTGCGCCACCAGCTCAACTCAGCATACATCGTACAACCTACAACCTGAGCCTTTTGCTCAAATAACTTGCAATTTATTTTGTGTCTTGCGAAAAGCAACTTCCGTTGACGCCTTCGCCATTTTGTTGGCATGCCGCAAGCGCCATTTTGTAAAGGCAACACAACAACATGGCGCCGAAAGAAAATGCAAATGCAAATGCATACCACCTGCCATTTTTGTTTTTTTTATTTTTATAAATTTTGTTTCTGCGGATTTTACGGCTTACGCGGTGAAAGTGGCTTGGATGCCTTTTTTCGGCTTATACCTGAAGCACATAAATTTCCATTTCGTTTCAGCCATTGGTTTTACACAGAAATTGAGTATGGCTGCTCATAAATCTAAGGGAGTTCAATAAGCTCAAAAGGAAAACCAAAGAAATTGAACATGCAGAAATGGTAACGGAAGTGCATTAAATATTGGAGTCAGGAGTCTATGAACTTTTTATTTTGCTTGGTCTATAGATAAACTTGGTTAACAATTTCCTAAATAAATTTTACATTTTTATGAGTGTCTGAGTGTTGTTTTTCTTTTCTTTTCTCTTAAGCCAGCCCACCAGCACACACATTGAACCACGTCTCAACTAATTAATATCAACAGCGACCACCAACTGCGTTGCTCAATTAGAGTACATCAATATCTACATGGCCGCATACTCGTATACTCGAATGTATAGGCAGACTCCCCTGAAACCCCACCCATTGAGAAGAAATTGACATAAATTACTATTAACAACAGAGGCTGGTCGTAAAAATGTTATACTAGAAGGGGCTTTCAGTTGCATTAGTGACTGACTTAAAAGTTATTAGATAGACAAGTTCAAAGGAGAAAGAAAGTAGGGCAAGCCGGACTGAAATATACCCTGTAGATAAAAATTTCATTGTAGACTTGGTTTTATGCATTTTCGAATTTGATCAAACCTTTAACATTTCATACAAATTTCATACAAAATCTCTCTCTCTTACCGATTGTTCCTTCACTTAGAGAAAATATAGAGAACTTTATACTTGGATCAGAAATATTTGATGCCAAAAGTACGGCAAGTATGAAAATAATTGATCGAATAACGCCTTTCTTGATTTAAGTTTAAAATTTGTATCCCCAATTTCTGGATAAAAGAGTTTTAAACGCCATAATCTCCTACTTTGCATGCACTCTCTGTTCAAAAACTTACCTTGCGTAGGGCGTGCGGAAAGGTGAGGAATCACATTTTCCATTCCAAAAGTAATCAATCTCAATAGCACCGATCTTAACTTAGCCCGTTAGTTATCGGTATAAGAATAAGTCGGGATTTACACGATGAAGCAAACTTCATGATGTTTTTGAAAAAGATCTTGCTTGTAGGAAAGAGGCGTAGAGGGGCAAGCCACCCCACAACACCTCTTTCCTACAAGCAAGAGCTTTTTGAGAAACTTCATGAAGTGTAAATGCGGTCTAAGAGTGGCTGTCGACTGCAGCACTCACTAACCCAATCACATTTTTCTGTCCTCTCCATTTGGCCGGCCTTTATTAAAGCAAACACGATCTAAAAACAACAACAATATGTGTTTGTACGTGGGTTGCTATTTAAGTTTCTGGCCTAGGTCACTTCTAGCCGTTTTAGGACCAATTGGCCTTTCCCAAAAAAAGTTTGGACATTTATCGATAAAAGCTCCATACAACTCTTTCATGTGTGACCACGTTTGATATCGATTAACGATTAATCAAAAACTTATCTCGGTATAAAAATGGAATTAACTCGTGAAAATTTTCGTGCAATCATTTTTCACAACTTTCGACGTGGACTATCACGACAAGAGAGCAACGATGAACTTAAATCTTTGTATGGCGATGAAGCACCATCCTATAGCACTGTGAAAAATTGGTTTAATGAATTCAATCGCGGGCGACGCTCGCGCGAAGACGAAGGTCGTGAAGGTCGTCCAAAAACAGTCGTAGTGCCAGAAAACATTAATGCCGTACGTGAACTCATAATGCAAGATCGTCATGTTACATACCGTGAAATAGAGGCATCCTTGGGAATTTCTTCCACCAGCATACATTCGATATTGCATGTTGTTCTCGTTGGATCCCGCACAATTTGACAATCCCTAAAAAAAAGGCTCGTGTGGATTGGTGCAAAGAAATTTTAAAAAAATATAATCGCGGTGTTGCAAAAGACGTTTATAAGATCGTCATAGGTGACGAATCATGGATCTATGCTAATGAGCCCGAAACAAAACGGCAATCGACCGTGTGGGTTTTCGAAGACGAGCCAAATCCAACGAAAGTCGTTCGTGGAAGAAGCACTTCGAAGCAAATGGTCGCCTGTTTCTTCGGTAAAACTGGTCATGTGGCGACTGTTCCGCTTGAGCAACGTAGGACGGTCAATTCAGAGTGGTACACCACAATTTGTTTGCCTGAAGTCTTCGGAGGAATTTGAAAAACGAACAAGAGAAGACAGATCATTGTGCACCTTGATAATGCGAGCTCTCACACATCAGCTCACACCAGCGCCTTTTTGACCGCCCAAAACGTCGAATTGATGGGTCATTCGCCGTACAGCCCTGGATTGGCACCCAATGACTTCTTTTTATCCCGCACATCAAGGGAGAAATGTGTGGTCAACGATTTTCGTCGCCAGAAGATGCTGTTGAAGAGTTCAAAAACCATGTTTTGGAGGTACTTCGACAATTGGTTTGAGCGCATGTAAAAGTGTATAAATCTTGCTGGAGAATACTTTGAAAATAAATAAAACCATTTTTGCTCATAAATATTTGCGTTTTCATTATTAGGCCAGAAATATAAATAGCAACCTACGTATCAGCCCTGTGTTCAAGGAAATAATGCTTAACTAAATGCACTTTTGGTGAATTTGGCTAATCTTGAAAAATCTGTATACATTCTGAGAAATTATTTGCACCAATTCTTTTCTTCGACAAACTATGCCGTTTATGAAACTTAAAAATTTGTACTGTTAATTCAATATTAATGTGAACAGGAATGCTTTTATCTAGCGGTATTTCATATTAGATTATTGCAATACAGTTTTTATTCGCCCCCCTTTAGTATATACCATTCTCACAAATCGGCGCCCCTTAGCCAGAATCAAACTATAGCAAAGCGAATGGCGCCGCCATTCGCATCTCTGGCGTCGCTTCGCTACTTCTCTCTCCTGTCGCTGTGTCTCCTGTTTATTTATTGCCATAATTCAAACTCAATTTTTATCTTTCAAATGCTCGTGTTTCTCGTAATTTGCTAGCCATTGGTTGGGGGTGCCTGGTAAAATATGCAAAAATAATTATGCGCAAAGTGCAACAAAATAGGCGGAACTGGACCTCCTTCTCCCTCCCCCACAGCTCCTCCATTATAAATGCAGTTGTAAATGTGTCCGTTTATTTGTTTGTATGTTGATTTTGTTTGCCTATCTGACAACGTGTATTTTGCCAGTTTATTTGTTTGCCAATGCCGCAACGCCTATTTTGCATAGTTTTGTTTGGTGAAAATTTAAAACTCATTTGATTTGCATGAAATTTCATTGGCTTTCTTCTATTTATACAACTCGCTTTGATGTGTTCCATTTCGATCTGGAACTAACGTAAATTGATGCGCATTTATAATTGTTTCCGAAAATGTACACAGAACTCAAATCCACAACCTCTGTGGAGTTACCAAAATGCCGCTCCGAATCGAAATAATGAAAATGTAATTTCATTTCCCCCAAACTCCCTTGCAATCCTTTTCCCTCCTGCCAGAGCGCACTCTGTTTGCTTTTCTTTTTTGTTTGTTGTTTATGAAATTAATTTTCATTGATTTGGCAAATGTTGAATTCATAATTTTGACGCATTATTTCTGCGTGAATTTCGAATTGTGTGTTTATCTGAAAACGTTGGCGCATTAAATGATAATGAATGAATGCTCTGGGTTTTGGAATATCTCATTCTATGTGTATGTGTGCGTGTAATGGAAATTTGCACATGAAATGGACTACTTGAAATTCGTAATGCTGAATAGATAATGAGATCGGCAAAGTAATTGAAAAATGTACTAGACATGATATGAATAAATGGTCATTCTTCATATTTTCAGAAAGCAAAGTGATAAATGAAAATAATGTACAAAATATTATATGTTCTAAGAAAACAATAAGCGGTGCTTTATCAAATTTAAGAAATTATTTTTATGTTTCAAGATGTATTTTGGCACAATTCTTCATATGAATAGAAACACTTTTCAAATAATTTGCTCTAAAATAAATATAAATAACGGAAGGAAGCACCGACTTGCCGAAGTTTTAATACACTTGAAAACTTTACTCCAACTGATTTAACTGGAAAAAATATAGGTATAGATATCGATATTTAAAATTTTTAAATCAAATTTGATACCATAAAAAAATTTTCTTAGTAAAACACTTTTCCGACCCACGCCATGGCGCTATAGTATAGTCATCCGATTTTGATCAAATTTTTCAAAATTATGGAAAACATATAAAACTAATAAATGCCACGTTGGAGATGCTACAGGAAACAAAGAAGTTTTTCTCACTAGAATTAGTTTTGAACGATCATCGTTTATATGGCGCTATATGCTATAGTTATCGGTTTTGATAATTTTTTACAAATTATGTGAAAGCATATAAAACGATATATACCAAGATTGGGGACGCTACGATAAAAAACAAAAAGTTTTCTCACTAGAAGTAGTTTTTTGACCCTCCGTTTATATGGCAGCTATACGCTACAGTCATCCGATTTTGATAAAAATTTTCAGAATTGTGTGGAAACATATAAAATATATATACTACGATTGGAGACGCTACGTGATCAAAAAGTTTTTCTCACAAAGACTTATTTTTCGACAGATCGTTCCTATGGCAGCTATATGCTATAGTGATCCGATTTTGATACATTTTTCCAGAATTATGTGAAAGCATATAAAACTAAGATATTCCTAGATTAGTGACTCTACGATGGAAAATAAAAACGTTTTTCTAACTAGAACTAGTTCTTAGACCGATCGTTCCTATGGCAGCTATATGATATAGTCATCCGATCCGGCCGGTTCCGACATATTAGTTGCGTGCAGTAAAAGAAGACTCTGTGCAAATTTCAGCTCGTAGCTTTAAAACTAGAGCTAGTTCGCGTAGACACGACAGCGCAAGCGGAAATGAACTCGCTCATCGTCCTGATCAAGAATATATTTAGTTTATAGCGGAATTCACTTCTGCAATTAATATACACTTTTCAAGTGTATAAAAATATAAATAAAATTTTTTATCTGTAGAAGGTGACAAATATATCTACGGCTACTTGATTAGATTTGAGTAACCTCGGAATAGGTCTATTTAGCAGTTAAAACCGATTGCTTAATGCAAAGTGGATTCATTCGAGCAAAAAGGACGACGGGATGTAAAAGCCACTCGATGTGATAGTAAAAAAACACAGCATTTTTTGAGTGATTCGTGCGATTTTGTGTTCTGCAAATTGCTTTCGACCCCAAAAACGACCCTATTCCCATACGATTTGATTCAGTTTCGGGGTCGAAAGCGATTTGTAGAACACATAGGATACATCGTGAACATAAGTCATGCAGTATTCACGAAATTTTGTTTCATATATAATTGATTAACAATAGAATTCCTAAAACTGATTTGCTTTTGATTTCGTGAATCCGCTGCTATCAGCTGTTTCAAAAAAAGGCTCAGTGTGGCCATGAAAAAATGATGGACTAGAGGGATTTCAACGTATTTCAATTGTTTGTTTGCTTGATCGCCATACAAAAATGGGGATGGCTCTTTGTGCAGTGCTATACCAAACGCACACACACATACATACAAACGTTATCCCTCTCACTCTAGCGATTTTAGCAAAAGCTCACCGCCACTCCAGTAATAATTCCATCATGAAAATACGGCCACATCATGCGTAGAATACGGCCACATTTCTGTCATGGCCTCACTGATAAGTATACGAATTGAAAAATGAGTGTTTTCTTCACAAGGAAGTTATGTACATAGAGTTATTTGGCATTTATCTGATCAACTGGTACGGGCACACTTAAATTAGAGGACTATAACAATTCCCTGAATCAACAATTTCGATTACGTTTGAAATCGATTTTAAAATATGGCAAATTAAAAAATGGAAATTAAAATAATAAATTGGTGAAACGATTAAGTTAAAAAAGTTTTCAATGGTAGAAAATCCTGGCGGGTCTCAATATATTGCGTGTTGCATTTAAAGCAAAGGATTTTGTCATGTTCGTTTTAATGTGTCACAGGTGGATTCTTGCGACACCGGTGCATGTAACAAAGACCAAGCGAAATAGGACTTATACAAACACAGTTTATAAAGCTCACAATTAAAACGCTGACCGAAAAAGACTTGGAGAATACTTCCTTAAAGCAGCTGCAATTTATTGCCTAAGATATGAGCTTATGTGCGTTACACACACATAACTACGTAGTATTTTGTTAAATTAACTTTTATAGGGATGCATTTTACGTGCGTGATATATTCTGACCCCTCCTTAAATTGTGCATGAATCGTGAGTGAAGCAAAACACTTAAAAAATCGTTCGTCAAGAGAATTTTATTTCGTGAATAGTGCGTAAAAAATCTCTCACGCGCGAACCTCTAATGTGGATTCAAAATATTCCCAAGGAATTTGGAATAGGGTCGATTGTGCTTATATGACTTTTACTATGGACAAAAATCCATACATAAATAGTGACTTAGTAGTTTATGAACTGTTGAGTCGAATTGGCATATTGCTAGTGTAGTGTTTTGTCCTGTTCGTCGTGTTGGACCGTGCTCGTGTTATAAAAACTGACACGCACGAGCACGCACGAAATCTGATTTTCAATACAAACTCTTCGTGATGAATCGTGCGTGTTCGTGCCCCAAATAATAACACGACACGCGCCAAATTAAATGTCGAGTGTATGTAGTTAAAATTGTTTTTTCAAGAAGTTATCAATCCACACTTTAATCAATTCTTAGAGCAAGTTTTCAAACAAAGTAAATAAGACAATAACAAAATATACTTTTTATATTATACAAAGGAAAAGCAAATATGAATATGTTCTGCAAGGGTGCAAAAATGTCCACAAGGGAGAAAATACTAAATGCTAACAGTTGTTTAGCATTTTCCGAGCCTTATTTAATAGTTCCTCTGGGAATACATGGTAACTGACATTTATAGAACTCTAAAAAATAAACTAACCAAAAATTGTTGTTCTCTCTCGACCTACATTTGGCCATCTCGCCAAAGTTTCATAATGAACTCAAGGATTCACTTACTTAAATCCCTTCATTTTTTTGTGTTTGACCATCTAGAGCTACCTTATTTCCAAATTATTGGAGCATTAAAATTGCAATGATTATTGTGTGCAAAGTTTAAGTAGAAAAAGGGAAACGAAAAAAGCAACGAAATGGAGGAAAAGCCAAAAGCAAACTCGGTGAAGCCAAGTGAAAGTGCTGCACAAAATAGAGAAAAATTACCCAACTGTGAGTGGGTGATTCTTGGGGGGGTATACAAGTTCACACCTCCGTAAAGTCCTCCCCTCTACAAATCGTGGTGCGAATATAAAGTAAATAAAAACATAAAAAGCAAATTTCGCATTTGCAAATAAATCAGAAGGAAATCAGTTGCTGACAAGGGGAAGTATTTATGGTTCAATGTTGGGTAGAACGGGTGGACGCCGCAGGGTTTACGCTGCTCACCCACCCTCTGACACCCCGAAAAATTCAAGTGCCAAGAACAAATTCGTAGAAATTAAGAAACAAATCGAAAATCAAGCAGAGTACACACACACACAACACAAAAACTGAAAGGAAAATTGTATAGAGCTTGTTTGTCCAACTTGCTAACCCCTGCCAGCAGGCTGTGTGGGGTGGCATTTTTCTTTTCTCGCATTTTTTTGTTGTATGCATTTTTATGGCACATTTTCAAATAAATTTGCCAAGAGATTAATTCGGACCGTTTGGTAGCGTGTAAATAAAATTTTCATGAACTTCTGTCGTGGGTGTATTTTGTAGTTTCTTTCGCTTGCTGGGTGAAAATCTCCCAGCTCCAGCCAGACCCCGGCTCTGGTCTGGGTTACGGTAGATTTGGCAATGTGTTAAATGTTCTTGAAATTTTCTCAGTGGCTTTCGTTGGGGTCGCATGCTTCTTGGGTTTTGGAGTGGTAATCAGAAAGAGGGTAGGAGGAGCAAAATGGTTAATTAAGATGTCAAGGTTGTTTTTGTGGTGCTTATAAATTTGTATATTTTGCATAATTTTACTTTTGGGGCAAATTGCTGGAAATAGAAAAAATATGCTTGGAATAAAATTTAAAACAATTGACAGATGCCAAATTATTGTTGGGTTTCTTTTAGAAATTGTTTTTAGGACGAATTCTATGTTAATATTAATAATTTATGTTAATACTAACATTTTATGTAAACAGTAACATTTTGCGATTTTAAAAAATATTTTTAAATAATCCTTTCCCTGAGTAACGGGTATATCAAAGTCGGGCAAGGCCAACTTTAACTCACGCTCTCGTTTACTAATAAGTCTAGGACAGTTTCCACTTAAAGCCGTATACGGACCTGCGGAGAAAGTAATTTAGCTTCGGCATATTATACGTCAAGGTAGAACGGAAGTCTAGTGTGGCCAGATTTATTCATTTCGTGGGATTTCGTGGTATTTTCCACACTACTCGATTGCTGTTATTTTAATAAAGATAAGTAACTTCTCGTCAAGCCTTGCTAGCCAACAGCAACTTTGAAAACTGTTTTGATATACTACACACCAAGCAAATGCAATGTCGACTATTCATTTTGCAAGATCAATTTTTTCTACAACTATTGAAATTCTTTGGCGCATTTAAAGCAGTGTATGATTTAGTCGAATATGTAGATTTTTGCTATTTTTATTAAGGGGGTCTTCTACCTTTGCCCCTGGTTTTTTGAGTGTTTATACTCTGTACCGATGGTACTAAGATTAGAAAAACACCTCAAATGTTCCGCAATTTCGGAGTTAGGTTGTTCGAAACTTCTAGACGTATATTCTACTCATCATTACTTATCGACCCCCTATACATCGTTTCCGATCAGATGAACAATAGTAGAGTTGCCACCCCCGTAATTTGAAAAACAACCTTTTAGATATATAATCTACTCATCATTACTTATCGAGCCCTCATACATCGTTTTCCGATCAGAAGAACAATACTAGAGTTGCCACCCCCACAATTTCAACAAAATCTAATATCTTCCACAATTTTAAAGACAGATTGTTTGAACCTTTTAGGCATATATTTTAATCGTCATTACTTATCATCATCATACACGGTTTCCAGATCAGATGAACGATATTCGAATTATAAGCAAATCACCGTAACCGTGATGGGCAGCACTTGCACAGTTTGTGTTATTAGTTATATTCAAACATAAAAAACCCTTCCTTTTTTTTCCCGTCCTCCCCCCTTTCTCTTAACTTTCATACTACGCCAAAACCTCTAAAACTCTCTCCTCGTTTATTTTTTTTTTAATTCTGTAGAGAAAACCATAAGAGCTTTTTCAATTTAGTTTTTTTTGTTTTAGGTTATTAATTAATTTTAAAAATTTAAAAAAAAAAGTTAGAATTCGAGGACTGTTCAACAAGTTATCGGCCTGCCAATTATGGTCACAAAAAAAATGGTATAGAGGTGGTAACCATGATTCCGGGACTCCAGGTTATCGGAAATGAACACGGTAAATGAGGTTATAATCAGAATTGATGTAATTCTAGCCCGTACCTAAATTTTTTTTATTTAAAAAAAAATTTTTGTTGTAGTTTAGTGTACAAAAATTAGTAAATAATTATTTTTTTCTCTTGATTGAGGTTCGGGCCAGAATAACATCAGTTCTGCGTCGATTGCAACATGGCTGATCAAAATCGGTTCGGTAGAACTGGCCCAATCATGGTTAGCTGGTCAAGAAACGTGGTTTCGAGAAATCGCGTGAAAAGTAAAGAACATTGCTCCACTAAAATGGCTATATCTGCTAAACTATTTCGAATATTTTAAAATTTTTTGACGGGGGAAGAAAGGGAAATGTTCAAGCTATAATAATAATGCAAACCAAAAAAGGTAGAAGACGCCCTTAAGTAATTAAAACCGTTGAAAAAACCAG
This sequence comes from Lordiphosa mommai, assembly GCA_018904225.1. Lineage (NCBI taxonomy): Eukaryota > Metazoa > Arthropoda > Insecta > Diptera > Drosophilidae > Lordiphosa > Lordiphosa mommai. The sequence goes on from JAEIFT010000295.1 coordinate 147,583, forward strand.
CACTTACGACTGTATTAAATCTTCCACACAAATGAAGTTAGACTTACCTTCTCGGATTAAATTCAATTTCAGCTGTTTTCTGGTGGTGTCAAGGCAGCAGAAGGGAACATAGGTTCCATTCATGTGATGTTAAGCGTACACAGTATTACTAAGCGCCGTTTGGGCACAATGTAAATGGTGAAAGAATCATTACTTCTGCTTCTTCTTTTCACAAATTTTGTATGAAACTTCGCAGGTCCGTAATAGAAATTGAAGGTAATCGTTTTTAAGTTATTTAGCAGAGTAAGACAGATACAGAAAACATATTTGAAATCAACAATAACAATAACTACTGTGGCTTCTCCAAGCATAGCAATGGTTCCTGGTCTAGAAGCCAGAAATGTTCTTTTAAATCATATTATAGGTGGGTGGGTGTTTGGACCGTTATTCCAATAATTACGAAATTTTATTGTTGCAGCCCCCTTTAGTTTTATGTAAGTGCCCACAGCTGACTTAAAGTATTCTTTTGTCTTGCAAATGAAATCAAGTTATTGTAATCCCACATATATATTGGTATGGTATAATTAATGGCCACTTTTAAACGTGTTGTGCTCGTTGCTGTAATATCTTAACCAACTCACGTTGCCTACTTACTCACTTCTTTGTAGACACCCAATCCTCTAGTCAACTCCAACTGGTTTTGATTGATCGGCTATCACAAATACTTGTTGTTGGCCATCAACAATCAATTTAACACCAAATTGCACGCTAATGAGTTTGCAACAGCAACCACAACAACAACAAATTAGTTAACCAACCCAAGTTAAAGAATTCCATGGAACAAGTTCTCCACTCTGGCCAAGAAGTGCTATGCAAAGGAGGGGGGCGGGCGACAGTAGGTGTTTGGTAGGCAGGCACAGTTATTAATTAATAAGCGAACACTTAAATTAATTGCAACCATTTGTTGCACAGTCAGCGGTCTGTTGGGGACCCAACGATCGATCATAGTGTAAAGGAGAGTACAGTTGACAATGAGCTCTGATTGCCCAGAAATTTGCTGCATGTGCTGAAAAGTGCTATAGCCCACCCCCACCCCGCTCCGAGCCCACTCACCCTCACCCTCACTTAACAATGGCAACTTAATTAAGTTGTCAGTTGTCGGTGGCATCTTCATAAAATGCTCATTACCGCCGCCCCGCGCTGGAAACCAAAGCAAATCAAATGGTAGAACTCAAGGTCCTTTTTGTTGGTGGTGCGGCCACGTTGTCACCCTTTTTCGTATCCTTGTTTGTGTGTTGCCTACTAATTTAAATATAAACAAGTTTTACGACTTTGATTTTATATAATTTATGCATACAGATATATATACATATATATAAAGGAGCTACGACCTCTTCTTTGTCTATGTATAAGAGCAGTTACCCCCAAACAGTTGGAAAATGTCGCTAATGCAAATTTATTTAGACATCCTGACTTGTTTTTTCCTGGTAGGCGTTAGGCGTTAACTGACATTTGTCGCCTTTATTCATAGCCTTCTGTGTGTGGAGGGTTTGGGGTGCGTGTTGGGATATGTGACTGTGATTTTCCGTCTGCCCAGTGGGTTGGTCTACTCACTCACACACACACACATATGACTCATTTTTGTTTGATAGTTGATGAGGAGGAGCTGAAATAGGTTTACCGATGGTGGTTGGAAAGCGGTAGGTTGTTTTATTTATGGGAGTCATGTGATCTCGCTACAGCATCCCGTTATAAGTTCTAAACTGGGCAGGAAAAAGGCGTCAATTTACGCTTCCTAACAATATCTTTTGTTACACATTAAATACGCTACAGTGTTGGTAAATGTCACAGAAGATGTCTAGATTCCTATGCACTTAAACGAGAAGGCAAAGCTAACTTCGACTGTGCCGAAGTTTTAATACACTTGAAAAACTTAACTTCAACTAATTTAACTGGAAAAAATATAGGGTATAGATATCAGATATTAAAAATTTTTAAATCATTGATAATAAAAATTTGATACCATAAAAAAAACCTTTCTTAGTAAAACACATTTTCCGACCGATCGGTCCTATGGCAGCTATATGCTATAGTCATCCGATTTTGATCATTTTTTTCAAAATTATGTGAAAGCATATAAAACTAATATATACCAAGATTGGGGACGCTACGATTAAAAACAAATAAGTTTTTCTCACTAGAAGTAGTTTTTTGACCGACCGTTTATATGGCAGCTATATGCTATAGTCATCCGATTTTCATACATTTTTTCAGAATTGTGTGGAATCATATAAGACAAATATATACTACGATTGGAGATGCTACGATGGAAATCAAAAAAGTTTTTCTCACAACGACTTATTTTTCGACCGATCGTTCCTATGGCAGCGATATGCTATAGTGATACATGTTTCCAGAATTATGTGGAAGCATATAAAACTAACATATACCAAGATTAGTGACGCTACGATGGAAAAAAAAAAGTTTTTCTAACTAGAACTAGTTCTTAGACCGATCGTTCCTATAGCAGCTATATGATATAGTCATCCGATCCGGCCGGTTCCGACATATTAGTTGCGTGTAGTAAAAAGAAGACTATGTGCAAAATTTCAGCTCGATAGCTTTAAAACTGAGAGACTAGTTCGCGTAGAAACAGACAGACGGACAGACAGACGGACGGACGGACAAGCGGAAATGAACTCAGCTCGTCGTCCTGATCAAGAATATATATAGTTTATGGGGTCGGAAATGAATATTTCTATGCGTTACAAACTTCTGGGCAAAATTAATATACACTTTTTTCAAGAAAAACCTAATATTAAGGCTGAGCAGTTCCTAAAACAATAAATTGTAATAATGCAACATTCATGGCAATATTTTACCTAAACGTGGTTTCTAAATTTTAGACAGTTTTTTTTAAGGCAATACGTCTCCAATTTTTATGGTCACGTTTCCTAAGCGTTCGTAATGTCAGTTAAACTTTGAATGTACAGCGCTACACATATGCATGCATTCTTTAAGGCAACAGTTTACCCAATAGACCACCACTTCTGTTTCTGAGGTGCGTGGTCGTGTGAGCTAAGGTGCAGCCATTCTTGTGTTCCCCAATCCCCGAGGTCCCGAGTTCGATTCCCCCAGAACGAGAAGGTAAATTTAAAAAAGTTTTTATAATTGTTATTAAATGTTTTTCAGAGAAAAAAAAAACTCTCGGTAAAATAAAATCCTTATTGGGGTCATCGGTCTTGTCGTCTTATGCGCGCGCGCTGCCTCCTTTCCCCCTTTTATATTATCAAATATAATAAACAAAAAAATTTCGTGAATAATGCAGGACTTTTATATACTCTCGATGTTTAACTGTAACACGCACGAATCATGCACGAAAGTCTGTATTTTCTCTCTTCGTGGCATGTCGTGACACACCGAGACGCACCTCTAGGCGGTACCCATTGGCTTGAACCAAAGAATTTACATTACCGATAAGCGACATCTCATACAAACACATTTGCATGGCGGATCCTGCTGGAAGGACCCGCATTTTGCAACAAATCCCGCCAGCAATTGTCTTTAAGCTCAGGAGCCGACACAAAACAATAACGGAGCGAGTCGTTACGAAGCATCCAGGGTTCTCAAAGTACCGTACTAAGTTCCGTACTTACGTCCGGCACACAAAAAATACCGAACACAGGCAAGTACCGTACACATGCGACTACGGTAAATGCTTTGTAACACACTATACTTAAAACTCAAGTACGGTACCTTCATCGTAACGGACCGTCAAAAAAAAAAGTACCGAACTATTTTGTGTTTAAGTACGCGTGCGAGCAAAACATTTTTCAGTTTAGGAGGCGAAGTACAAAACGATTTTAGTTTCCTTTTTTCAGACGGTCCGTTACGATAAAGGTACCGAACTTGTGCTTTACGTACAGTACGTAACAAAAATTTACCGTACTTGTCTATGTACGGTACTTGTTGTGTTCGGTACTTTCGTTTTGTATGCGAACCCTGGAAGCATCACACAAATAAAAAATAGTATCCGTAAGTTAACACTCTTGTTTGATGTTCAGTTTTGTCGAAAAAATTAATTTTAATTCCCAAAATTATTTGAACACAACTCTTACAGTCTTTGCCTCGTGCTTGTAAAGAGTTTCCTCATTTATTAAAAAATAACCGCTTATCGTTTAAACATCACTTTGGCACACAAGCAATATTTACTGCACACATCTTCAGACCCAAAACCTTTTGCCCTTCTGCCCTTTTCTATTCAAAACTAATGCTTGAAAATCTCATTTGACGCCTGACAACTTAACAAAAGGCCACAGAAACCAGCTGTAAACATTTCGAACAGCTCAAAATCGGTTTTAATTGATTTTTAAGCGCTCCATAATATGGCTGCCTTTCCCCGGTATCCGGGTACCTCATTATGACACACACACACACAGAAATTCAAAGGTGTCGACTGACAAATCAAAAAAGTGACAATGCAATTGAAAATGCAAAGAAAATGAATTTCAAACAAGCCGAGCGCAGCCGAGTTTTTAATCTTTCGCGCAGGCGAGAAAGGTGCAAAAATACAAATCCCAAGCATACAATAGACCAAAGGGCAGCAAAGTGTGAAAATAGTCGCAAAGAGATAGAGGGTGGTAGATAGGTAGGTAGAGAGGAAAATTCAATCAATGCGACAGCTTAGAAATGCGTTTGTCATAATTTCAATGAATGATTGCAAAAAATATTTCTCATTTCTCAATTTTATGGAGCTGCTTGCTGTTTTGTATTCAGTTTTTTGTTCGGTTTCTTTCAATTCCAAGGAAATGAAATGAATTTTTCGAAATGCGATTTGCCAAAGGCGTGAGGGGAGGGCAGACCATGTTGACAGCAAGCACCAGCAGTAACAGCGGTTGTGCAATTGTGTTGGCCAGTGTTATTGACACAGAGTTGATGTGCTGCAGCACAGTAAAACAGTGTTGGACAACCATTTAAAAGTGTGCTTAAAGCTTGAATTTTTCAACAACAGCTTTTCGTACGTTTCGCTTTATGGCTCGCAAGCCACTGACGTGCCATATTTTCGCAGTTCATTTAATGACAGTGCTCACTGTACATTTAGTGTACGTGCTGACAGTTGCGAAAATTCTTATAGATCATTGATTCTTGATAATAAAACTATCAGCAATGAAAACGTACCGCAGACTCTGAAGGGCAGGCGGACAACAAAAAAAAATCAAAAAACGACGAAAGCGTATAAAAAACAATAAAAACTCAATAAAAGCAAATGCTCATGGCTTTTAAGGACGAAGGACAACTTCGTCAGAGATACCGACAAAGTGCTAAGCGCGGGGCAGACCCTAAGACCAAAAACCTAGACGTGGTAGCTGGCAAAATGACAATAGATTTGATTTTCCAAACGCAACGGAAGCAGCGGGCCTGACGGGATGACGGCAGCCAAAGACCAAGACACACAAAGCAAACAATCAAAAAAAAAAAAAAAAAGAAAGAATATAACAAAAATTGAAGACGGCAGTAAGGCAAGCAGAGGCAACTGGCAGGCAGGCAGTCAGCAAGCAAATAGTTGCACAGACAAAAGCGGCAGAAGCAGGAGGCAGTCACAATAAGCGCACATTTAAAAGTGTCAAATATCCTTTTTATGCTCTTTGGCCCCCGACCAACAACAAAACACTTTATTGATGCCCTGTAGTCGGGGAGTACGACGGGGTATGTTGAATAGGCAAGCATTAATGCAACGACAAAGGCAAAATCAATTAGCAGTTTTAAGCTACAACTAAAGCAGCTTAAAATGGTCGTTTTTGAACCAGATCATATTAGTATATAGTTCTCGGATTATATTAGTATATTTAATTTTTATGCAACTTACTAAAGTACCTTTTTGGGACACAAGATAGTTCTTTCAAAGCCAAACTATTTATGAACTACAATCGAACTGATTCAAATTCGGTTCGAAAATCGATTGACAGGGTTTTATTTTATGGCCATTTACTTAAAAACCAATGAGTGGTCATCAAATGATCTTTGAATCCTTTTTCGAACTATAATTTAAATGCTTAAAATTTTGTTTAAAATGCATTTTAGGTTATTTAGAGATAAATTATCAGTTGAACCACAAGTGAATCGCCTTACAAGTGGTTACAAAACTAATTCTAATGATAAATATTATAATAATAAAATTATCGATTGTGAGAAACAAGTGAACTATTTTACATATGGTTCAAATACCAATTTGGACATAAAACGATCGTTTTATATTGGGTTGCAGGGAGTCTTTTGCTATTTTCCTTTTCAATTAGGTGTCGATTGAAAGCTTAATATTAAACATCTCATCGTAATTCGATAAAATTTGTCTCAGCCACTGAAAATTCAGCATGGCAACCAAAGGTGATCCTGATCCAATTTCGAAAAATGTAATGTTTATGAGAACGATGCAATTAGTAAACGACAGTGTCAAAGTAAATTTGCAATCTTCCGTTTTGGAGAATTTTGGGTAAGACGTAACACATAGAGGCCATTCTATTCTGATGACAATAATATCATAACTATGATTAATGAAAACCGCGTTTATTCAACACGTGAGATAGAAGAAAAGCTTTATGTATCACAACAAAGTAGAAATCCAACTTAAAAATGTGCGTTGTCTTGAAAGAAATTTACCTTACTAAGCGTATTAATATCTGCAATTTAATGCTTAAACTTAACAAAAACGATTCGTTTTTGACACATTACATACACTCAGAGAAAAAATCGAGCAGATCGTGCTTGATATCAAGCAGATTTCGTGTCAGAAGTTCGGCAAGACAGAAATTTCTTGGATTCAAGAAGAAAATACTGAAATCAAGCATGAATTTTCAAGCTCGATTTTTTCGTTCGCTCTCCGCAATGCGAACGCCTCACCTCCCTTGCCACCAAACTCAAAATCTCATGATTTCAAGCAGATTTCTTCTTGAAAATTCAAGACGAAAAAAAAAATAAATTGAATCCGATTTCAGTCTAATCGTGCTAGATTTCTCTGGGTGTACTCTTATATTCCTCCTCACTAATATATAAGCATATCCCATCCCACCCGATTCCCATATGATTTGGGTCGAAAGCGATTTGTGGAACACCAGGGCATATGTATATTTTACAGCATATATATTTTAGTGTGGCTCAGTGGGTAGCATGTGTGCCTTCTGTACGGGTGGTTGCTGGTTAGATCCCGCCTCGAAACATCTAATTAAAAAAAAAGTTTTTTCTTTAAAGAACTTTTACACACAAGGTCACCTTTACAGCTGTTGGCGCCAGATGTGTGTGAAGTAATGTAGCCATGAAAAATATAATATATATATTTTACACCTATCGGCAATTCAGCTTTTATCTACTAAGGTCATCGGTAAGCATCATTAAATAGTTTTGGCTGATTTTAATCCACCAACAATTTTCTGGATACCTTTAGATAGTTCAAATGTTTTGACACCCACAAGACAACATATCTTTGTGGACTGTGTAATTGAACTCTCGCTGGGTCAAATAAACGTACTATCGGATTTAATATTTGTTTCAAATATTTCTAATCCATTAGTCAGAAAAATTGACTTCCTTTCTACACCTGAACATGTTCACCATCCTACACTTGAATTACTCCTTGAGGATATGGTTCCTACTGCAGCAGTGTCTCCAACTGAGCTTAGATTATTTTGATGCTTTCGTAGAGCCAACTTTGCTCAGCTTAACCACATTCTTGGTCAAACTGATTGGTCAATTCTCGATTCTGCAACAATGCCTGAAAATGTCGATAGTTATTTATATAATATGTTAAATGCGACGCTTGACATATCTTTTCCTAAGATTTAAGAATCGAATACTCTTAAAAGGCCGCCTTGGTATCTGTCAGACTTACGTATCTCAAAAACAGGAAATCTTAACTTTATAGAAAAATTAAGAGAACCAACTCTCTAGTTGATTTTTCCAAATATGTAGCAGCTAAATCTAAATTCTTTCATCTCAACACTGAGTGCTACAATAATTACTTAAATCGCTGTAAAAACGATTTTCATAAAAACCCGAAACTTTTTTACTCGTTTGTTAATTCTAAACGTAAGTCTTCTTTTTCCCCTCCTTCCTTTATCTTAAAAAAGTCTTTGGTACTAATAATGCTTACTTTTCCAATCAACCTATACATCCTCTCCCTATAACTCATATTCCTCTTATCCGTATCCTCTTTCCCGTAATAGTGGTATTTTAATGCCTGTTATTCATGAAAGCGAGTTTTACCAAAACCAATAGTCTATTAAACCGTTTTTTTTATCAGGTCCTGACAATATTCCTGGATGTGTACTAAAGTATTGCGACAGCACTTTGTGCAAACCGTTAGCAAAACTATTTCAACTATCTCTGAATAATTCTCATCTTTCCACTATCTGGAAGGAATCTTTCATAAAAAAGGTATACCTTTTATAAATGTGTGTAATCCCTATGCTTTTTGAACCTCCTCCAGGTCCATAATTTCTCCGACTCAACAAGGTTTTATAAAGCGTCGTTCCATATCAACCAACCTCTTTGAGTCTACATCTACCATTCGCCGTTTTAGCAAGGCAGCAAACTGATGTCATTTTTAACAGACTTCAGCAAAGCGTTCGATTCTGTAAATCATCTTCTGCTTTTGGAAAAACTTCCACAAATACGATTCCGTTAGGAATCGTATTATCTTTTGCAGAATGATCTGGTCTGTCTGTAATCTTGGTGCCTTAACAATTTTCTATGTTTTATCCATTCAAAGGGCACGTTGATGACTTTCCACCGCTTTAGCCCTCATTTGTACAATTATTATATTGGTCAAAACAGCCTTGAAAGCATCCAAACTGTGACTGACCTATGTGTTCTATTCGATCATTAACTTTGCTTCAATGACCATATTGGAAGTATTGTTAATAAATCTAAGGGTGCTTTAGCTTTTATTAAAAGTTGGTTTAAAGAATTTGTTGATCCGTATATCACCAAACTTTTTTACTCTTTTAAAAACAATAGAATGTGTTCAGAAACAGTTTCTTCTGTGTGCATTGCTCGGTATCTGGGATCCTATTCGTGAACTACTATCCTATACTGATAGGCTACGGCTAATTAACTTGCCAACTCTTAAGAATCGAAGGACTTGCCATGGCGTGCTCTTCGTTCATAAGCTGATAAATGGAGATACAGTTTATTATCTTCTTCTAAGCCTACTACGATTTGCCGCAGATTAGGATATTACATATTATGTTACCTCTATAGTGTTGACAGACTGATGTTAACAATTTTGTTATAATCAAATAAACAAATAAAATATCTGTTAACGGGCAATAAAAAATGGGTACAATAACGATTATGGAGCAAGAAAAATGAGTCGGCTCACCAGAGAAAAGTAATGCTGTCTGCTTAGAGAAATTTTAAAGGCGTCGTCCACTGTGAGTAGCTGCAACGGAATGAAACCATCAATTCAGATGTGTAATGTCGTCATCAGACCTTTATCATCATTACAACAGCCATACATATTTGGCCTCTCCTCAAAAATTATCGGACCTGAATTGGGAATCCTTCTTATAGCCCCGACCTTGCACCATCAGATTTTTAGAATTCGACCTCAATAGTTGATACATTTTTGAACTACAATTGAACCGGTTCAATTCCTGATTAAGTAGGTTTCCTTTTATTTGAATTTACTGTAAAATCATGTTTGTAAAAAACTTATCGATTTATTGCAGAACCCGGAATAAAGAAGATGAGAAATCTGCCCTAAGAACCTTCAACAGTCTGATATCATTAAATTGTACCTTGGCATGAGTTCTCATTAATCGGTACTAATTCTTCGAACCCTCTTCTGTTCAATTCTCAATCTTTATTTGGCGTTTTATCACCAAGCTGAGCAGAAAATTGTAAAGAAATGTTAATGCGATTTGATTTAAAGAATAGAGCACAGAGGAAAAAAAAGGCAGCCAGCGGACGACCTACCGATCCCAATCCCTGAATACAACAAAAAAAAAAGCAGACCCCTGGGGTAATCTTCTACGACCCTGGGCATACATTTCCATATTTAAAAGGTTCTTTATGACTTCATTTCGGTAGCAGGTTCCTCGTTCTTCGCCTACAAACAATTAAGCGTTAATATTGCAAAGTCACAGAAACCTCCGCTCCCCCCTTCCCCCGTCCTGGGAAATCGGGACAAGACCATTGTCCACTGGCTGTGACATTAATTTAATCCTTGAATGCATCTTTGACAGCATCATTGGCCGTGGTTGGAGGAGGTTAGACCAACAGCTCACTCAGCCTTCGGTTGAGTTTTTGTCCCAGTTTTCCTTCGTCTCTCTCTCTCTCTCGCCCCTCTTCCCACTCAATGACCACGGCGTGTGGCATTGTCAAAGGAATTAGTTTTGTGTTTTTGATTTGCGGAAGGAGCTTGAGTCAGAGACAAGAGAACTCCAGCAGCGGTCTGTTGATTGCTTAAATAAATATGAGCCCAGTTCTGGAGCGTGCATCAGACAATGCCTTTGAGTCTATGAAAAGTCGTTTGCATTTTACATTTCCCGAGAAGAATGAGGCAGGAGATGGAGTGTAATTTGAGTTTTTGCCACTGACAGTTTTTGGGTACTTTATTAAAATATTTTCTGTGACACGGAGAGCGGTAATGATTCCAGAAAGGGGAGCTCGGATGAGTTTTTGGGGCTTGGGTTATTAGTTGCTGGTAGTTAGAAATAGTGGTTGGGCAGCTGAAAATGGATGACAATGGTTCTTAAATGGAATTTGTAAAGGGACAGCATGTGCAAGCTGTGGCACCGGCTTTAATGTACAAAAGAAAAGGATTATGCTGGGAATGCTTGATGAGAATTAGATGTAACTAGTGTATACGGTGTGCTTTGCCACCTTTTTGTTTTAAATAAATATATTTCATTTTCTTATTTTATTTTTAGCTAGTATAAAGTAAGAAGTAGAGAAGACTCCGGGCCGAATTAGCGGTGCAAAATCAAAATTTTCATTGGGGTAAGAATGTTTGCAACATTTATTCGTATTTAATTTACTATATCTTCCGTTATCCTTTAAGAATTTAAAAATCTAATATTCGAAATAACTGCCAATAATGAGGTCTACAAGTAAGTCTATTACCACTTAATACTTAAACGTAACTATTTGTGAAAACTTCGAAAAAAGTATTCATTTTTTGTTTTTTTCACAAAATTTTTACTCAAAAACTCTTGCATTTTTAATAAAATATTAAGGACATCACTTTTTAGAAATGACAGAAAATAATTTCAAAATTTATTAAAATTATCTATACCTCTTCACAATAATAAATCCAAATTTTAATTTGTCCTAGCGTCTACGTCAAAAGTCTAAAACATGGCCGTTGTGGCATAGCTTAAAATTTTGAACTTATGAAAAAAATCCATTTTGGAGAAAAAGGCTCTAGTGCCATCAGCCCTATATAATACATTCTATATATTATTTTCATATTTCTTAACTTTAGATCAATTATAGAAAATTAAAAAAAAAAAATATCCCTTATAAATGTGTGCTGCTGTAATCGAAATGAATTAAAATTATATCATCAATTAAAGTAAGGGGTTATATTCATTTGACGAGATGTTATAAGATGGAAAATTCAACTTTTTTTAGTTTTAATTTGATTTAGATGGTAGAATACAGTTAAGTGAGAAGACCTTTCAATTGAATGATGTAAAAGTTAGTTCACAAATTAAAGTCACTTTTAACTGCATTTTCATACATTCATCATAACATTTCTTATTTGTAAAAAATATAATTATAAAAGCTTCTACAGTGGCCACGATATCTTTTAACTTGATCATTCAAAATTGAAAAAACCGAACGGATTCCGTTAAAGTATTGTAAAATATGGAAATAAAGAAATAAGAAAAAACATTTTTATTTTGACAAATGGCAGCTTTTTTTAAATAAATATTTTTTACAAAAATATTGGCTTTAAATTGTTTAAAAAAATTGCCAGATCAACTTGAAATTGTGTGGGAGTATTTAGAGGTTGTTTAAATGAATTTGGGGAACATTTTTTTTTAATCTAGTACTGCTGGAATACAATAACATACCATTTGTTTAACTATTAACCTAAGAGCTATGTTAAATCGAGTAGCCTTTTCATATTTCCTATACACATTTTGTGAATTAATCTAGTAGACCTGCCATAAATTTTAATTCACTTTTTCGAGAAAAAACGGCAGAAGCTTAGTCCAACAAGCTATTAAAAGTGCAACAAAATTCGTAAAAATAGCGGATATGTTAGGCTATATGCTAAAATAGTTGTTTTGGATTTCCGATTCAGGCACTGGTTTGTAGACGACGGTTTATTTTGAAAAATATGCTATAAATTGAGAAAAAATTATCTTCAAGGTCCAATTTAGTTACTTTCTGGTTTGCTGATGCGGCTCGCTTGATTTTTTATGGCTGCATTGATGTATGTAGTATCGCACCCCATCATTTTCCATAAGCTAAAAAAAACTGCAAAATGGATTTTCCGCGATTTCTTGAAAACAAGAGCTGATGGAGAAAAACCGTGACCAAATTTGGAATCAGGGCACAGAACAGGGACAGCATTTTGCATCAAGAAGGCCAGAGCAAAATGGCTGTTGCCCTGTGTTATTTGTCAACAAAATATCAATATCGAAATGATACTTTTTCAATATCGGAAAAAATATTAATTTAGATATTTTTCAATTATCCGTCATTCCTACTTTTTAACACTTGATAATGAAATAAAAGCCAGGCGGACTGACAAGCATGTCTATATAAACTCAGCTCGTCACTTTGATCAAGAATGTATATACTTTATGAGGTCGTACACGCTTTACAAAAACTGGAAAAAAATTATAATAACATCTACAAAGGTATAAAAATATTATTGTTTTCTATGATTGCGGTTTTAAACTAAGAATAATCCGATATATAAATCCTTGAAGTCCGTACATATAGGATAAAATTGGAATTGCTCAAATCAGTTGGAGCGAGCTTAAGCAAGTGTATAAAATCTACTCCTTAGGGTTTTCTACTAAAGTATAAGGCTTAATTTTTTTCAAATAAAATTTCTCCCACATATTATATTATTTTTAGTCCATAATCACAGTTCTAACACACACTGGATAGCGAGCACAGGGACACTTCCTGTGGATGACCTCATCATTTGCCATTTAGCATCAACTCTGCTTTACAACCTGCTCCATGTTCGCGACTGACGCTTAAAAGGTTAGTTAATGAAGTCATTTTTAACTTGCTGCTTCCGTTTAATTGTGGGTCGACTAACCTCTGATGTCTGCTCCCCGTACCCTTATCTGAGTGGGGACGACCCACGTTGCATGTCAATTGCTGATGAGCTTTTAATAATGTTCTTTTTTTTTTGCCTTGCCATCGTAATTCTTCTGCTGCGTGGCACTTGCCGCATAATTCGATTATGGTGCGGCGACTTTCAAGCAAATGCTACATCCGTAGGACGTAGCTGCGTTGCAATTTAATTAAGTGAAGTGCAAGTTGACAGAGAAGGTTTGTGGAGGAGAAGAGGGGAAGAGGAGGAGACTTTTAGCAATTGCAAAAAGGCCGCCGATCAGCCGCGATTATCAGTAAATTGTTGGTACACCCACGATGGAAATGGTTGTCGGCGACGACGACTTGACTCCTTCGACACGTGCGGCTTCCTATGTTTGATGCAGTGCAAGTGAGAAGACCATGTAAGGGTGGCCTTACGATGAGACACGCCCCCGTAATTATCGCACTGCACGCGTCTGCTTGGGATCGATAGGAAAATCTCTTGGTGTTGTTTACGACTCCCTTTGCGGCCACACGCTTGGCTTGCGCTTACTTCTCTGCCCTCCTACCAAACTACCTACCTACAGTGGGGAGCAAAAGTGAGTACATGTTTGCATATTTCACATTTTGGAGCCAATGATGAAGAAAACAAGCAATTGGAAAAAATGTTTATACTCTTTATTCCTTATATAATTTACTATACATTAACAAGAAAAAATCAACGAAGAGGTGCACAAAGAAGAAAAGAACACATGAAAACAAAAACAACTCGTATAAACTCATTTATGCACCTTTGTATTTTTCATTTGCGTATCTGCAAAAGTAACAATAATATACCGTTAATTGTCATCTTATTGCTTCTGCATTGTTTTTAGACTTATTTTAATGTGCTTATTATGATTTAATGTGTCAGCGTGATTACATGGAAAGTTAAAAGCAATTTTTATTTTTTTTTTCAAAATTATGCGAAAATTGAGTCAGGATATTGAAAATTCTATAATAACTCTTACCGAGCAAGGCTGTTCGTGCCGGGTTATAGCTAATAAGCTTGGAATAAGTCAATCGGTGGTCATACGCGTGCAAAAAAGTCTCAATGTTTTGGTTGAACCCTCTTTTAGGGGCCGTCCTCGCCTTTTAACAGATGCGGATGCTCGTAATATGATGACTACTATGAGAAAGAACAAGTTTTTAACGCCTAAGGAGGCTTCTTTAGACATTAATAAAGATGTAAGTCGATGGACAGCACGAAGAGCACTTCACAAAATTGGATATGTTGCAGCAGTAAAAAAAAAGCCTGCATTGTCGGAAAAAAATGTTAAGGTACGCTTAGGCTTTGCCAGACAGTACCGAAATTGGTCAATAGATGACTGGAAGAGGGTCATCTGGTCAGACGAAAGCAAATTCAATAAATTTCAATCAGATAGCAAACAATATTGCTGACACCGGCCTGGTGAATCCATTTAACGACACCACGTTACGCAGACGGTAAAACATGGTGAAGGCTATATAATGTTTTGGAGCTGTTGCAATGCATAAAATAGAAGGGATAATAAACAAAGAGCAATATCTAGACGTATTAAAGGAACATCTTCCCGATTTTATTGATCGCTGTGCTTACAACGAAGCTGAAATCGTGTTTCAGCAGGATGGAGACCCGAAGCACATTGCATAAGAAGTGCAGAAATGGCTAGCGGACCAAAATTTTCAGTTGATGAAATGGCCGGCTCAAAGCCCTGACCTCAACCCAATTGAAAATTTGTGGTCAATAGTCAAAAGACGATTGGCACAATATCAATCAGCTCCATCAAGCCTTGAAAATTTATGGGAAAGGGTGGTTGAAGAGTGGCGCCTTATACACAAAGAAATCTTAGAAAATCTTGTGGAAAGTATGCCAAAACGTGTGGAAAGATTCATAAAAAATAAGCGCTTATGAACCAAGTATTAATATTATAATAAAATTAAATTTAACATTCTTGTTTGCAGATAAGCAAATGAAAAAGTCAAAGGTGCATAAATGAGTACATACGAGTTGTTTTTGTTTTCATGTTTTCTTTTCTTCTTTGTGCACCTCTTCGTTGATTTTTTCTCGTTAATGTATAGTAAATTATATATGGAATAAAGAGTATAAACATTTTTTCCAATTGCCCTACCCCAAAAAAAAAATCGAGCAGATCGTGCTTGATATCAAGCAGATTTTTAATTTAATGAAGTTCGATTTTTTGTCTCACCTCCTTTGCCACCAAACACACAAAGTTTTCTCGATTTCAAGCAGATTTCTTCTTGAAAATTCAAGCCGAAAAAAAAAAATTAAAGTAAATTTTTTTTTTTCTGGAATCGTGCTAGATTTCTCTGGGTGTACTGTTTTCTTCATCATTGGCTACAAAATGTGAAATATGCAAGCATGTACTCACTTTTGCTCCCCACTGTACCTACCCAGCCGACTAGGTAGATGGATCGATGCCGAGGCATTTATTTGCTGAAGTTTTATTTAATTGAAATTTTAGTTTTACCTCTTGGATTAATTGGTTTAGTGTGTGTGTGTGTGTGTGTGTGTGTCAGGCTCTCTCTAATGGAGTTGTTATGTTATGTCTACGTCTACAACAGAGTCAACTCAATTATGCACATTAGACAGCAGCTGAGTTTGGAATCAGTAAGTAAAGTGCAGCTCATTCCTTACAAATTCATAACCTCAACACTTGACTTGATTTCCCACTCACCGATTTTAAAGTTTAAATCAATTGACCCCCTTCCTTCCTTCCTTTTGCTCTTCTTCTTGGATGGCCTTTTTGACGCCACTTTGCATTTTCTATTGGACCATTTTGAATGGCTTTTTTGCCCTATTGACATTCCCATTGCGATTTGTTTTCAACTCACTTGACAGGTAATGGCAAAGCCGCGTCGCAAGGACAATGGGTATACCCCCTTCTGGCGACCGTGACAAATTTTGCTTTAAAGACAAGGGAACTTTGAATTCCACACAACTGCCACGAAACGTCAGTCAGGCGACGCCCTAATCCCCGAATCCAATTGAATGACGACGACCTTGCGTTGAATAAATTGAATGCGTTTTCAATTTTTCCTTTATTTGTATTTTTTGTTTTTAATAAAGAGAATCGAACGCAAATGCAAAAGGCATCGAATTACGAGATTCCAAAAACCACACGGCGGCAACTCGACGACGCCAGCCCATTATCCTTGATTTATGTGTATCCTGCTGGTCCATGCCGTCCTCCGCCCTCTTTCATAAACAATTTGAGGCTCGTTGTTTCGCTGGGCTGCGTTTACTTTTTGCCCCGGCAGCTGTGTGTCCTGCCAAAGTCAATGTTGGTCCTTCGCTTCTCCTCTCTTTCGCTCTGCTTGTATCTGCCTGGGCTTTTGCATTTTAAAAGCAATTAGCAGCGAATTTTTTGGCTCCGCTTGTTGTTTGTGTTTTTTTGCCCAACGATTTTCAATAATAAAAGAAAGCAAAACTTTTTTTATGTTTTGCGTTGACTGAACATTTTTTTTTTGTTTTTGGTTGAAAAGTTTACAACGAAATGGCGTGGTCATGTGATGGGTTCTGGATCGCCCTGATGAGTAATAACTCATCATCAGAGGAACAAACGAAGCATTGAGTTGTGATTTACATATCAATGCATTTTATTTCATGATTAGTTTTTAGGAAGTTACAAAGCTGGAGTTGAATTCGGTAAGCATTGAAAGCTGTCATAAGCAGGAATTTTAATAAATTTTTTTAAAGAAAAATAAAGGTCTGATGGAATAGCAGACTTTCAACTTAATTAAAAAAATGGGTGACCCCGACGTCAGGAGACGCCTGCGAGCAATCTTTTAATAAAGGATTGGTTTGTCCTTTTTTCCAGTGCAAGCCCAACCAAGAATCGGATTTTTTTTTGGATAAATTAATCTTCCATAAGTAACATGAAAATTTTAAAAAGAGAAGGGCTGATTTTGGCAAACAAATGCTCTAATAGTGCCTATGCACAGTGGAACAAATAGTTGTGCTGGCGGATTTTAATTAATACATCGAACCAATATCGCTCTGAAACTGAAATATTAAGAGTTTTAGGCATTCATACATGACAAGTTAAACTTTCACAAAAATCTGTCAATTTGATCATATAAATCCTACACAGAGAAAAAAAAAGCTCAAGATCAATTTAATCTTTGCTGGTTAAACTTATCTTTTAAAAAATATCAAATTTTTTCATACTTTACATAAATAGTCTCTTAGACGTTTGTCCCTAAACGTGTGTTTTGGCTGACTGCGTTGAGGAGTCATTCCATTCGTGTTAAGTGCAAGGTCTCGAGTTCCGCCTCAGACCAGGCAATGTTTTTTTTTTTTATACACTTGAAAAGTGTATATAGTTTGTACGCATCCCCCCCTCCGCTTCGCCCCCGTCCCCCCGCCCCCAACGCCCGTTTCGGCCGATCTTCTTTTACGCGAACTATGTCCGCCGGCCGCCATACCGGAGGATCGGTCGAAAAATAAGTCTTAGAAAACTTTTTTTTTTTTTTTGTTTCCCCAATTCTGAAAAATTATCAAAATCGGATGACTATAGCATATAGCTGCCATAGAGACGGACGGTCAAAAAATACTTCTAGTGAGAAAAACTTTTTGTTTTCCATCGTAGAGTCTCCAATCTTATTGTTTTATATTCATTCGAAATTTATCACCTAGCGCTATAACGGTCGGTCAAATACCTAAAACTTTTTTTCTACCCCATCTTATTAGTTTTATATTCTTTCACATAATTTCGAAAAAATTTATCAAAATCGGAGGACTATAGCATATAGCTGCCATTCGACCGATCGGACGGAAAATGTGTTTTACTAAGAAAAGTTTTTTTTTATGGTATAAAATTTTTATTATCAATGATTTAAAAATTGTAAATATTTGATATCTATATCCTATATATATTTTACCAGTTAAATCAGTTGGAGTAATCTTTTTCAAGTGTATTAGAACTTCGGCACAGTCGAAGTTAGCTTTGCCCTTCTCGTTTTATATAAAAAGATCGTATTGATATTTTTATCATCAAGTTAATCTTCGTCATATCGGAGTAAAATTGATATGAAAAATGTGGAAATGACTGCCATTTCAAATCAATTTTTTCTCTGTGTATACAAAAACTAAATTGAAGTTGCTAAAAACGCAAAAATTTTAACAAAAAAAAATGGTACAATGCATTTAGCCATTTCTGGTGTTTCTGTTCAAAAAAATGTTTGATTTTTCGTCATCCTTCCATATCTTAGCAATCCTCATATTACTATCCTCAAATTTACTAATTTTTAATCAATTTCTGATCATTTTCGGGTTTTTAAAATAGTACCAAAAAATAGGCCTTCATTACCATTTGCTGAGACACTACCAGCGGGAGTCCCGAAATAGTCCCGTGCCCATCTCTAATAGCAGCATCAGTGTTATCTAATAAAGCATATAAGAAATAATGGCTTTACAGGAAGTGACATAATTTAAGCGTATTAAAGAAATTAGATAGCTATTTTATTGGATATTTAGATATTTTTATTGGAATAATTTTGGTTTCAGATGCCAATTTTGAGAACGTATTAAAACCAAACGGAAATTCAGATTTGAATTTAGTTGATTTTTTTAAACCAATTTTATAATTACAAAGTTGAATGTTGGAATTCACTTTTTGTGCTGACACTAGTTTCGGTTAACTTTTTATCTTTAAGATAACTTGAACTATGCCTATTAAATTGTTACGTAAAAGTATCAATTCGAAACTCACACATTTTCGATGTTATCGAGTACAAGTTCGAAAATTCCAACTGTCATACTCGATTCTCACTAGCAAAGGAAATTGCATAAATGCTGACACTTGTAATTCTCAAGTTGTTATTCAGCTCACTGATGATATAAATATGGCACTTGATAGTGAGCGACAAATGCGCAGCAGGAGTCTAATGAGAGATAAAGAAAACTTGAAACAATATGTGTAACTCTCACCACTTTGCAGTCTTGCGATTAAGCCGTTAAACATACCATTTTGTTTGTGTATCCCGCCAAAATTAGCGCAACAAAAATTCAGAAAAATAATTAATTATTATAATTGTACAATATTTATACACTTGAAAAGTGTATATTAATTTTGCCCAGAAGTTTGTAACGCATAGAAATATTCATTTCCGACCCCATAAACTATATATATTCTTGATCAGGACGACGAGCTGAGTTCATTTCCGCCTGTCCGTCCGTCCGTCTGTCTGTCCGTCTGTCTGTCCGTCTGTCTGTCCGTCTGTCTGTCCGTCTGTCTGTCTGTTTCTACGCGAACTAGTCTCTCAGTTTTAAAGCTATCGAGCTGAAATTGTGCACAGAGTCTTCTTTTTACTTCACGCATCTAATATGTCGGAACAGGCCGGATCGGGTGACTATATCTTATAGATGCCATAGGAACGATCGGTCGAAAAATAAGTCTTAGTGAGAAAAACTTTTTTATTTTCCATTGTAGCGTCACCAATATTGGTATATATTAATTTTAGATGATTTTACATATTTGTGAAAAAATGTATCAAAATCGGATGAATATAGCATATAGCTGCCATATTAACGGTTGGTCGAAAAACTAGTTCTAGTGGGAAAAACTTTTTTAATTTCCATCGTAGTGTCACCAATCTTGGTATATATTAGTTTTATATGTGTCAACACAATTCTGGAAGATTTTATCAATATCGGATGACTATAGCATATAGCTGCCATAGGACCGATCGGTCGAAAAATGGTTTTTACTAAGAAAAGTTTTTTTTATGGTATCAAATTTTTATTATCAATGTTTTAGAAATTTTAAATATCTGATATCTATATCCTATATTTATTTTAGCGGTTATATCAGTTGGAGTAAAGTTTTTCAAGTGTATTAAAAACTTCGGCACAGTCGAAGTTAGCTTTGCCTTCTCGTTTTTTATTTATTATTGTCAAATTGTTAGAGGCTAGTATCAAAATGATACAAAAAAGTATCAAATTGATACTTAAAAAATTAATACAAAGAAATGTGATTCTGATACAAATTAGTATCATTTTGATAACATTGAAAATATTATTTTGATACTATCGAATTATCAACTTGATACTATCGAATTGCAACTTGGAAATTGTGTTGCAATTTTCCAGCCTTTATATTTTTATATTTTTACGAATGCTTATGTTCGCGATTCCAGTGGTTCAAAAACCTGGTTAAATTTAATTTTCAGTGTTGAAAAATAAACACTCCAACAACAAGTGTACTAGAAAAGAAGCGACATCACCAGTCTTGAGCGTGGTAACCTGAAATTTAATTTTCGTGAATAAGCATATCAAGTGATAAAGCGCCACTGTTGTATAAAGCACACTAAGCTGGCATTTCCAACTTTATAGTTTCAATATAGCCTATAATACGCTAGTAAAGTTCAGTTCTAAAAATGCTCTATAACATTGGGAAACATAAACTCTGCTAGAGCTTTCCCATAAATTACCTTTTTTTCAAATATTAAAACAATACTTTCTTAAAGTAGGAAGTAATATTTCTAAAGTTGAGGACGAAATTATTAGGAAACTTCATTTCTAAAATTTATATTAATATTTTTCCAACATTTCTATATTTAAAGCAACTTTTTTTTTCGACTTAGAAGTCCTTTAGAGGGTTAGAGAGGTATTATATATCTTAAAAAGAGAATTTGAGTCTGGTTATTCTTTTAGGGCGAATTTCTAAAATGTTAGACTTTTTCTAAGTGGATATATTGCTATTTTACCAGTTGAAATATATATTTGAAATAATCATAAATCAGTTAGATAAATAATAAGAAACGACTTCTGGAGGAATAGACGAGAATAATTATTCGAAAAGGTTCATTTCTTTAGTTCCTATTAACAGGGAATAACGATGTATCGGATGTTCAAGCAAAAATTGGCATATAACTCTTGACATGACACAGGAAACGTGGCTTAAAACAGAGTTTATTTCGCTAACAACAGGTAAAGTATTATTGTAGGAAACGGTTTATACAACATAAGTATGAAAGATTCTAGCCAACAATAAAGGAAACGAACTGCTAAAATAACAGGAATTCATCTCAAATACCAAATCAAATGGTATCAAAACGACTTCTGAGAGTCTTAAGCATAATGATGAAAATGATTTTTTGATGCAACCGAAAATATGGAAAATATGCCAAGGTGACAAAAAATCTGTGATGTGCAAAGTGTATCCGGGGAACTAACTCTTACTGTCCACAAAATATTGGATCATGTTGAACAGTTTATATAACGACAACTTTTATCGATGGGAAAGTTGTCACAAGAAGCCCAAGAATCTAAAACCAGGAACAACAAAATGTAGATAAATAAGAAAAGATGGCGCATAAAAAACAAACTTTTCTTTCCCTCTCTTCACTTCTCTTCCACTTAACCAACAAATATTCACCGAAATTTAGCTATAAGTACTAATGAAATGACAACCTATTAAAACCATTCCGAAGTTAAAACTTATTTTGTATGAAAATAAAAATATTAATGTAAAATTTGAAAGTTCTTCAAAAATCATTTTCACCACAGAAAATCTGAAAAAAAAATTTTCGACCAGAAGCCCATTAGGCTATTGCCAAGTGTAATCGGACCGATCGGTCTGCAAAATGGTCTTAGTGAGAAAACTTGTTTATTTTCATTGGTGATTTCAGTTACTTTTTTACTGGTTCTCTTCAAGAGGATTTGTGCTTAATTAGAAAAATTGTTTTCATACATCAATCCATTTAAGCATATGAGTTCTTTCCTTCACTTCAATTTATACCCTTCTGCTATTCTTTCATTCCATAACTACATCTAATTGACATTGACATTTGAGGGTTTCGTGAAGCCAAACCGAAATCAATTTTCATAAATATTAAGACAGCCGCATAATTGATGCCCCAACCACATTTAAAAAAAATATATACATAAAGAGGGAGAGAACTATTTAGCATTCCCTTGTCTTGCCCATAGTGATAGTTGATTGATTGATGAAACTCACAACTGGCAAGTCCGAAAATCGACTTGGCACTAGCCTACAAACATTGTCCATAATTTATTATCTATTTACAAAGCATTTCGGCCATAAATTTATTTATGCCATTTTTGGTCTACGTCTCAGACTCATTTTCTGCGGCCACATCAAAATGACTACTAATTGACGGATTTCCCCTACTTCTTTGTTTTGGCTATTTTCCGGTTTTGGTATTTTATTTTGTGCGGCGGCTCTGTGGTAGATTAAAATCTTATCCGGCCTTTTTACTGTGCATTCAAGTCGATCAATCATTTGATTGACGCCACCTTGCACACAGCATGAAGGATGAGAATGAGGATGTGTATTTTTTTGCATTGGACTTACTGAGAAGAGTGGAGGTGGGGTCGTCGGAATGGTAATGGAAATGGAAAAAAGTCAGCGGCACCTGTTCGGTAAAAAAAAGAAAAAAGTAAAACAAAAAGTTGTTTGGTCAACAGGCAGGCGCACGGAAAGAGAAAGCATCAGTCATCAGGGTGGGGTAGAGGGAGTGAGAGTACTTTAAGCCATGTATATATGGAGTAGTCTGTGCAAATTATTTCTGTTTTGCATTTTATTTTAAAAAAGGCCACTATGTTAAAATTTACTTTTTTATTATGGTTTACTGAAATAGTACAGAACGTCGGGGTCACCATTATTTTTAAAATAAATAAATTGATATATGAGCGGAATGACAGTAATCAAATCTATCATCAAATTAATATTTGTATTCGGTTGACATCTCATACTAGGTTACAGAATCCGCCGAAATTTATTAACATTTCATGGAAGAAACAACGCAGATTTTATGAGCCTAGCCATGAAAAGTTGTTAATCCTAGATTCAGGTTTGATCTCTTGTTTTAGGTAACTGATATTTTCATACGCTTGTAAAGGGTATTATAATTTGGTACAGATATTTGTATTATAGAAGCACGCTTAAGAAATTTTTAGAGCGAAGCTCTTTAACGGACGTTCGACTGGGGGACTAAAACGAGAAAAATTTTGACTTTGATTTCTTTGCGGCAGTTTTTTTGCGTGAGATTATGTTTGTTTTTGCGTTTGTGCTGTATTCGTTTGCATTGAAAAAGCACATGCAAGCGCAACCATGCACTCACATTTAGGGATCTGGGATATGAAATCTCGGATCAGGGATCTGGGATGAGGGAATTGGGATCAGGGATGGATCGCGGATCTGGGATCAGGGGCCTGGGATTATTGATAAGGGATCTGGGATCTGGAATCAGGGATCTGGGATGAGGGATTTGGGATCAGGGTTGGAACTCGAATCTGTGATCTGGGATAAGTGATCTAAGATCTGGGATCAGGGGCCTGGGATCATTGATTAGGGATCTGGGATCAAGGATCTGGGATCTGATTTTTGAGGTCAGGGATCTGGGATCTGGGATAAGGGAACTGGGATCAGAAGTCTGTGATCATGGATCTGGGATCAGGAGCCTGGGATCATTGATAAGGGATCTGGGATTAAGGGTCAGGAATCTGGTTTTTGGTTTCAGGGATCTGGGATGGATCTGGGATAAGGGAACTGGGATCAGTTATCTGGGATCAGGGGCCTGGGATCATTGATTAGGGATCTGGGATCAAAGATCTGGGATCTGATTTTTGGGGTCAGGGATCTGTGATGGATCTGTGATCTGGGATAAGAAACTGGGATCAGAAGTCTGTGATCAGGGATCTGGGATCAGGAGCCTGGGATCATTGATAAGGGATCTGGGATCAAGGATCAGGGATCTGGTTTTTGGTTTCAGGGATCTGGGATGGATCTGGGATAAGGGAACTGGGATCAGGTATCTGGGATCAGGGGCCTGGGATCATTAATTAAGGATCAGGGATCTACTTTTTGGCGTCAGGGATCTGGAATCAGGGATCTGGGAAGATAGATTTGGGATCAGGGATGGATCTCGAATCTGTGATCTAGGATCTGGGATTAGGGATCTGAGATCTGGGGCCTTAGATCAGGGGCCTGGGATCATTGATTAGGGATCTGGGATCTGGTTTTTGGGGTCAGAGATCTGTGATGGATCTGTGATCTGGGATAAGGGAACTGGGATCACAAGTCTGGGATCTGGGATCAGGGGTCTGGGATCATTGCTTTTTGGGGTCAGGGATCTGGGACTGGTACAGGTACACTATTTCACACTATTTTATATAAAATAATAATACTAAAATATCTTTATATTTTAATGCAGAAATTCTTATTTTGATTCTGATTTTTTTTCGAAAAGAGCTTCGCTCGTACCGTAAGTTACAGTCGACCCTGCTCGACTTTTTATACCCGTTACTCAGGAAAAGAATCTATTTAAAATATTTTATTAAATCGCAAAATGTTATTTGAACATCAAATGTTAGTGTTAACTGAAAACATAAGCATTTTATGTTAATATTAACATTTTATATTAACATAAATATTTTATGTTAATATTAACATTTTATGTTAACATAAATATTTTATGTTAATGTTAACATTTTATGTTAACATAATTATTTTATGTTAATATTATCATTTAAGATGGCTAAATGAAGGCACAGTGATCCCAAACAAATGTCGGTCAGACGGACAGTCGGTCAGACAGTCAGAGCTAAATCAACTCGGCTGTTGATGCTGATCAAGAATATTTACTTTAACAGTTATTACCCAATTGAACTTATAGTGTGAACATGAAAATAATGAGTAACATTTAACCATGAACCATTCAAAATGAGACAAACTTTACTTCGTCCTTCTCTTTTGCTTGATAAACACATACTTTTCTGTAAGTCCATAAAACCATCCTTTCCTCTGCTCGACCATTTCCCTTTAGTTCACTCTCCACCTCACCACAATTTTAACCCACATGGCCCTTATATCACTCAAGTTGAGACCCATATAAAGTACTCACCGAAATGTTCAAATAACGTGTGCACATTGCCATGCCCATTATCGGTAACATCAGCGTCCATCAGAGTGCAACCAGCAACAACAACAACAGCAGCAACAACAAGGCACACACGACACTCTTGCCCTATTCTGTGCATCAATGATGCAATCCACGTGCAAGTTCTTTTTTATGTTTTTTGCCTGCACCAAAGCATCTCATATTGAATGCGACAGGAAAATTATGTCCACACATTAAATTGACGCTGGTCGTTTCAGTTGCAAAAGGGGGGAGGGGGTAGGGGATGAGGCCACATAGTCGCACCATGGAGCGGAACTACGAGTACAAACACTCGCTCTTGTCAACTTAATTTATGCTCGATTCCGTATGCAGGCAGACCACCTCAGCCTCACCCCTGCTCCAGCAGGCCGGTCCTGCCGCATTTGGCAAAGACTGCTCCGCCATCGATCTCGGTGTATGTACGCTCATCATTGGCTCGGGCAAGTTGTGGCGACATTTTTCATGTCTTCATGTGATCGAAGGCATAAATTATGCCAACGACGACGACGACGACGAAGATCGCAGATCGCATAGAGCCAAAGCAAAGTCAGCCCGTTTGTCTCTGTTGCTCGTGGCTTTCAATCTTTGTGTCAACAGAAATTATTTTTAACAGCAACTACAACGGGCCCAGAAGCAGCGCCAAGAAAACTGGATGGGGAGTATGACGAGACATTGCCTTGCATGAGATTAATTGGCACTGATTACAAATGTTTTGTATGGCCAGTCAAGAGACTCAAATTGTATTGTAAAATATGCATTTGGCTCGATTAATGTTAACTTGTGATAATGGCTTGCATAAACAAAAGATTCGAAATTGATTTTGTACTTGAATTGGCAATGCAAACAGAGAAATATAATTGATTTGGTATTTTTATATGGAAGAAAGTTGACATTCCGCAATGATCGAGAGTTGAGTGATGAGTTTTGTACGTGAGCTGATTGAGTTATGCGAATCGCGGTGGCACCTGCAAACGGCTGAGATACTCAGTGCAGTAAATAGATCTTGAAATTGATATGTATAAGCCATTACGATCAGGGACAAACTGTTAACTTTCTATTAGGCAAAAGCCATCGTGTAGCAGAACATGAAAAAATATACTTTACAGGAGATGCTTTTTTCCGGGTAAAATTTATTTTAGTTGTTTGTCCGGTTCAGGTTTTCTAAAACACACATTTTTGTTTAAATCAAATTTGACGCTTTTTATTCAAACAAAATCAGTAAAATAAATAAAAATTTTAATTTATAAGAAAAGCCTTTTTTAAATATTAAAAAATTATAAATAGATTTTCTACAGGAAGTTTCAAGTAATTTTAAAATTCGTGAATAATGCATGAATTATTTCTCTAGTCCTCTAGTCCAAACCTAATATCGGCATTTTTTTAATTTTTTTTACAAATGACTTCATACGTGGGGTACTATTTATATTTCGGGAATAGCAAATAATAACAAACATTTTTAAATGAAAATGTTTTTTTTTTTGTTATTGAAAATTTATGCACTTCTGCATTCTCTCAAAGCAATTTTCGAAGCCCTTTTGTCCACTTCGATTGAGGGAGGAAGGCATTAACAGCTTCGAACGTCGTAGAAAAGTGATCAGAAAGCAGTTTTTTTTGAAGTTTGTGAACAAAATGAAATCAATGGGTGCTAAATCAGGGCGGATGACCCATCAATTTGACTTTTGGCCGGTCAAAAAGACGCTTGTGTGACCTGATGTGTAAGAGCTCGCATTGTTTTGCGAATTTCTCCGAAGTCTTCCTTTAAACAAATAGTCGTTTACCACTTAGAACTGAGCGTCCCACGTTGCTCAAGCGGAATAGTGGCCGCCACATGACCAAACAGGCGTCCATTTTCTTTGCAGTGCTTCGTTTGCAAAAAAATTGTGTGGGCTACGGCTCGTCTTGGAACACCCACACGGTCGGTTGCTGTCATATTTCCGGCTCATACCAAGATTCCAATGTGTTCATGCAAAATCTTACATATGCTGGTGGAACTAATGTATTAGGATGCCTCAATCTCACGGTGTGTCACTTAACGATTTTGCATTATTAGTTTACGAACTTTTACTAACTACAAAATTCGTCGTGAACTACCACCACGATTATATTACTATTGCGATATACAGTGGTTTTTGATGGATTTCGATGGTGATTTATCGCAATACAAAGTTCTGAGTTCGTTGACATACTATTGTTGGGATAATCCACGTCGAAAGTTTTGAAAAACCATTCAACGAAAACCATATCTTGAAACTTCTATTTTAAACAGGAATCGAAAATAACGGTTATGGGGTAAATTTTAAACAAAAAACAAGTAAGAAAGTCGGTCAAGTCCGACTGTAATATACTCTGTACCTGTTTGTTTATAACTAACAACTTTAAAGCGTGGGGTCATACAAACTGTGCAAGTGCTGCCCATCACGATTACGGGCAGTGCTGCCCAGCGTAATTATTTGATTTGCTTATAATTCGAATATCGTTCATATGATCTGGAAACGGTGTATCGAGGATCGATAAGTAATGACGATTAAAATATATGAATAAAAGGTTCAAACAATTTATATTTAAAATTGTGGAAGATATTATATTTTTTTAACAAATTGTGGGAGTGGAATCTCTACTATCGTTCATCTGATCGGAAAACAATGTATGGGGGCTCGATAAGTAATGATGAGAAGAATATATGTCTAGAAGGTTCGAACAACCTAACTCCAAAATTGCGGGATATTTGGGGCTCGACAAGTAATGATGAGAAGAATATATGTCTAGAAGGTTCGAACAACTCCAAAATTGCGGGATATTTGGGGTGTTTTTCGAATTGCCGGGGTGGCAACTCTACTATTGTTCATCTGATCGGAAAACGAAGTATGGAGGCTCGATAAGTAATGATGAGTAGAATATATGTCTAGAAGGTTCGAACAACCTATCTCCAAAATTGCGGGATATTTGGGGTGTTTTTTAAATTGCGGGGCTGGCAACTCTCATATTGTTCATCTGATCGGAAAACGATTTATGAGAGCTTAATGAGTTTTGATGAGTAGAATATATGTCTAGAAGGTTCGAACAATCTAACTAAAATTGCGGGATATTTGAGGTGTTTTTCAAATTACGGGGGTGGCAACTCTACTATCGTACATCTGATCGGAAAACGATGTATTAGGCCTCGATAAGTAATAATGAGTAGAATATAAGTCTAGAAGTTTCGAACAACCTAACTCTAAAATTGTGGAAGATATTAAGTTTTTTTCAATTTGCGGGGGAGGCAGGGGGCGTGGCAAAAAACAAAGCTAAACTTGATCTGCCTGCAAGTATAAGAAATATATGTTCCATACACCTCAAACCTCTATCTCTTACCATCTCTGAGATCTCAGCGTTCATACGGATAGACAGACAGACGGACATGTCTATATCGACTCGCCTGTTGATGCTGATCAAGAATATATATACTTTATTGGGTCGGAGATGCTTTCTTCTGGCTGTTACATACATTTGCACAAACCCAATATACTCTTTGTACATTTCGGTATTGATTTTTAAATATATATATTATTATAAATCATAAATGATTAATTACAATTGATTTTTATAGTTATAACATGTAACCGTTACGGTCCTTGATTTTAAAGCCAATTTGATTTTTTTTTCCCTCACTGTAAACAACAAAAATAGCGCTTGTACACCAAAACGTTGTGATACGGTTTATGCTAAAAAATGTCAAACTTTATTTTGGTATTACCAGACTTTAACTATTGACATTAGTGTTACCAGTTTCCGACATATAAATATTACCCCACGTATTTTATACATATTTATACGTATTTAATACATCTTATGAGATTGTTACACCGGGTAAGTGTGTCTTGAAAACAGCGGTGGGCATGAAATTTAAGTTTGGGAGCAGTCCAACAAAAACAGAAAAAAATCAACCCTTATAAGCGACGCTCGAGTCGAACGTCTGTCTGCCCAAGTTTCGGTCGAGCACACTGTGTTTTTTTTTGCGACTGCATGTTGCGATCTGGCGCCGAAGTTTGTCCGTTTTTACACGACGATTTTTGCGCGATGAAGATCTCTTCGAGTTTGGTTTAAAGCATCTTCAAAGCTCCATACGCATTTACATGATGAAGTTGGCTTCGTGAAGTTCTTACTCAACTCGTCTGAAAGCACAAGTTATCAATAAGCAAATAACCCTAAAATCAACCCTGCATCAGGTCAATCGGAACAAAGCAGAGGAGAATTATCGAATAACTTCATTCCACGCATTCATTAAGTTTTGCCAGCTTCGACTGCCCTCTTCCCTACAAACAAATACTTTATAAAGAAATCTTCGTCGTGTAAATGCTGACTTTTTCTTTCCGTAGCGAAGCAATTGCCTGTGAAAAAAAATTTTCTCTAGGAAGCAAGGGCTTGCCCACCGCTGGTTTAAAATGTCATGCTAGATTCGGTAAAGTAACATTAAACACCTCAAAGTTATAATGAATTAATTGAGCTTAAAAGTCAGTTTCCATGAGCCTTAACTTTTGCTTTATTTAATCTCCTCAACTAGATGACTTAAATTTGCTAAACTTTAAAGCTATCTTATCCTATTTGCATTCTTAACGTACCAGACTTTGCGGCTTCTCTTCCAAAGATCAAAATTCCATTGTTTCGCCGCAAAAGTTGACGCAACCGCGTCACCTTTCTCCCAACTTTGAGCTCCCAACCCGAGCACAAGAAATACCTTAATAGTTTATTAATGATTTGGCTGTGCTGTTGCCCGCCCGCCCCAGTCCTAGAAATTTATTATACTTAATGTAAGCGGCTCTTCGAGAACTCGAACGGTAAACTATCTGCAACTTCTTTTCTCTGTTTTTTAAACCAATTATAAAAGTATTCAGTGCCCAGGAAGGAGGTCGGTTGGTCGGTTGGTTGTTCGGTCTGGATGGCGGAGAGGGTGTTTTGCCTGGCAACACTTCCTGCCAGGCGTCTATGAAGCCATCATGTGGAAAAACACTTAATTACTTTAGAAGAGCTTGCATACAAAAGTGTAAAGTGCCCGGCCACGCCCCCTGGCTTCCCCATCCTTCGATCATAAACAGTTAACTAACTAGTAAAGTAAAATGGGGAAGCCATCAAAGGTTGCCCTCCTGGAGGTGCCTCCTTGAATGCCTGACGTGTAGTCGTATTTAAATTAGATTTACCTGAAATCGTGCGTGATTGTCAGAGTCTAAAAAGGAGGTGGAGGGGGGAGGAGAAGGAGCAGCAGGCTCTAAGACCGAGACCTGAGTAAACACCATTTCCATTCTTAAGAATTTTTGCGTGTGTGCACACTCGAAAAACTTGCAAATTGGATTTTGGTCGTGGAACTTTGAGTATTAAAGTTTTTCTTCAATGCATGGTACATGCTCTCTCTATGAGTGAGGCAAAAGCCCACAGGGTCTTTAATTTAAATCATGTCGAAATTTCTGGGTCAATTAAGTTGAAGCATCATTTGGTCTTAATCAATTAAATAAAGTCAGTGACAGCAAATTGTCTGAAGGGGCTCTCGAAATGAATGCATTCTGTTTTGTTTAAAACTTATGTGGCTTTTTAAAGGGAGGGAAAAAGGAAATGAATAATTTCGGTCAGTGTCAGAGCAGTTGAGCAGAATGATTTGTAAATTTGTCTTAATCAGCAAGCGAGTTGTGGGAAGTGCTCCACCCACAATTTGAACTTATGTACGCCTCTCATATTTTCAAATGAAAGCCTTACTTTAGGACTGACTAAAAATTTATGCTGTCTGTTTTAGTATATTATTAAATGACTTTAAAACAGATTTAGATTTACTAAAGCCGATAAAATTCTTAAGCCAATCCCGTTTCGTTCTTAGTAACAGCTCAAGGCCACAACTTAACCAAGTGAAGAAAGCAGCTGAAAATTTTTTTGGCAAATTCGTGGGAAAATATTGTATTATAAGAACACGTTTTCTACAATTATAATTTATATCGCAAAAATGATTCTTGAGTCTAGAATAATTGTTCTAATTTAACAAACTATTAAGGAAGGTTTTTGGATTTAAAAATAGTACTTACTGAATTTAAGAACTCACAAGAACAAAGCACACCTTAAATTTGAGGAACTAAACGAAACAACAATTTTTAAATGTGTAACTGAAATTTTACAGTTCGAGTTAGACGAATGTTTTAGAATTAGCTTTATTGTTACAGACAATGGATTCAATATTAAAGCAGCTTTTAAGCATTACAACAGAATTCCATGTGCATGCAACAATTTAATAATGGTCATGATCTATTCTATTCAGATCTATTCGATTAAGGAAACGTTACAGAATTGAACTCCTTGTTGGATGCTTCAAAGTCCTTCATAGGCCATTTTAAGCTCTCTAAACCGTTTTTTTAAATTTTTTTTTATATGAACCTTACAGCACGTTAAAACAACATGGAACTCTGATTTCACCATGCTTTATAGTAATTTCGATTCCTTCACTGAAGTTTAGACTCTTATAAGTGGAATAAAATGATGTAAAAAGGCTGTGCGAGATTGACTCTAACTTTTAAAAAGAATTGTTAACTTTCGGGTCATGTTTAAGGAATGTTCTGAAAGCTGGAGCTCTGACAATGCAAACATACGCTTTTCGGCACAGAAATTTATTAAATCATTGCTCAGAAAATTTTTTTGACACCAAAATAATGCAACAAATAAAAGGCATATGTAAAACAGCTTTGATAAAGCGCTGTAAACAAATTCTCCTTTCAAAGAGTTAGGTTTCTTTTTATGTAATAGTAAGATCAATGTGGGAATTAATTAAATGTTTTGAGGGTCAAATAAGTAACAAAGAAAATAACTCTTCTGTTAAAAATACTTCTAATCGTTTCTCAGAATTTATTGATGATTTATCAGATAATGAAGATGAAATATCTCAAGAAATGTGTTAAATATAAGAATCAAGTATCTATTTAGTCGATTTGGAAAGACTGTACTGAGATTCCACTTATGCAAAAACTTGCACGTCAATTATTTATTCTTCCAACTTCATTAGCAACCAGTGAGAGAGTGTTTTCTACCTCTAGTGGAGACGAACTAGTCTGCTCGTCGATTATTTTAAACAAAATCTATTTCTAACAAAAATGTTTCCATAAATAAATAAAAAACTTATGCTTCAGAATGCATTCCTTTATAATTTAAAAATAAACCTTTTAAATACACAAATAAATTGAAAAACATTTTTTTTTGTTGGAATCAAAAATTTTTGGGATTCGGGACGGAATTTTAACACTCCCGGGATTGTGCGGCACGGGACAAACAATTTCTGGTTTGGGATGGGCTTGACGGTATGCAATTTTCTGTCCCGCCCTTATCTCTACACCCAGATAAATAAATTGTCTATAACCGTCAAAAATAACCTAAAATTTAGGCAGTTTGTACTCAAAATGGCGCCAAAGATATGATATCCTGACTTTAAGGTTGCTGATGACCATTCGATTTTTAGGACGCTTTTTTTAGACCAAAAGTTTGTTGTCCTAAATATATGGGGGCAGGACTCGGGCATCTCTTTACTCTTTAAGTACCATAATCTTTTTTGGGTTATTTATTTCTTTAAAAAAAAAAGATATTGTAATGTGAGCAATGTTTTGTCTGGGATCGTATTCGGTTACTTGCACTGACTTAACACGAATGGAAATGTATTGTAGCATACTACACCATCGCACACCATTGTTGCCACACGTCTAAGATGCTACATATATTTTTTTACGGTTTTTGAGTTGAGTTCTTGTTTTATGAACGGAAAATATTAACAAAATCATGAACATTTGGTAATTTTTCAATGTCATATTTTTCTCTATAAACATTTGCTCAGAATCAATATTCTTTTTGTATCTCTCGTACAAAGAATACTGGATTAAGGAACGATTGCGCACCCCTTAACTAATATTTTACGAATTTAGCACAATTATTAAAAAGCAAAAGAAGTCGATGCTGGAATATTGGTTGACTATTGAAGCCAGAAGATCTTTCAGATCTTTTAAATAAGGAATCGTTATTAAAGTTATGTACAAGGCTTCCAAATAATCCAGATTGTTGTTTCGGGTTTGTTCAGCTCCTCAACACTGAACCGAATCAGTTTTGATTTCCGAGCGAGTTGCATTCCTGCTAGATGCAATCTTTTAAAAATGAATAAAAAAAATGAGTAGCATTTAGAATGAAAATGATTTAAAATCTAATTAAGGTTCTACCTGTTACGGTACGGTTTAAGTTCGCTTTCCTTCTTCCTATATAATTAAAACCATTTTGTAATATCTCAAGGAGGCATGATTTGAATATTAATTCAATTCCTACTTCAGTTTTAATCAAATTTTCTTTTAAGTGCTATAAATCATTTCTGGAAAATCTTTAATCACTCTTTAATCCAACCCCATTTCAACACAATTTCAGCATTCATCCTCCTACTGGTACAAAAAAAACCCCTTTTCTCACTGACATCTGCTTGCTGCTTCACACTTTCGTTTCACTTTGAACATTTCACATTTAGCACATCCCGTCGTTGTCCTGCCCTCCAGCAACAACATCGCATCTCATCTGCAGAGTGGCACGTTAGCCGCTTCCGGTTCTTGTGTGTGGTGCGTCGTTTGTTTGCATTTGCCAAGGGCTCACACGCACTGGCGCTGCCCTTTTTGCGTAGCGTCAACTATGTACATATAGATATACCCCGCCCGCCTGCTCCTGATCCGCCCGCAATCAAGCGTTACTTTTGTTTGCTTTTCGGAACTCTGGTCCATTAAGTGTCGTCGTCGACGTCGCCGCTATTGGGGAAAGCCGCTGGTGACTTTTCGCACTCGATGCAATGCGGGGCGACGCATCGCGACGGTCACGTGTCACGGTCGCCCGCTCTGTAATTGTATCTATGAGATACAATTACAATTTTTCAATATTTTTGCACAGCATGCATGGCCTTTTCGAGGGCGTTTGTTATTTATTTATAGTGACACTTTATTGCCGCGCTGCCGCCGGCAACGGCTGCAGGATACGCAGGACGCTGTAATTTGCGGCGTCTTGGAGTCCTGGAGAATATGTTGCATCATTGCCTCGGTGGCCTTAATGTCCTATGAGCCAGTTGGCAGTCGACGGACGTCGCCTGCTTAATGTTGCGTTGCGCATTGCACGAGTCGAAGTCGTAGTAAGCGAGTCCCTGCGAGTCCTTTTTTGTTTAATTTAATGTGCCCACACAGTTGTCCTCGTCTCTCTCTTTTTCTCTGTCTTCTGGGAGCATTATCATAATTTTTCAATTTATTAACAAAGTCAAAACAGTTTAGCTCCCTCAACCCCCCCGAAAACATCATTTATTATCTACGCAAGGACCTCGGTCTTCAATGTCCTGCGGTGCTCCTGAAGCAGCAAAAAGCGTTAAACAGGCTTTAATTGTTTTGTGTAGCATTTTCTTATTTATGTTTCCGTTTTTTGGTTGGTCTTAAGGTTAATCGATTATGTGAGTTTGGAATTGTTTTTTGATCAAATAATGGGAGTTGAAATTGGAACTAAAGCCTGTTGATGGAGAGAAATTAAGAATTAAATAGAGTTAAATAGATGAGAGGAGAGTGTGAAGTGGTAATAAAATATTATTGGTGTAATGTATATTAAAACCCAATTAATAAAACCATTCAAAATCGTTGAGCATTTGACTTGAATTGGCCCAGAAGGACAAGACGAGCTTCTCTCACTTTCTTTGTTTGCGTGCTTTTAATTATAGCACAAGTTAGGCACTATTTTCGATTCTTTCTCATGGCACAGCTGATGTGAAAATCTTGCTTTTCGAAAAGAACGCTACCTAAGCTTGAATGAAAGTAAGCTACGTATAGGGTACCTATGCAATAAGTGAACAGCATTGTCATCGTTGGTTTGCTAAATTCTATTCCGGAGATTTTGTAATGAAGAACGCACCACGCACTGGTCGCCCTTTGGAGGCTGATGACAATCAAATCAGGGCAATAATTAATGGAAAACGACGTTATTCATCACAATAGATGGCCAGAAAGCTAAACGTATCACATACAACAGGAGAAACCCCCTTAAGCAACTTGAACTTGGAACAATCTCGGAATATGGTGCCTCATATTTTAATGAGAACTCACCTTACTAAGCGTATCTATATCAGCGATTCCTAGCTAAAACTTAATGAAAACGATATTTTTTTTTAAGCGAACCACAACTGCAAGCGAACTTAAAGCAAAAGAGATGAGCCAGATCAAACCACATGAAAAGCCAATATTCACTAGAGAAATGTAATGCTGTCTCTTTGAGGGAATTGTAAGAGTATCGTCCATTTTGAGCTGCTGCCACGGAATGAACCAATAATTCGAATGAATACTGTCGTCTGCAATCCGAATTATACCAAATAATTTATGAGAATCATCCCCGATCAGCCAATAGCAAGGGATGTGCTTTTCCATCATGACAGCGATCGGCCATCATCGCACAGTGGCGCCATTTGAGTTTTTTTTGTTTTAAAAATCATAACTTTTGAACCAAATGAGATAGTTGCAAAATTCAAACGGCAAATGATCGATAACACAGGGCAACAAAATGACTACTTTTGTGAGGTCTGGCCTTCTCGATGCAAAATTCTGTTCCTGTTCTGCGTCCAACAAGCTGATAAAAGTGCAACAAAATTACCAAATAGTTGTTTTAATTTTACGATTTATGCACTAGGTTGTAGATGACGGTTTATTTTAAAAAATTTGCTATAAATTGAGAAAAAATTATCTTCAAGGTCCAATTTAGTCACTTTCGGGTTTGCTGATGCGGCTCGCTTGATTTTTTATGGCTGCATTGATGTATGTAGTATCGCATAAAACCTTTAAACCTACAAATTTGTGCTTGGTGAGACCCCCTTAATTTTCCATAATTGCTAAAAAAACAGCAATATGGTTTTTCCGGATTTCTCGCAAACAAGAGCTGATGGAAAAAAAACCGAGACCAGTTTTGGAATCAGGGCACAGAACAGGAACAGAATTTTGCATCGAGAAGGCCAGACCGAAATGGCTGTTGCCCTGTGTAATTGGTTAACCTATATTTGAAAGGGGTGCTACGCCATCTAGATGCTTAGCTATGGGTTATCAAAGTCAACATTTCTTGAAAAATACATTTTTTGGTAACAAAAATAATTATTTTTAACAATTTTTTATATATTTTTGATTCCTTTTTATTGTTTCTATTTTTTAAAAATTATTACCCAAAAAAATTTAAAAAAAATGAATTTACTTTGTCGAGTTTATTTTATTAATTTTTAAAAGTTTTTTTCCAAAATAATTTTTACTATTCATAAGACAAGGTATCTATAATAGATTAATATTTTTGAACTAAAACTAGTGGATATCTCTTTCCGTGACTTCACATGCCGCAGAGATGAAACATTACGTCGGGAGATGGGGCCAACATGTTGAGTAGGCCCTCATTTTGCAATGTCTTTTTACCTATTGTACCTCTAACAATCGCAGAGGCAGCGACGGGCAACTGGAACTTTTTAAAATAGGTTAAGGAAAATTCAAAGATGATATTTTAAAATATGGCAAGTATAAAAAATTACACATTTTTTTTATTTTACATCAAAGTTGAGTAATAGTGAAAAAATTGACAGTTTGAAGAAACAATAAGGAAACAGTTTTTTTATACACTTGAAAAGTGTATATTAATTTTCACAGAAGTTATTAAACTATATATATTCTTGATCAGGACGACGAGCTGAGTTCATTTCCGCTTGTCCGTCCGTCCGTCTGTCTGTCCGTCTGTCCGTCTGTCCGTCTGTCTGTCTGTCCGTCTGTCTGTTTCTACGCGAACTAGTCTCTCAGTTTTAAAGCTAACGAGCTGAAATTTTGCACAGAGTCTTCTTTTTACTGCACGCAACTAATATGTCGGAACCGGCCGGATCGGATGACTATATCATATAGCTGCCTAGAAACATCGGCTAAGAACTAGTTCTAGTTAGAAAAACTTTGTTGTTTTCCATCGTAGCGGCACAAATCTTGGTGTATGTTAGTTTTATATGCTTCCACATAATTGTGAAAAAAATTTATCAAAATCGGTTATGGCTAAAAACTTGGGACAACCTTTTTGTTTTCCATCGTATTTCACCAATCTTGGTAGATATTAGTTTTATATGCTTTTACAAATTTTTTAAAAAATTTATACAACGGATCGATCGGAAAAATGTGTTTTACTAAGAAAAGTTTTTTTTATTTTTTTTATCAATGATTTAAAATTTTTTAATATCTGATATCTATATCTAAAAAATATTTTTTTGGTTAAATAAGTGGAGTAAAGTTTTTCAAAGTGTATTAAAACTTCGGCACAGTCGAAGTTAGCTTTGCCTTCTCGTTTTTTTGTAAAATACACTTATTAAATACATCAATCAATAGAACAAAAAAAAAATACGATTCGTCACCTAGTTTTCGAGATATTCTACCTAAAAGCGCACAAAATTACCTAAAAATGGTGTGTTTTTTTTGAAAACTGAAAATAGGTCAACTTTTACGGGTAGTATCTTATATTATCGCATTTTAATCAGGATTTATTAAGGGAAAGTCAAAGGTGAGCACCAAAAACCGACAATATCATAATTTATTAAATTTAAATAAATGATTATTCTATATATAATATAAAAATTATTTTTCACATAAATTAAAAAAATCGACATCACTTTCTTTAATTAATATTTTTAAGACTTAAGTTTTAATAAAAATTATTCATCGCAAACATTACTTAATCAACGATCTGTACATAAATGTATAAGTGTTTATCAATACCGACGATTCTTTCGCTACTTCTGAAGAGGCGTCACACAACAAAACGTTAGACTTACGGCAGGTAGCCCCAAATAGCGCTCAACCCTTTCTATTGAAAGAGTAACCATAACATTAAGAACTAATTGAAAGTCTCAAACAATGTGCCAGATAAGCTAATCGAAAATCAAATATACATCAGGTGCAAATGGACGTAGGTTTGCTTGCCTTGACGCGCGGAATGCGACTAATTTTTCTGTATAAATAATAATAGTAAGACATAATGTCGGCAAGCAATTGTCTCGAGTCTGCGTGTGTGCAGGGAGTGCATGACTAAGATATTGTTTCTTTTTGATTTTGTGCAGCATTTCGAAGAGCGTTGCAAACCAGCAAACCGGTCCGGAACCGTACCCCTGAAAATAGGCCCGGTTCGGGTTTTTTGGATTGATCGATTCGAACTAAGAACCAACCATATTAGGTATTTTTTTAACAAATAAAATTCATAATGAGAGTATTTAAAATAAGCCTTTAAATGACTCTACTTCGGATTACGAAAAATATAATGTTATAATAACAATAGAAAGCAATATAAACAAATATAAAATCCGTCAATGATGTTATAAATTCCTTCAAAAAATTGGACAATGTTGTAAAGGACTTAAAAACGAAGACTGTTTCAACAAACCAAGTAACAGTTGAAGGTGCATTTTCAATATACAAAAAAATTGTTGCTTGTAATCATTCTCAAAAAGATATAATCCCTATTAGCTTAATCTATGATGGGTTAGGTTAGATAAAAGCGGTTGCTGGGGTTTTACCCAGCACACTTAGACCAAAAGGATATGGCGCCTTGTTATCTAGCATACAGACACAATACTTGTCCATTTTTCCTACATTCAGTTCAAAATGTGTCTGAAAAGTGAGATTAACTATTTTTAAGAGGCTTGGATAAAACCAGATATTGGTCTAGGCGTATGCCTACTTTGCGATTCTACAGGTTGAGAGCGCTTCACATTTCTGGTTTACTTTAAGCTGAAAGATATTTCGTGAAATCAGCCAACACGTTGCCATCGGCATACCTACATTCTCTCTATGAGGAGTTTGTCTGATTCGCAGTCCCATATTTCCCGGGAAATCCCCATCGGCTTCACCTTGTTGGCTGATAGAATCATCTTAGCCTTCTTAAGCGTGGGTTCCCTCAAAAATAAACTCCTGTTTAGAGTTGTGAGAGGAAAAACGGTTAAGGTAATATTGCTTTGCTTTTTACAAGATTTCGCTGTATTTATCTGGCAGTAAGCCTTTTTTTATAAAAAGAAAAAAGATCAGCCGCCCTTACTCTAACATTTCTGCTTTTCTCCCTCCACGACTACTTCTACAACTCACCTAACCTCATCCCCTTCATTAGTTGTACCCATTAACAATCTTATTAAACACAACAATTGATTTATGATTGCCATCTTAGTATTCATACACCACATCCCGGAACCCTGTCTCCCTTAACTTCGCATCTTGTGTCTTGTGTTTTCCCACCCTCCTCCTCCCAGCATAATTTCAGGCGCAAAAGCTTGGGATCAACTTAAGTACATGCCACAAGGACACACGCGTCCAAAGTCTCATAAAGCAATATAATCTCTTATTACAAGTCCAACAAAAGCGACCACGGCCCAAGCTGTGCCATATGCTGCCCCATCTCTATCTCTCCCTCTATCGCCCTGTCTCTGTTTCTCGCTGCTGGAGTCAGTCGAATTTATAGCCCCTGCAGTGCCGAGAATCGAGCGACGAACTGCGTCGAGTGCAACAAGCGCACAGAGAGCGGCGAAAAAGAATTTATAACTGAAGCATAATGAACTCATATTTTATAACGTTTATTAACCCATTGATAACCGTCCAAGTGCTTAACGGGCAACTGAATTTATGCGTCTGTCGGGGAAATGGGGTTGAATGTATTTGAGTGGGAGGGGCGCTAGGGTAAGGCCTGCGTCTGGCGGGCTATCGACAAATCCTA
The DNA here is from genome assembly GCA_018904225.1 of Lordiphosa mommai. Classification (NCBI taxonomy): domain Eukaryota; kingdom Metazoa; phylum Arthropoda; class Insecta; order Diptera; family Drosophilidae; genus Lordiphosa; species Lordiphosa mommai. The sequence goes on from JAEIFT010000295.1 coordinate 187,540, forward strand.
AACGGCCACCGCAACAAATGCCTTATGACAAATAAATGTCATATTAATGTCAGAGACCCAACGAGCAAAATTGATTCGCCTCACTCGACGCATTCAAATATGCGGCCATCTCTCAGCCTGTGTTGAGTTTGCTGGGATTTTTTGGGAAAAGTAGTGATGGCAAGCGGGTGCACGAAATACGATTTCCGTCATACGCACGAATGGTTTGACAGATTATTAACACTATGCGGCATATTATTGTTCTTTCCTACAAAGCGATAAAAGTCCTTCACTCATCTTTTTTTTTATTTTTTTCGATTGATGTGGTTGTAATTTTAAGTTTTTTTCGCTACACAACTATCTTCACCAAAGCAGTTGGGCATTTGTTAAAATTTAAACAAAGCAGCTCAGCTGGTTCTCATATTAATTTCAACATCATATTAAACTTTGCCAATCGAGTTTTTATTTAGGCAACTTCGAGTTTGACCATAAACAACTGGCTTAAGTGTGGTTATAAAATGTCTCTAAGACATCGGATGTTTTATATTTTTGAAATGGAAAATGTATAGTAGATTGACATAACTGTTAACTAGAAGCTAAATTGAATTGCAAGCCTAACACCTTCCGACGTGGTTTATTTGTAGTATTTCTTTGTTATTCTCATTCTAAATTTTAGTTATTAAACAGCTATAATTGACTAAATTGACCGAGTCCTGGTGAGTGGTCTTGGTGGCCCAAAATTTGCGTTTAAGCAAATATCTCTCTAACTAGAGTTTATGCCAAAACAATCGACTTAATTTGGCCTTGTGTGGCTCAGTGGGTAGCGTGTGTGCCTACTGTGCGGGAGGTTGGGGGTTCGGTCCCGCCTCGGAACATCTAATTTAATAAAGTTTTTCTTTAAAACTTCAACGCACAAGGTCACCTTTACAGCTGTGGGCGACAGTTGTCGAGTACGTAGCCATGAAAAGCTTCTCAAAAACTTTGCCGTTCGGATTTGGCGATAAACTATAGGTCCCTTTCTCTTAAGCGAAAATAAAAAGACACACGAGCCAAGAGATTGCGAGAAGCTCGGCTTAGCCCCATTGGTGGACTGTAACAGCCAATTTTAACTTTAACTTAATCAACTTAATTTAATTTGCTCGTACTTCTTGTTATATAAGTATATATATTTTTTTCCAGTCCAAAGAATGAAGAACTTCAAAACTTGATCCTTGGTAGATGTGATTGAGTGATTTTCCCTTAAACCTAATTTAGATGCATCAATTTTACACTTTCCCACATCCCAAAACATTTTCGTAAAAGTTTTTAATATAGCTAAGAATTTTCTTCTGATATTCAACTAATACTTAACTAGGATTAAAGGGTAATACGCAGTTAGAATTTTCATAGAATCCAAAATTAATTTTTGGCATTTTCGGAATGTACATATTTATTTATAAAGATTGTATATATTTAAAGAAAATTTTCTTTTCGGAGATATACTCATATTTGTAAGGACGCTTTTGGGCTACAGACACATTATTTTCTTCTTCGCAGCACTATCTGCCTTTGGCAACTGATTTTCCTAGGGCCGTATTCCAAATTTATGAAGATTTCATCAACGTTTTTCTCAATACTGAGTTTTCAAAGTCGGTGATCACTAGATCTCAAAAAAGGCTGAAACGATCATTCAAAATTTTACATCCTTCTTAGATATATTCTATGGGGGATTGATCAAAGGTTAAGAACTCCGATAATTATTTATATTTTTTAAACCATTTTTCTCGAAAAATTTGGAGTAAAAATAGTTTGTTCTTTTTAATTGTCGCCATTTTATCTCACATTAAAATTTCGACTAGTCCTTCTATCAATCCCAGCATTTACGTAACCTCAAAAAGGGTCTATCATGTTTTTGGATTTCAGATAAGCCAAATTCAGAGATAAAATGATAACCGCTAAACGCCTTTTTTAGGAGGAGCTTCAGGAGATCGTCTACAGAAGCAATATCCTTTAATATTTTTACATGATCTAAGTGCTTATTTGAAACTTACTATCTGATTTATCCTCGACCTTCTCTTAAATCCTCTTGAATTTTTTTATATTTAAGAAATAATTTTACGCGGTTGCTATTAGGGTCATCTAATTTTGTGAATTTTACATTCAAAATTTAAATCCTATTGCGGGGGAGAACCCTCCCCTAGACTCACTGCTACCAGATTTATGTGCTGGCCATTTGTTAAATTCGTTAAATTATGTGTGCAGAATTGAATAAATAAAAGAATAAATATCAGGTATGCCAACAGCAGCGCACATAACCGCTGATCGATCTAAGGGTATGACCAAAAACGGGGGTAAGTTCCAAAATAATTTTGCAAATGGTTAGTGTTCGGAAATTTTTTTTAGATTTTACTACAAAATCACCTGAAAAGGGAACATCCATATATTCTTTAAATATTACATTTTGATTGCATTTAATCATGGTTTATTAGTTAGACTCGTTAGGGGGCGCTGCAATCAGGTTCTAAAAATGTTCCCATTTTATTTATTAAATTTCTTTTTAAGATTTTTTGCAAATCCAAAACCCAAAACATCACAGTTCCCAAAATCGAGAAATGAACTCAGCCAAACCCATCTACAAGTTCAACTCAAAGTTCCTTTTTGGCTTAAATGCTTGTACCTAAGACTTAGCGCTTCAATTTCATATTGTGTGGTAATAAGCATGTGTTATAAGGGTCGAGGGGATTGACTATAAAAGTGTTTGCCGCCATCGGCTTAACAAATATCCAAAGCAAATTGGGCAGTAAGAAGTTATTAGGGACAGACCATAAATGGAAGCCCCTATTATCCAATTGTAATATGTTAGTAAAATGATAGTTAAATCCTTGGGCAATTTTCAATAGCTCACATTAACCATTGTTTAGGCATTATCCCGCAACTTGTGTGGTTTTTCTTCGCAGATTTCATTACAATGGAAAATTGAGCTGACCGCCTGGCAATTTCATGTTAATAATACCCGTAAAATTGAGCTCAATCTGTGAGATGAAGTTGTCCATTTCTAGGTAAAAACCTATGGCACCTGCCTTTAACAACTTAGTTGAGATTTCGTCTGAATGACTAAGCCCAAGACCATGACCAATATTCGGGATAACTGTTGTGTGGTCTGCACTCGCATCCCTGCCTCCAGACAAAAAAGAAAAACAAACAGGCAATAGAACATAAATAAACAATAGAATTGGTATAAATGGGTATAGGTTGAGATATCCTCGAACTCACACACACACACAGAGGGAACATGCGTTTTAAATTTGTCGCCTGCATAAATTTTCTTTCGGATGATCCTTTTTTTTAACCTAAGTATATTTTTTCTTGATCAGCATACGAGTCGTATAGCCATGTCCGTCTGTCCCCCCGTCTGTCCGCTGTCCCTTCTGTCCGTCTGTCCGTATGAACGAAGAGATCTCAGAGATGGTAGAGATAGAGGTTTGAAGTAACTATATTTCTTATACTTGCAGGAGATCAAGTTTAGTTTTGATTTTGCCACGCCCCTGCCTCCCCCGCAAATTTAAAACGAAATAACTCCCAATTTTAGATAATAGTTCGAACATTCTAGACAATATTCTACTACATCGACGCCATACATCATTTTCGATCAGATGAACGATATTAGAGCTATATGTAAAAAAAAAAACCAACGCACAACAACACCGTTGCCATTGGTAGAACCGGAAGAGAGAGCGGAAGGCAATAGCTAACTGGTTTTCCATTGGATTAAGGGGCGATAATAGATGGCTCGCAGAAATCACGCACGGACTAATAATACGTTTTTGTTAAATGCCGTACAAATTTTTCGGGCTAATGCCTTACCCTCGTTTTCAACCGAACGTGGTTGACCCTATTTTTTTTCTCCAATATATTCAATATTGTGTAAACAAATAATGGCTGTAGGTGTCGCCTTACAATTTCCTCTGCCCTCCACCTCCTCCTCCTACGACTCTCTCAAGTATATGTGATCAATACGAGAAACAGCCTGTTGGATTTGGTTGACAGTTGCCAGCAGCTGTCCATAGTCATTATTATCTGTCTGTGTTTATCTCTAGGCCAGGAAAGGGAGAGACAAATGCGGGTGAACTATTGACACAATTGTTTTCGGACCTTTTTTTCAAAATTTGCGCCGCCCTTCATTTGTGTCATTGTCTTTTCTTGCTCTCTCTCCCTGTTACTCTAGTGGGGCTATTTTTAATTATTTGTATTATGTTTCAGTTGTTTACATTGTCATCGTCTCGTTGGCTCGCTGCTCGTTAATTACATTACAAGGAGAGTTTGGTTCGATAATGTTTCAACTCTTGAGTTTCCAATATATGTGACCATAATAAGCATGGTGGTCCGTAGTTTCCATTTGCAATCAAACGGTAATGTTACATTAGTCTAACGGGAGTAGGGGCTAATGTCGTTCCTATGTTAGGTCAAAAAAGGCCATTTGAGTCAAAGTGACTTTCATTTTTTGGAACTAGACCGGCGGGGAGGGCGGAGGAAATAAAATAGGGGAGCACTTACAACACAAAAAAACGTTGGGCAACCCGACATTTTTCTTGGTAAATCCGCCAATTTCCCATTTTGTTTTCCAGCCGAACAATTTTTCATTTCAAAATAAATGGTTTCCACTTTTTGATTTTCCAAATTTGTTCCCATTTTGATTTTTAACTTTTGAAATAAAAATAAAAAAATTTTGTGAAAGAGTTTTCTTATGGGGGTGTGTGTTTTTGCACAAAATACAAACATCTTCTCCCCCCGAAATTTATTCTTTTCAATAAAAATGACCGAAAACAAAGACGCACCCGGACGGCAACGAACATTGGAGCGCAGGCCATGCTGACCGGGTTTTTTGTTTCGTTCTATCCCAGCATATCGACTCGACAAATGTTTGATCAAAAAATTTGAGGTCTGGGCCGCTCTTTAAAATCAAACAATTTGAAGAACTCGTCGTTTTTTGTGGGGGAGTGTAACTGTTGGTTTCTTTCCTCGCAAAAATTTCAGGTCTTGGTTCAATCGGAGGGTTATCAACAAAATCTTCTCTTAGTTCAACTTTCGTTTCGTTTTTGCAATTCTATTACAGATGAAACTGAAATTCGTAATTCGGAAAAAGATAAAAATGTCGGTAGAAAAGATAGATCGTTTGCATTTTTCCAGAATGTTAAAATAGAAATACTTATTTATTTCTGCATCTATTACATTCTTCTCAAGTTTTCTCTTCTTCGTAAAGATTTGATTCGGAAAAAATTCATTAAAATTTTAATTTGGTTTTATCATTATGAGATTCTGGCACTACTTGCTCCCATTTATATCGGAGAGCATTGCTTTTATTGTAGTTAATACATTCGCCCTTTTCTTATCAGATAAAAATTGCATCTCATTGAACGGAGGATTTATAATTAGGAAGAAGGCGTTTTATCCAAGACTGCATAGTTCTAGCTTTTAATTCTTTCATTAATTCTGAATCAAATAGATCGGTCGAACAAATTTGCATAAGTTTGCTAATATATTCTAGCCAGTTGATTTTATCGTCTGAGAACACTCTTACCCCTAAGAGTGCAACTTTTAGTTCAGATTGGCATCAATATAATGTGCACTTAAAGGGTCTTCTACATTAGAAAATTTTTTTGGAATTTTTTGTTTTGCATTATTATTATAGCTTGGACATTTCCCTTTTATCCCCTTTAAACCATTTTCAAAAATTAAAAAAAGTTTAGCAAATATAGCCTTTTTAGTGGAGCAATGTTCTCGATAAAGTGAATATAGTTTAAGTTGCTCTAAACTTTAAGCGCGATTTTTTTCGAAACCACGTTTTTCGACCTGGTGGCCATGATTGCGCCAGTTCTACTGAATCGATTTTGATCAGCCATGTTGCAATCGACGCATAGTTGATGTAATTCTGACCCGAACCTCAAACAAGAGGAAAAACATTTTTCACAATTTTTTTACACTAAACTACAAAGAAATAACTTGTAAAATCGAATTTTTTTTAAATGGCCGTCAATTTTTAAAAAAATTATTTTGATTTTTTATGATTGAGGTACAGTCCAGAATTACATCAATTCTGATCATAACCTCATTTACCGTTTTCATTTTCAATCACCTGGAGTCCCGGAATCATGTCTACCACCTCTACACCTTTTTTTTAGACCTTAATAACTTTTTGATCTATCCTCGAATTCCAACAACTTTTTAAAACTTAAAGAGAATATTAATTTTCCCAGAAGTTTGTAACGCATAGAAATCTCTTCCGACCCCATAAACTATATAAATTCTTGATCAGCACGACAACCGATTTCATTTCCGTCACTCCGTCCGTCCGTATGTCTGTTTCTACGCGAACTCATCTCTCAGTTTTAAAGCTACAAGCTGAAATTTTTCACATAGTCTTCTTTTTACCCGCAACTAATATTTCGGAACCGGCCGAATCGGATGACTATATCAATAGCTGCTATAGGGACGATCGGCCAAACATATTTTATACCTTTTTGTTTTGCCATCCCAGCGCACTTATTTTGGTATACGCTTTTATATGTAGCCAGATAATTTTGGCAAAATTTACCAAAAACATACTAATCAAATGCGTTAAATCCATCACGGTCTAAAACGTAGTTCGACTCGCACACACTTTGTTTTCCATCACACTACACACACATACATTAATGCACAATTAATTTCATAAGCTCATAAAAACGTGCCAAAAAAGAATAACAGAGAAAAATTTCCAAAAATCGGAAGAGACTATAGCATAAAGGTATATAAAGCGGGCGGTGGAAATGGAAGGGGTTGAAAATCGGGGGGGCGGGGGGGGGGTAAATGTGCAAGCGGTTGTGAAAATAAAGTAATGCGAAATAATCCTTGGGTTGTTATCACACACACACATAGAGAGAGACACACATGCAGTATCCAGCACGACATTCGCGTGGCCCAAAGTCCGCCCGTATACTCGTATTCGTATGAAATGTACAAACGTACGTAATGTAGGTTGGAAAGTGGAAAATGCAAAGTAGAAAGCCAGACCATGACAGGCAGACAGGATATTTACACAACAGGAATATTTGCTTAGTTTAGTATGTGTGAGTGGATGTGTGTGTGTGTAATTTGAGCAGAGCAATAGATATTATATATAAGCAATATACGTGTGGTAGATGGATACATTGTGTCCTGTGGAAGACATATGAAATTGATGATGCGCTACATGACTAAACGTTGATCAGATGTGCAACGATTCTCGATAGCACATTATTGTTGTGAAATGAAATGAAAGTTTATTTAATTCGCATAGTTATTAAATCGGGAAATTAATTTTAGTAAATGAGCCTTAAGTGAGGTGAACTACAGGCACTTGACTTAGCTTCAATTAGGGTTAGAAATATTCTGCTGTCTTAACTATTTTAACCAAAAAACCTTAATTCGCAGGTTAATAAGGACAAGGTCCTTGAAAACCGAATAAAATTTTCCAAAATTTAAACAAACTCGATCTGCGTATGGAATACACCTCTTTACATTCCAAAGTACGCGGCTCTATCTTTTAAAGTCTCTGATATATAAGATATGTCCAGATGGACATGGTTAAATCGACTCGCCTATTGACGCTGATCAAGAATATATAAACGTATTATATTATTATCTGAGCTTACTCTACTTACACAATAGATGAGCTTGATAGGCCTTTCACTAAAATATTGTTAGCCATTATTCGCTGCAAATTGGGCCAAGCACCCGGGCATGATAGGGTTCCGGCGAAATTCCTTATACTTTCAATTCCCCTCTTCATAAAGCAGTTCACTGAAGCATCCAATGTACTATATGAAAGTCGATGTATGGCGAAAAGTTAAAAAAAAAAATATAATCTTTTCAATTTTTAAGAAAGGGGACCCAAAAGATGCAAGAATCTACAGAGGAATTTCTTTCCTAAATACATTACAAAAAACCTTCACCTCGATACTACTACTAGCCCGACTTACGAAATATGTTGAATCGAGGCAGCTATTAAATGGGAAACAATCGGGTTTCAGGAAAGGTCACTCTACAGTGGACTCAATCTTCGCGCTAACATCAGTAGGGGGTATATTTCTGAGAAAATGAAAGAAACTATATCTACTTTTTATAAATTTTAAGGCCGCATTTGACACAATCCCAAAGCAATTAATTAAATGTTAATGTGGGCATATCAATGAAGGTGCTGAAAACCCTAAGAGAAGAATAAAACTGCAGTGTGGGATGGTGAGAATCTTTGGGAGTGGTTCACTACAAATGTGAGAGTGAAGCAAGGATGCCTCCTCAGTTCACTCCTATTTTGCGTTATTTGCCAGGCTGCAAACCTCTATAATTTTAGATGAGGTTCGGTTTGGGGGTTCGAACTCGGGGGGGAATCTATAGGTTCGGTTCTTAGACCGGTTCCTGCAACCCCTGAACCCCAGGTTTTGGTGCGAACCTTGGTTCACTCTGAAATTATTTATATTTAGTTTTTATGACTTGTTTAAACGTTTCAATAGGAGTGAAAAAAAAAATTAGTCACTTTTAATACTTGCTAAGTTTAAATCGCAAAGAAGGAAGTACTTAATACAGACTTTAAGTAAAATAAAATTTTTTTTTTGATAGCCTGGCTGCAATTAGGAAGCTTGACTCGATATTTCGCAATTCGACATAAAAAAAACGATTGCAACAAATCCTTTCAGAGATTTCAGAGTTGTCCAAAATCTACCACACCACCGGGACATCGAGAAAACAGCAAAGCAGACAAACTCGCGATAGGCAAAACGCAGGTATGCCTATGGCAACGTGTAGGCTCATTTTACGTAGCGCAAAGCAAACCAGAAATGTCAAGACATCGCCAACTCGATGCCAACTCGATAAGGAAGAGCAAGTGTGCGTTTCCCACTTCGTCTGTTTCTGCCTCAATCCAACGGTAACAAAACATCTCGAATCTTCTAATAGACGTCAATCTGAAACAGCTGATTTCAGCAATTCTTTGCACCAATCCACACGAGCCTTTTTTTGAGCGATTGTCAAATTGTGCGGGATCCAACAAGAACAAACCTTCTTTACGCCCCGGTGTTCATGCAATATCGAATGCTTGCTGGTGGAAGAAAAACCCAATTATGCCTCTATCTCACGGTATGTCACATGACGATCTTGCTTTATCAGTTCACGCACGGCATCAATGTTTTCTGGCACAACGACTATTTTGGGCGACTTTCACGACCTTCGTCTTCCCGCGAGCGTCGCCCGTGATTGAATTCATTAAACCAATTTTTCACAGTGCAATAGGATGGTGCTTCATCGCCGTACAAAGATTTAAGTTCATCGTTGCACTCTTGTCGTGATAATCCACGTCGAAAGTTGTGAAAAATGATTGCACGAAAATTTTCACGAGTTAATTCCATTTTTCTGCCGAGGTAAGTTTTTGATTAATCGTTAATCGATATCAAACGTGGTCAACATGAAAGAGTTGTATGGAGCTTTTATCGATAAAAGTTCAAACTTTTTTTGGGAAAAGGCCAATTGGTAATAAAATGGCTAGAAGTGACCTAGGCCAGATATTTAAAAATATTTGTCGATGTTACCTTTGGCAATTTTCGAAGAAATTTATAAAATTATTGCCTGAATTTATATTTGTTCCGGTCCGGTTCGCGTTCAGGTTCAGGGGTCAAAACTGTTAAAGGTTCGAGTTGAAGCCATTTACCATTAAACTACACTCCTCACAGAGTTACCGGAACCGACGTGTGCAGTATGTGCCACATGAGAGTTCGAAAGGACGTTGAACATTTTGGAGCTGTCTGCCCAGTTCTCACAAAACTGAGAATATCCCCTTGGGGCAGGCACACCCTAACATCTTTTGAATGGGAGAATATCGGTAAACATACTGGGACACTCTCGGCACCTATCTCCGAGAAGTTTTCGAATAAAATACCAGAGTCGTAAATGAAAACTTTTCTAATTAACAACTACTACTATTACTTCTATATATTTTAAAGGGTCGCAAATGTTTCCTTGTGTCTGTTACACACACTTGCACAACTTCATGATACCCGCGCGACTTTCGCACCGCTTACGCTTGTGCAAAGTGTCCGAATAAGTTTACTCATACCTTTTGCTATTAGCTTTTCGCACATCGTTTAAAGAATGCCCCTGAGTGAGTGGTTTCTTACAATTATTTGCTTATCCAAAAGTAGTAAAAATTTTCACGATTCTAAAATGTAGCGCCTTCCTCAGGCGCTGCATATCTATCACTTGTTTTTGTCTCAACATCCATGTTTTATATTTTTTCCTGTATCCCTTTAAAGCAGTTATAATGGTTTTTAATGAAATTTTTATCTTTTGTTGCAGGAGAAGCCCCAACAGCAGCAACAACAACAACAACCATCGAGGCGATGAAAAGCCGCATTGTCATCAATTTTGCTTTGGTACATCCAAAAAAGACAAAAAAATAAGAATAATAAAAAACGAGGGTAAAAAAGGTAAGCCAATCTTCTCGTAGGGTGATTTTGTCACCCGTTTTATGGCTTTATAGTTTATGTTATGAGCCATTTTTTAATTTATGCACAATTTTAAGCTTAGTCCCGCAATGTTTCGGGTCCCCGACAAGTAGGTCATTGTCACTAAATAGTGAGGCCAGCACAAGCAATTGGCTTATAGCGACTGGGGGAAGCAAAAAAGGTTGCCCAAATCCGATTAAGTGTTGCGTGCAACAATTTGTGACCCTCGGGCATAAATGGGATTAACGCTTCAATGGGAATTCATTTAAGAACTGAACTGAAGCGGGCCCCGTAAACAACACACACCGAATCCTTTTTCTCTTCCAATCAATTGTTCACGCAGAGGGTTTTGAATTACACGATGTCTGAAATTTGAGCATGAGTAATTCTTCAACACGCCAGATACAAGATAAGACTGTGTGCTCCTTTTTGCGAAAAAAAAAATCTGTTCATAATTCGTGGAAGTAACATGTTAATTGAGTTATCAATAGCAAGAGACAGAGCACACCTACAAAAGGTTCTAACAAGAGAGTTCGTTCCGTCAATTGTTGATTCATTAAAGCTACAAAGGTTTCTGAGTGCGTGTTGAGTGTCGGTTTCCGGCAAGAAAATTCGAAAACGTGATAGCATCATTGGGATTGAATTTCAGTAGGCAGTAAGCAGATTGGGGTATGTAACTACATCCATGGGATGACAGCTGTTTGGGGCTGATAATTTCTGATTGATTTATTACTTAAGGTAGTTTAAAGTAGAACAACATCTTACACTTAAACAAAAAATTTAAAACGGTGTATGAAGTGTGAGGAAAATTTATCGAGAAGGCAAAGCTAACTTCGACTGTGCCGAAGTTTTAATAGACAAAAGTTCACTACAACTGATATAACCCAGAGATTATATATAGGATATAGATGTCAGATATTTAGAAATTCAAAATCATTAAGAATCTGATTGGTTTGTTGTGTAATGATTTTTCGGATTTTCTATTTTATAATGTAGAGCTTTAAAAATAAGTTCGAAGCTGATCGAACTAAAAACAATTTAGTTCCATCAGGGAATAATACCGTAACCAGAACCGAAACCGTTAACCGAAATACACCGTTTCAAGCTACTTACCGGTATCGGAACCGATATTAAATTTTTTTTAAACCGAAAACCGTTAACCGTTATAATAGGAACCGAAAAACCCGGAACCATACCGAAACGTTAATACCGGTACTGTATCGTTTTTTTTTATTATTTCTCTTGCTGATTTATGATTATTTCAAGTTGTAAAATAGCATTATATTCACTCAGAAAAAAGGCGTACATTTTAGAAATTCGCCCTGAAGAAAAACCAAAATTAAATTATTTTTTAAGATATTATACATAAAATATTGAAAAAAAAATCTAAAAAGCGATCAAATTTTTCTTTGTAAATATAGAATCTCTAATTAAATATAATAGGTTTTAAGTGGTAAAATAAAAAATAAATAATAAATATAAAAATGTAAAATAGTAATATAAATTTTAGAAATTCAGTTTCTTAATTTTAATAAAATTGTATAGAAAAGCTCATGCAACTTTATGTTTCCCGCTGCTTTAGAGCGTCTTTAAGCGGCTATAGAGGACCGTAGTATTATAAGTAGTATGGGTTCAAATCTATCCAAAAAGCGAAAGATCTCTATTTTTACATGGAATACACAAGATTTTAAGGCCGATTTTAAGGCCATTTTAGGACCAATTGGCCTTTCCCCAAATCATATTTACACATTTTATAGGAAATGCCCTAAGCTTTTTAAAAATAAATCAAATTTTTTTTTTAAAAATACCCATTTGGGACAAAATTGAAAAATAACGGTTAATTTTGGAAAATAGGGGGTGAATTTAAATTTTTTTAATTTTTGTTATTTTTTTCAAAAAGTACATAAAAAATGCTTTAAAATGACATATTTAAAATTTCAAATCGATAAAGTTTAATTTTTTAATTATTATTATTAATTCAATATTTCCTAAAGTTATTTTTGGCCCACTATCATATTTACATATTTTATAGGAAATGACCTAAGCTTTTCAAAAAGAATTAAAATTTTTTTTTTTAAAATACCCATTTCGGTTAAAATTGAAAAATAACGGTTAATTTTGTAAAATAGAGGGTGAATTTTAATTTTTTTTTAATTTTTGTTATTTTTTTCAAAAAGTACATGAAAAATGCTTTAAAATGACATATTCACAATTTCAAATCGATAAAGTTTTGTCATAGTTATACGATTTTAAAAATACCAATGTCCCTTAAAATTTCAAAACTTCCACCCCCCCTAATTTCTACAACTTTTTTTTTAATGATTTAATATTTTGGGAATTTATTACCTTCATATAGGATAACAATTCACCAAAGTATGAAGCCAATCCAAAAATTTTCATTTTGTGACTGGGACGTTTGAGATATATAAAGCTTTAAAATAAAGAATTGAAAACGTAATTTTTTTGTAATCATTTCCTCCAATTTCCGGATTTTCCAAAATGTGAAAATCGCATCGTGAATATTTTGTATCAAGCTGATCGGATGAAAAGCAAATGAGTTTCATACAAAATTTTTTCACACCTATATATTTATAACAAAGGTATTTAGTCTTGTTGTAACACAAAAACTACAACAACTTTTGACCCAAATACCAGTACGAGTCTCGTTTTCTTCCAATCAAATTCCAAGCCACCACAGAACCGCATAAATATTTCTTTTTAATATTGCACACACCAAAAAAAAGAAGAAAACTTTTCTTCTTTGGATAAAAGTCAAGTATAACGTGATGCTACCTCTCCTGCCATTTATCAGCTTATCCATCTATGCAAAAAAAAAAGAGAATGAAATAACTCATGTAGTTTTGTATGCCACAGCATTTTATTGATAAACTTGTGCCGCCTGCCTGCTGTAGTCCAAGTCCAACCCAGAAGCACAGTCCAATGAGCATGACTTCGAGCACGACTGCCGAGACCTAGGACTAGGACTTTCAACTTTTTCATCATCAAATACAAAAAAAAAAAAATTATTCCTTCAATAAGTAGCAAGCTCAAAGTTTATGGCACCTAGCGAGGGGATCAAGAGGCGGGGAAGGGGACATCTTTTTGCTACAAAATTGAAACAGACGTGAGCCACAAAACAGACACGAAACACAGTACAGACTTCCAACTGTGAATTTGAAAAGAAAAAAAAATGATTAACTACGCACATGCCGAACGGCTTGAATAATGTTTGAAGAAAAAAAAACTGCATTAAAATCAATAATGAAATATATAGCGCCAGACGGTATGTGTCTCAAGGAGAGACCCCTCCAAAACGGAAAAACTAATGAGCAAAGCCTACACACCACGTTTATGGCCCAAAAGCCACTGCCAAGCAGGTGCCTGGTGTCGGAGGAGCCCAGTCCCAATGTACGTGTGTGGACAGACGTTCCTGCAGTTTTGGAGTGTTTAATTTATGCGCCGCATATGTCGCCAGATGACGACAACGACTACGACAAGAAACAGGAGGAGGTGGAGGAGGAGCAGCAGTAGAGACTTCCAGGTATAGAGCTAGGCACGTAGGCTACCCGACCTGAACTGAACTCAGCTCAACTCGACTGACTGGCCTTGGCCAAAAATTTAATTAAATTGCACGTTATGGGCGAGAGCCATAAGAGTATTATTGTTGGTTATTTGCTTTCCTGTCCGCCAACTTCAAGTTGGTTCAAGTGCCAAAATAATAAACAAGTTGGCAGCCCAACAGAAATGGTCTAAGCACCACCTGTTTGGGAGTGGATAGACATTAGAACACTTTTTTTTTGTTTGTTGTAAACTGAAATGCAGACAAGTGAGTTTAGGTGGCAGTTTATGCTTATGGTTATGTCAGATAATGGTTTTTAGAATGATTTGGAAAGCGGCACCTTCTAAATAAATATCTTTCTACCCAACTGAAATGTTCCAAGCAGATGAAATTCGTCTCGCTCCCTGCTAACCTTGCGTTTTAATAAAAATCTTGTATCTTCTACAGTTTCATAGAATCGAAGCTCTCGAGCTATAAACAATTTTATTAAAAACGACATGAAAGGCAAGCCTCAAGGAAAACAGGGCCGTCCAAAGAAAATTACGCTACAATTTCCTTGATCTTGCTCAAAAAAAAACAAAACAAAAGTTGGATATATTTTGCTCATCTCAACAATTTCGCGTGTTCTAAAGTCATTAAAATTAATAAATTCAGAAAACTTAAAATCAAGCCACAACTCACCACACAACACAAGGCAGCCCGTCTCGACTGTGGAAGAATCCCTATTGGGTAGAAGGAACATTATTGTCTTTACCGATCAAATGAAATTACATTTGGTTGAATGGAGTTCGGATTGTCAAAGCTTGCTTAAGCACATTGCCTTGCTGTCCCGTTATAAACTGATAAGATCGAAGAAAAACTAGGGGCGTCCTTTCATATTTCAGCAGGATAATGCGGAGATTCATTTTGCTAAGACCGCTTAGAAAACAAATTTGATGTATGAAAGTAGCCAGCCCGGTTTCTAGATCTAAATATAATCGAAAATGTCTAAAAAACGAGAAGGCAAAGCACACATCGACTGTGCCGAAGTTTTAATACACTTTCAAAACTTTACTCCAACTGATTTAATCGGTAAAATATATATAGGATATAGATATCAGATATTTAAAATTTGTAAATCATTGATAATAAAAATTTGATACCATAAAAAAAACATTTCTTAGTAAAACACATTTTCTGACCGATCGGTCCTATGGCTGCTATATGCTATAGTCAGCCGATTTTAATAAATTTTTTCAAAATTATGTGAAAGCATATACAACTAATATATACCAAGATTTGGGACGCTATGATAGAAAACAAAAAAGTTTTTCTCACTAGAAGTAGTTTTTTGACCGACCGTTTCTATGGCAGCTATATGCTGTAGTGATCCGATTTTGATACATTTTTCCAGAATTATGTGGAAGCATATAAAACTAATTTATACAAAGATTGGGGACGCTACGATAGAAAACAAAAATGTTTTTCTCACCAGAACTTGTTTTTTGACCGACCGTTTCTATGGCAGCTATATAATATAGTCATCCGATTTAGATAAATTTTTTCTGTATTATGTGAAAGCATATAAAACTAACATATACGAAGATTAGTGACGCTACAATGGAAAATAAAAAAGATTTTCTAACTAGAACTAGTTCGTAGACCGATCGTTCCTATGGCAGCTATATGATATAGTCATCCGATCCGGCCGGTTCCGACATATTAGTTGCGTGCAGTAAAAAGAAGACTTTGTGCAAAATTTCAGATTGATAGCTTTAAAACTGAGGGACAAGTTCCCGTAGAAACAGACAGACAGCCGGACGGACAGGCGAAATTGAACTCAGATCGTCGGCCCGATCAAGAAGAAATATAGTTTATGGGGTCGGAAATTAACTTTTCCATGCGTTACAAACTTCTAGGAAAAATTAATATACACTTTGCAAGTGTATACAAAATGGTTGAAATATAACTTAAATAAGGTTTAGAAAACTTTTTTATTCCCTTGCACACTGCCGGGAATAGTCAAAAATTTTGTCATAAATTCAAAATAAAAACGTTGGAATATAAGGAAAAAACTTAATTGTTCTAAAAGTATATAGAACCATGAACCCAAATTGCACTGTTACATGAAATTTTCGATAATTAAACATCTCAAACCAGATTGATCTGCGTATGGTATACAACTACTTACATGCAAAAGCAAGTGGCTCCATGTCTTGTATAGACTCTAAGAGCGACTTGTTTGTATGAACAGACACGACTGTATCGACTCAGCTGTTTACGCTGAGCAAGAATAGAAATTCTTTTAGAGTTTCATGATATCCTGGATCAGAATCTGAGGATTGGTCCGAGCAGTTAAATTGAAGACATCAACTGGAGCGATGACTCGTCCAATTACTATTACCAGAATTAAACCCTTATTAAATTCTAAAAACCTCGTTTCAGGTGCGGGTGAAATTTTTCAGAACGGTTGCTTCCTTTTGGACGATTAATTGAATTAGTACAAAAGTAGGCCCTGCCATTCATGTTATATTATATTTTTTATGGAGCTAAACCTCATTAAATAAATGAGTTACTTACAGCTCGACGCCAGAGTAAGAACGACGTGTCTGCCACAGGCAGAAGTAATTTTTGAATTTTATTTAATTAATAAATAATTTTTATTTAGTTTTTGTCTTTCGCTTTCCGCTTTCGGAAATTAATTTTTTCATTTATATTTAAGCCAAATAATTGTCTAGCTCACCGTGGCAATAATAGAAAAACCTTTGTCCAAGCCTTTGGCCAACATGCCCAGACATTTTCCCGCCTTCTGGACCATAACTACATTTGCATCACGTTCTACCACTTTTTTTAAAGCGTTGACCAAATCTCCATACTCGCCATCCTCCATCCTCATATTATTTATAATTTACTAGTTGTATATATATGGCACTGACACTCGATTTGGGTTATTGGGATAAGAATTCGAAACGGTACTTAGTACCTTTGTTCATATACCAAACACAATTCACTTGTTTCGTACTTCTCCGATAGTGTATACGCTGTGCGGTCGGCCTTACAAACTGACAAGGCTGGACGCCTGGGAGAGGCTCATTCCGATTTCGGAAAGAGTTAGTTACAGATCCTAAACTGTTGTCTCCAGCCGCTGCTCAAATTTACGCTCGGTTCGCCGTTTCTAGCTGGAATTATGCTTCTTAATTTGTTTTCTTTATTTACTGATTCACCTTCTTGCGCCTTTATATAAATATATATTAAGGTAAAGATTTTTTATTTAGTTTCTGAAATCGACTCGTATGTACGATTGTGCGATTATGTCGCATTCGTTTGAAATAACGATAGGTTTGTGTGTGTTTGTAAATCCACTGGCAAAAGTAATTTTTGAGTTTTATTTAATTATTTAATATTTTTTATTAAGTTTTTTTTTTTTATTTAGCTCAACGTGGCAATAATAGAGAAACCTTTGTCCAAGCCTTTGGCCAACATGCCCAGACATTTTCCCGCCTTCTGGACCATAACTACATTTGCATCACGTTCTAAGACTTTTTTTTAAAGCGTTGAACAAATCTCCATACTCGCCATCCTCTATCCTCATATTATTTATAATTTGCTCGTTGTATATATATGGCACTGACACTCGATTTGGGTTATTGGGATAAGAATTCGAAACGGTACTTAGTACCTGTTCATATACCAAACGCAATTCACTTGTCTCGTACTTCTCCGATGGTGTATACGCTCTGCGGTCGGCCTTACAAACTGACAAGGCTGGACGCCTGGAAGAGGCCTATTCCGATTTCGGAAAGAGTTAGTTACAGATCCTATACTGTTGTCTCCAGCCGCTGCTCAAAGCTGGAATTATGCTTCTTAATTTGTTTTCTTTATTTACTGATTCACCTTCTTGCGCCTTTATAAAAATATATATTCAGGTAAAGATTTTGTATTTAGTTTCTGAAATCGACTCGTATGTTTGCGTCGACGATTGTGTCGCATTCGTTTAAAGTAGCGATAGGTCACACACAAACCTATTTTTGTTTGTGCAATAAATATTTTTCCAAGTTTTGAAATTATAACAACAAAAAAATAGAAGGCTAACATCAGCTACGCCGATGTTTAAATACCCTTGCAGTTTTTGATAGGCGCTACCATTGATAACAAAAAGTTCTTCTTACTAGAATTAGTTTTTAGACCGATCGTTCCTATGGCAGCTATATGTTATAAGTAAAATGTAAATTTTCGTATTTCAGTAGAAAATTAATTATGACGATTCGTTACCTAGTTTTCAAGATATTCTACCTGAAAGTGGAACAAGTTACTAAAAGTAGGTAAACTTTGAAGGGTTGTATCTGCTAAAATAAAAATCGCAATTTATTTAATTAAAGGTTGCAAATTTGAAATCGTTTAACTATTTCCAAAATCAAGGGTACCGAGTATTATCAAAGAACTTGAAGGTGAAATTATCCACCATACACGAGTAATTTTAAAATTACTTTAAAATATTACAGTGATACAATCGTCTTCGCACGTTTAACCATAATGCACAAAATGGGGCTATTTCTTTTCCCACCAGCAAACAAGCTCGATTTATTTGACAGATCCGAAAAAATATTTTAAGGATCCTTACCAATGAACCAATTGAAGTCCTTTCTAAGAATCGCAGAAATATCTAAATTTTTCAGACTGGGTATCTGAGGATTGTGAGGAGTCGAATGAGGAAGTCATTGAGCGGGAGATTCATAATTACATCGGCAGCTTAAATAGGCTCACGGCTGACTTCGACGTTTTAAAATTGAGGGAATCAAATTAGGACAGTTTTTTAAGAAATTTAATTAGTGAGAAACGATTCGCCTAAGTCACCAATGAACGTATGGTTTGCGAAAAAATATATTTAAACAAGAGCCTAAAACAAACAGTTTTGGAATAAAAATTGTGCTTAAAATTTGTGTACTATTTTATATAATATTAACATGTAACAAAAACAAGTAAAAGCGCTGCAGGCGTGTGCACCGACAACGAAAAACTCTGTACTCTGGATTTTACATACACACACAAACCTATCGTTATTTCAAACGAATGCGACACAATCGCACAATCGTACATACGAGTCGATTTCAGAAACTAAATAAAAAATCTTTACCTTAATATATATTTATATAAAGGAGCAAGAAGGTGAATCAGTAAATAAAGAAAACAAATTAAGAAGCATAATTCCAGCTAGAAGCAGCGAACCGAGCGTAAATTTGAGAAGCGGCTGGAGACAACAGTATAGGATCTGTAACAAACTCTTTCCGAAATCGGAATTGGCCTCTCCCGGGCGTCCAGCGTTGTCAGTATGTAAGGCCGACCGCAAAGCGTATACACCATCGGAGAAGTACGAGACAAGTGAATTGCGTTTGGTATATGAACAAAGGTACTAAGTACCGTTGCGAATTCTTATCCCAATAACCCAAATCGAGTGTCAGTGCCATATATATACAACGAGCAAATTATAAATAATATGAGGATGGAGGATGGCGAGTATGGAGATTTGATCAACGCTTTAAAAAGTGGTAGAACGTTATGCAAATGTAGTTATGGTCCAGAAGGCGGGAAAATGTTTGGGCATGTTGGCCAAAGGCTTGGACAAAGGTTTTTCTATTATTGCCACGGTGAGCTAGACAATTATTTGGCATAAATAAAAATGAAAAAATTAATTCCCGAAAGCGGAAAGCGAAAAACAAAAACTTAATAAAAAATATTAAATAAAAATTAAAAAAATACTTTTGCCAGTGGCTGACACGTCGTTCTCATTCTGGCGTCGAGTTGTAACTAACTCATTTATTTAATGAGGTTTAGCTCCATAAAAAATATATTATAACATGAATTGCAGGGCCTACTTTTGTACTAAATCAATTAATCCTTCAAAATGAAGCAACCGTTCTGAAAAACAAGGTTTTTAGAATTTGATAAGAGTTTAATTCTGGTAATAGTAATTGGACGAGTCATCGCTCCAGTTGATGTCTTCAATTTAACTGCTCGGACCAATCCTCAGATTCTGATCCAGGATATCATGAAACTCTAAAAGAATTTCTATTCTTGCTCAGCGTTAACAGCTGAGTCGATACAGTCGTGTCTGTTCATACAAACAAGTCGCTCTTAGAGACTATACAAGACATGGAGCCACTTGCTTTTGCATGTAAGTAGTTGTATACCATACGCAGATCAATCTGGTTTGAGATGTTTAATTATCGAAAATTTCATGTAACAGTGCAATTTGGGTTCATGGTTCTATATACTTTAAGAACAATTAAGTTTTTTCCTTATATTCCAACGTTTTTATACCCTTGCAGAGATCATATTAAAATTGTCACGATGTTTGTAACGCATAGAATGAAGCATTTCCGACCACATAAAGTATATATATTCTTGATGAGCATGACGAGCTGAGTTCATTTCCGTCTGTCCGTCTGTCCGTCCGTCCGTCTGTCCGTCTGTTTCTATGCTATCTCCTCAGTCAGTTTTGAAGCTATCTTGACCCATCTTTGCAAAAAGTGTATAAATACAAATACGCTGGACATTTGTCGGAATCGGCCGGATCGGATGACTATATCATATAGCTGCCATAGGAACGATCGGTCCAAAAACTAGTTCTAAGGAGAAAAACTTTTTTGTTTTCCATCGTAGCGTCACCAATCGTGGTACATATAAGTTTTATATGCTTTCCCACAATTCTGGAAAAATTGATCAAAATCGGATGACTATAGCATATAGCTGCCATATAAACGGTTGGTCCAAAAGCTAGTTCTAGTGGGAAAAACTTTTTTGTTTTACATCGTTGCGTCACCAATTGTGGCATATATTAGTTTTATATACTTCCACATAATTCTGGAAATATTTATCGAAATCGGATGACTATAGCATATAGCTGCCATACGAACGATCGGTCCAAAAACTAGTTCTAGTGAGAAAAACTTTTTTTTTCCATCGTAGCGTCACCAATCGTAGTATATATTAATTTTTAATGATTCCACACAATTTTGGAAAAATTTATCAAAATCGGATGACTATAGCATATAGCTGCCATATAAACGGTCGGTCCAAAAACAAGTTCTAGTGAGAAAAACTTTTTTGTTTTCCATCGTAGCGTCTCCAATTGTGGTATATATTAGTTTCATATACTTCCACATAATTCTGGAAAAATTGATCGAAATCGGATGACTATAGCATATAGCTGCCATAGGAACGATCGGTCTAAAAACTAATTCTAGTGAGAACAACTTTTTTGTTATCAATGGTAGCGCCTTTCGAAAACTGCAAGGGTATTTAAAACATCGGCGTAGCCGATGTTAGCCTTCTATTTTTTGTTTTCCATCGTATCGTCAACAATCTTAGTATATGTTAGATTTATATGCTTTCACATAATACAGGAAAAATTTATCAAAATCGTATGAGTATATTATATAGCTCCCATAGAAACGGTCGGTCAAAAAAATAGTTCTAGTGAGAAAAACTTTTTTGTTTTCTATCGTAGCATCTCCAAATATGGTATATATTAGTTTTCTATCCTTTCACATAATTTTCGAAAAATATATCAAAATCGGATGACAATAGCATATAGCTGCCATAGGACCGATCGGTCGGAAAATGTGTTTTAGTAAGAAAGGTTTTTTTTTGGTATCAAATTTTTATTATCATTGATTTTAAATTTTTAAATATCTGATATCTATATCCTATATATATTTTACCGGTTAAATCAGTTGGAGTAAACTTTTTCAAGTGTATTAAAACTTCGGCACAGACGAAGTTAGCTTTGAATTCTCGTTCAAGATGATTCTGCACCTTGCCATCGTGCTCGATCTGTAAGTAATTCAGGGAGCTTTTGTTATTAAAACAACTTAATCAATTAATTTTGACCTTCTTATTAACGAAGATAACAATTTTGAAGGAAGAATTGGGCATTAAGACCCTAAATTGGCCCGGAAACAGCCGTGACATCAACCCAATAGAGAATGTCTGGGCCCTTATGGCTGCGAAAATAAAAAAAGGAAGCCTAAAACCATGGTACAATTAAAGGAAGTGATAGAAAAAGTATGGTTCGAGGATATCACTGAGGAATATTTAAGCGCTTAGTACAATTGGATGCCCAATAGGGTAAATGTGTAATTAAAGCAAAAGGGGGTACTACAAAGTACTAATTTAAGGGGGTATTCTACCTTTGACGAGTGTTTTATGAGTGTTTTTTACAAAAATTCTGGAAGGAAAACCATAAGAGTTTTTTCAATTTGGTTTTTTGTTATGTGTTATTAATTAATGAAATAATAAAATAAAAAAAAAAATGTTGGAATTCGAGGGCTGTTCAAAAAGTTATCGGCCTGCCAATTAAGGCCTCAAAAAAAAAGGTGTAGAGGTGGTGGCCATGATTCCGGGACTCCAGGTTATCGGAATTGAAAACTGTAAATGAGGTTATGATCAGAATTGATGTAATTCTGGCCCGTACCTCGATCATAAAAAAAAATTTTTTCTAAAATTTACAAACATTTAAAAAAAAAATTAGATTTTCGACGTTTTTATACACTTGAAAAGTGTATATTAATTTTGCCCAGAAGTTTGTAACGCATAGAAATATTCATTTCCGACCCCATAAACTATATATATTCTTGATCAGGACGACGAGCTGAGTTCAATTCCGCTGTCCGTCCGTCCGTCCGTCTGTCCGTCTGTCCGTCTGTCTGTCTGTCTGTCTGTTTCTACGCGAACTAGTCCCTCAGTTTTAATGCTATCGAGCTGAAATTTTGCACAGAGTCTTCTTTTTACTGCACGCAACTAATATGTCGGAACCGGCCGGATCGGATGACTATATCTTATAGCTGGCATAGGAACGGTCGGTCTGAAAATAAGTCATAGTGAGAAAAACTTTTTTATTTTCCATTGTAGCGTCACCAATCTTGGTCTATATTAGTTCTAGATGATTTCACATATTTGTGGAAAAATTAATCAAAATCGGATGACTATAGCATATAGCTGCCATATAAACGGGCGGTCCAAAAACTAGTTCTAGTGAGAAAAACTTTTTTGTTTTCCGTCGTAGCGTCACCAATCTTGGTATATATTAGTGTTATATGCGTCAACACAATTCTGGAAGATTTTATCAAAATCGGATGACTATAGCATAAAGCTGCTATGGGACCGATCGGTCGAAAAATGTGTTTTACTAAGAAAAGTTGTTTTTATGGTATCAAATTTTTATTATCAATGATTTACATTTTTTTAATATCTGATATCTATATCCTATATATATTTTACCGGTTAAATCAGTTGGAGTAAACTTTTTCAAGTGTATTAAAACTTCGGCACAGTCGAAGTTAGCTTTGCCTTCTCGTTTTTTTGTTGTTTAGTGAAAAAAAAATAGTAAAAAATTTTTTATCTTCATGATTGAGGTACGGGCCAGAATTACATCAATTCTGCGTCGATTGCAACATGGCTCATCAAAATCGGTTCAGTAGAACTGGCCCAATCAGGGCTACCAGGTCAAAAAACGTGGTTTAGAGAAAAACGCGGTTAAAGTTTTCAGCAACGTTGAAAATACTCACATTGGCAAGAACATTGCTCTACAAAAACGGATATATCTGCTAAACTCTTTCGAATAATTGAAAATGGTTTAAAGGAGATGAAAGGGGAATGTTCAAGCTGTAATAATAAGGCAAAACAAAAAAATCGAAAAAAAATATTTTCAAAGGTAGAAGACCCCCTTAAATTAAAAAAAAAATTAACATTAATTTGATACAAAATATATATTAGATTATAGCAAATGAAGTATATTTGTTGAGTATATGCACTATTATAATTATTATACGGTTTTTTTCTTAAAGTTGTCATAATTATGAAAAATCACCAAAATTAGTATGGGTCTGGAAAAAAGCATTTTTCTAAAAAACTAACATTAATCAAATAAAAATTGCCATGCCTTTTTATTTAAAAATATTCCATTAATCAGAAAAAAAAAATAATTGGGCAATTCGGAAAACATTTTTAGAAACCCCAAGCAAGAAAACAACCAAGTATGTGAAAAGTTCGAAAATTAAGTTCCGGAACACAAAAGACAAAAACTAAATAAAAAAAAATATAAAATAATTAAATAAAATTCAAAAATTACTTCTGACAGTGGCAGACACGTCGTTCTCACTCCGGCGTCTAGTTGTAACTAACTCATTTAATTTTATGAGGTTTAGCTCCATAAAAATATAATATAACATGAATTGCAGGGCCTACTTTTGTGCTAAATCAATTAAACCTCCAAAAGGAAGCAACCATTCTGAAAAATTTCACCCGCACCTGAAACACGGTTTTTAGAATTTGATAAGGGTTTAATTCTCGTAATAGTAATTGGACGAGTTATATTAAATTTTAAATCTTGCCCATTCCGATTCTGTAAAAATGTGCAAAAGCCCGAAAGTATTCATCTGAAGGTAACGGTAAAATGTTTAAATTCAAACTCAGGTTATGTTTATGATAAATCTATGTCTGACCGCAAATAAATATATTAACAATATTATCATATTAATGAGCTTTAATGACATTTCAACAATTCCTAGTTAAAATTTAATCAAGTTGGTTAGTCGATTTTAAGCCACTGGCAAGCCAAACTCTGGCCAGACAAGATATTGGAAAACATTTTCTGGTGCAACCAAAAAGCGGAGATAGAAGCAAACGACAGAGACCAGAGACACAGGAGGAGGCATCATTAATCTTCAACCACATTCAATAATCATGCATAGAGTAAAAGAGTGAGAGGGCAGCTGGAAGCTAGGACAGAGAGATGCTGCACATGCCAGACGAGATGCCGGGCAAGCTGGGCGAGTGCCACTTTGGCTCTCCCTCTCAAGGCACCCAGAGTCAGAGGCAGCGGCAGCGGCAAAAGTAATGCATGGACTGAGTGCCCGAGCGACGCTTTAAATTATGCCAATGATTTGTTGCATAAAACCAAGTGGCAAGTGGCAATATGGCAGCAAGCGGATAGCCAAAAATGAAAGCCGAAGCCGACAAATTGTGCAACTGCAGAAGCCAAAAGCCAGAACCAGAGCCAAGTCAAGTAGAGAGTCAAGTCCTCCCCCTCGTTCTGTACTGATTTTGGCAGCAAGTGGCATGGCCACATTTGTCGGTTGAATGGAGCATTCAGACATACACACACACCCCCAGCACCGCCTCTTGTTTAGAGTCTGCATAATTTTTATTCGATGCCTTGGCAACTCGCATTTGGTATTGCATTGCATACAATAATGCCAGCAGTGCTGTCATGGTCCATCCTCGACCAGCCTCAGAGAGGCTGGGGCAGCCGCATTGCATTGACAATGGCAAATGATTAAGTTGCTTATTCGACAAATTGATGTAGCATTTGTAGGCTACTGCTTCTGTTGATGGAGGCGAAAAGAAAATGAGAATGGGAAAAAGGAAGTTTTTTGCCCCCCCAAAAAAAAAAGGCGGGACAAGGGGAATGCTTTGCGCGTTTGTTGAAAGTGACAAATAATATTTGGAAATTGTATTAAAAAGACAAAATTTATGAAACTAATGATATATTTCATTGATTTATTTATAGATTAAAGGGAATCAAACTGGAACCATAGTTGCCGATTCCGTTTTCTGTCGTCAAATCTGACTTTTTATACCCTTGTGAAATTGTACATAATAGTCAACAAACTAGTAAGTAATATTAAAAAGGAAAATAATATTCAAATAATAAAGAAAACTTAACAGTTTTCTTTTGATTAATCAAAAAAAGAGATAAATATAAGATCAGATAGATTCAAAAATAAATTGAGAATTATTCAGTTTTTCATTAAATGTTTTAAACGAATTTTTGACTTTTAGAACCAAAACCAACCTCCCAATAACCCATTAAAATCTGTCAATTCAATGAGCAGACGTAAGCCCCAGTAAACTTTTAAGTTATATTGCAAAATAGTAATCGACATTTTTTATATGGACTTATATCCGTGGGCGTTATAAAATGTCAGCATGTTTTTAAAATTTACGGATTTCGAACTTATAAAAAAATATCCGAAATAAATAAGACCCAAAACTAAATCTTTACATAATGGGCACGAAACAGAAATGAGATTTGGTTTAATCCCCTTATTGATGTTTTTAAAAACATTTATTTTCATACAGATGTGTTTTGACCAGGGATTCAACCCAAATAATATTTTGGATTCCGTTCCGATTCTGGTACGTACAAAAACTAATGTTTCATTAAATGGATCTGTTTAGGTTATTGTTTATTTCAGTATTCAGTTCCGTATTGATACTGAAGATCTATAAAATGTGTGATATGTAGGAAGACTGCAGGTATCGTAAGCACCTCGAGAACGGCGCACAGTGGCTTGTTTTGCCAAAACACGTTGCTAAAAATCATACCCTTTGAACCATATAAGTTATCAACTTAATTTTTTTCTCAATAATCTTAAAACTTTAAAGATTTTTTAACGTATAGTGTCGATATGTCAGGCCTACCAAAGGGGGCCTTATAAGCTCGGAAATCTCAAACATTTGATTTTTTTTTAACAAAATTATCATTTTTTAATGAAAAAAATTTTTTTTTAATGGTTTCAAAATTTGAATTTAAAATAACAATTTTTTAATGAAAAAAATGTTTTGTCTACAACGGAATTTTAAGCTATACTTTCATAGTCAGTACATTTAATTATGAATATGATATATTTTCTGAACATGCCAGAATACGATAAATGTAATTCAAAACTAGCTTACACTTTCCTGAAAACCAAATTAAGTAAAAAGTGATAGCAAGAGAAGATTTTCGTAAAGAAATAGGGTTGTTGATTGAACAACCCAAATAGGGATTTCGAAGTACCAACGATGGCAACACGTCCTGAAAGCTTTTAAATATGTGGAAATAACAGCTCGTATTACTGGAATAGATTGTGAAATTATAAAGAGGTTTCAGGTGACCAATTTTCTTAGTAGCATCCTATATCCTATAGCATGCTATAGTCATCCGATTTTGATAAATTTGACCAGAATTGTGTAGAAGCATATAAAACTAATATATACCACGATTGGTGCAGCGAAGATGAAAAATAAAAAAGTTTTTCCTACAAAAACTAGTTTTTGGACCGATCGTTCCTATGGCAGCTATATGATATAGTCATCCGATCAGGCCGGTTCCGACAAATGTGCAGCGTATTTGTATTTAAAGACTTTTTGCAAAGTTTGGTCAAGATAGCTTTAAAACTGAGGGAGGAGATAGCATAGAAACAGACGGACAGACGGACGGACGGACAGACGGAAATGAACTCAGCTCGTCATGCTGATCAAGAATATATATACTTTATGTGGTCGGAAATGCTTCCTTCACTGCGTTACAAACATCGTGACAATTTTAATATACCCTCTGCAAGGGTATAAAAAGCTATTGAGCAACATCTCCACACAATGCTCTACTGGCCGACCTCGTAAGGTCGGCTATTATGCATGGGTTGGCATGAAAATTAGCGAATATCTCCAATCGGGTGCAATTGTAGCAATGGTTTTTTTTTGTAGTTTGATTCTTGAAATTATATCCAACTTTTTGCTCAAAGTCCTGAGCACGCCCGGCCTATTTTTTTGATGTCAAGTTTATTATTTTTAATTGGGAAAAATAAGAGTATTGAGAAAAAATTTTTAAACAATTAATTAATATTTTTTAGTTTTATTTTAAAAGTTCGTATTCTAAATTCATCCCTTAAAACGGGGGGAACAAAATTAAGTCTGGTGGTTAAGTGCTGTGGTAGATACATGCAATTTAATCTGCACTTTTAAAAAAGATTTTGTTGCCTATTCTATACAATTGGAAAATGGTCGAACTTTTCCAAGTTGTTAGAGCAAAAAAAAAATTGCTCAAAATTATATCCTTTTCGCCACTGTGCGGCGCAAATCTATTTGTTTCTCAGCCACTAGGTCTACGAAAGCAAAAATGTCGGATATCCTATTAAAATAAGTGCCAGTCTATTTCTTAAACAAAAGAAGACGTACCATTATCGTTACAAAGTGCTAAAAAGTGCAGTACAAAGAACCTCCTTTGTTTAAGTTAAATTAAGGCTGAGAAACTTTACCAATATTTAAAATAAAATACCAAACACGCATCTGGAAACTCACTGGAATCCGCCTGCCGCCTAGTTTTCTATCCTTTGAGCGGTAGTTGATGAAAATACACTTCACTGCAGATCAATTAGGTCTATTAGTGGCCTTCCTTGTTGGGGGTCGACCTAACCTAACCGAAAGTCTCAAAAAAATAATTTTAAAGAAAAAGAGCGGCAAAAAAAAAAATGCTTGCTGTATAGATGATTTCACAAAAGACAATTTCTTAAATTAAAAAAAAACATTTTTGTCTTAAGGTGGTTGATGAAATAAACTGAACCGAACGGGTTTCTTTCTTTAAAGATCTCAAATCACATACATTTTATTGTCTGCACTTCATATAAATTAGACAGCTGTTTAAAAGCATTCTGATTTCAAAGCTCTACAAAGGTGTTTCTATTCAAATGAATCATTGTGCTAAAAATAAAATGTATGTCTTAGAATAGGCCTTTACGGTGTTCGGTTCGGCTCAGCATTTTCAAACAGACTCGGGTTCAGTTTGCGGTTTGCTTTTTGGTTACTTGACTATCGCTCGTCTGATCCGAAACGGTGTAGGATGGATCGAAAGTTTGTAAAACATTTCGATCAGATTTCGTTGTGGGCATCAAATTAAAATTTTGGACTCAGCATTTTCATTCAAGCCCAATTTATCAGCAAGCTTTTCTTGGATCTGCACAAACATTTGCCATTAACAGGATTATATTTATGTCGTCAGTTAAAGATTTTGGCCGACCTTCTAGAAATGGTGTTCAGAGATGTTTCATTCATTTATTAAACTACGAGTATAAAAATAATGTTTAAATTGCCTCTGACCCTCTTTTAGTATTTTTACGTTTTCTTATCTTCATTTCCATCGATCTTTCTGAAATTTAAGAGATATTTATAAACATTATGTATAATCGATTTAATAAGTGCTAACTAAACGGTATTTTATTATTCCCCTCGTATAGTGCTCTCTGCCAAAAATAAAGAAGAAACTTCCTGTACAGACAAAGCCACTTTAAAAATGTATTATAATCTGCTCTGCGGATTAAACTTTAGCTACTTATTCTATTCTCTTAAGTCACAATTTCCCCATGCTGAGAAAATGCCAAATGCAAAAATTGTTTTTCAATTTCTTTTTCTTTCTTTTCGATACACAAAACACGCAGCTGAACGAAGCACAACATTAGCATACAACTTTTCTTATTATTTTTTATGTGAAAAATTCCTGAAATTGTTGGCCAAAAAAAAAAAAAAATACTCCAACGAAAAGAGAGAAAGGCAAAGAGATGGTGAGTAGCAGCTACAAACTGCAAAGCTAAGGAAGCGGAAACGGAAAGCATACAACGCAGACAAACGCTGAGCGAGCAGAGAAAGAGAGAGAAATGGGGAGGACGACGCCCATCATTTGCCCTTTTTATCTCTGCGGGGCTGTCAATGAGCCAACGTCTTAGCCGTAAGAAAAGTGAAAACAGTCGCGTCGTCTTTACAAAAAAAGAAAAACATAATAATGACATGGAAGGAAATCATTTTCATTTGCAAGCCAACGCTTCATTGGCTTCACCCCCCCGCCGTTCCGATTGAAGTTACGGCTAGGACGCCAACTCTAAACTTGAATGGCGGTTGCTTCATTTGTCGCAAAGTTTTATTGAATTACTCGGGCGTGCCGCTGTCTACCGTTTGAAGCGAAGTACGTCTGGGCCAGCCGTTTGATTATCACGCCTTTTGAAAATTCATTAAAACTTTTTTCTCTGTCTTGTCTATCGATTAGCCTACACATCTGGAGTCCTTTTTTGGCGCACGGCACCTGCATTCATTTATCATTTTCTACGACCGTTTGTCGTGTTTCCCATTTTGCGCCTTTGACTTTGCCATTGACTTTCTGCCAATTGTCATTATTCATCTCAAACAGTTTTCGGCGACGAGTTTGGCTTCCGTTTTTTTTTTTGTTGTTGTTTTTGTTGGGGTAAAAATTCCAAACTTCCTAAAAATTTCCCACACATATGCCACACTGCCGTACAACTCATGCCTCAGTCTAAGGTGTGATTAATTGTTTCAAGTGTTGCTTTACTCAGTACCAGCTCGGTTCGTTCTGATATTTGTGTTAATGCTAAGTTTGTTGGTCTAAAATAAAACACGAAAATATATAAAAATAAATTAGTTTTAAGAGTGAAACTCTTTATTGCAGCTTTGAAAGGGCTTTAAAAAAAAAAAATTTTTTTTTACGACCCACAAAAAAATTTTTTTTTAACAAAAAACCGAATTATCACAAAAATTGACTAAAATTTTTTTTTTGGTTTTTTTTTGGTGGGAGAAATTTTTTGAACACAGTTACCGTAACCGGAACCGTTAAACGAAAATAACCTTAATCTTTAAGGCTCAAAATTTTACAATATCAAACACCTGGTCGTAAAAAAGGTTTGATCCCGCACAATTTGACAATCACTCAAAAAAAGGCTCGTGTGGATTGGTGCAAAGAAATTTTGAAAAAATATAATCGCGGTGTTTCAGAAGACGTTTATAAGATCGTCACAGGTGACGAATCATGCTTATGAGCACGAAACAAAACAGCAATCGACGAGCCAAATCCAACGAAAGTCGTTCGTGGAAGAAGCACTTCAAAGCAAATGGTCGCCTGTTTCTTCGGTTAAACTGGTCCTTTGTCGACTGTTCCGCTTGAGCAACGTAGGACGGTCAATTCTGAGTGGTACACCACAATTGGTTTGCCTGAAGTCTTCGGAGAAATTCGAAAAACGAAGAAGAGAAGACAGATCATTGTGCACCATGGTGATATGCGTATGGTATACCCATTTTTATGGGTTTAGGGTATAAAAATGATTTGTTCATGAATCGAGCAAAAGCGCAAATGTCGAGCCATTCAGTGTGCCGCCCCATTCAATATTAAAATATAAAATTATAATATTTTTAAGAACGAAAAGCAAGATTAGACGAAAAGCAAGATAAGCCGCATGTAGTTCGTTTTCATTCGGAGAAATAACCTCGCGGTGAACAGACGTGCTACAAAACATTTAAAAAATTATACTTAAACAGATATTTCAAAAACAATAAAGTCCGGAATGTTTATTAAAGAAGGAGAGATCGAGCAGGTACCCTAAGGAAGCCCTCTTAGGTACCAAATCCAGAAGTGAATACTGATTGGATATATACACGCTTTCTAGATGATCCTGAGGAATTTGCAGACGAAATGGGTTTCAGCAAAAAAGGACGGATAGAAGATATAGGAAGACAACTTTGGCAAGCTAGTGAGCAAACACATTTTTGAACCAAAAATATGGTCTCGCTTAGCAAAGTTTGAGATTCAGTATGGTCGTTCATCGGGCACCCAGCGTTCCAAGATGATCACCTATCCTCCAATCATCGTCACCATGTATTACACCCGTAACAGATGAGCAGATGGACAACCCATGGATAAATTTTGCGGTTCGTTTTTCAATTTTCGCTTATGAATTTCGATATTCTTCTTCTGAATACAGACTCCACAGACTCTTATTAGTTGCTACATTTTCTGAATTGCAAAGGTAATTTTCCCTTTCCGATTTTAAATTAAGTTGTGACTGAAAATTGGATTTATTAAGGGTAAGCTCTCAAATGAATCAATCATTTGCTTTCCAATTGTTGATAAAAAAACGGTTTCTTGTATTCATTTACAATTGATTGAATTGAATTTTTTTGATCAAGCTGATTTAGTCTTGATCTCTGTAGCGTTGTTCATCTTTTTGTAGGCAAGGTTTGGCATACTGAAGTAGTGGCCTAACGATTGGAAAGCAGTAAGAGCTACATGCTTCCTCCATTTCATCACCAAAGCCGCAATGCTAAACATAACAACAAAAACACCAGAATTGGAATTATCTATTAAACTTAAGCTAAGAGTCTAGTTATGAAATCAAGTCGCATTGGCAGTGGATTTTGCAGTTGCTAAAGTGATCTTCAAAGAATGAAACACCATTAACATAATTAAATATTTCCATATATTGAATATTTTGTCGGAATTTTCGCATCCACCGCTCAATCGAAAGAAATTCTAACTAATTCTGTTGAAGCGACAGACCCAAAAACTCAACAACACCGACTTTTAGATAAGCACAACTAAGCTTATAGAGCAACAGTGATAAGAACTAATCCATATTTAAATAGCCGAAGTCACGACATGAGACTTTGAATTTTGTACAATAGGCACGGATTAATGTTCCGCCTTAATAAAATAAACCTATTATACCCGTTACTCGAAGAATAAGAAGGGTATACTAAGTAACATTACACATATCTTAAAATACATTACACATCGCGGAAACGTACAGAAGGTCTTTTTTTACTCCACAGAAGACGAGCACTTTGGGTTGGTTTATTTATTTATCATATCGAATTTGGTATAAAAATTAAGATTTGCATTAATAAAATTTTCGACTATTTGCTACTTATACTTATAATTATTAAAAAAAAAAACGGTCGGGTTTACAAATTGAAGAAATTCTTAAAACGGCAGATAACGTACGTGTATATGTTCACTCAGAGAAAAAAATCGTTCTAATAAGACCGAAATCAAACACATTTGTTGACAAAAGTGGAGTAATACCGCTTTCTCTTGAACCGTGAACGGTGGTGTCAAATCATGAAACAAATTTTTAAGCCCGCTGTTCGATTTTCATAAAACGAACTATACTTCAAAAAATGAACTAATAGTTCATTAGGTCATTGAAATGAACTAGATTCTCCAACTCTACAACCCAACACCAAAGGGGAGGGATATCAATAGTCTTTGCCCAACGATTGCATGCCAACAACTGCCTTCTCATGTCAGCATGGGTACAATTGCTTGCGAATTCCAAGCCAGCAAGAGTGCAAAACCAAATGCATTCCAGCTAACTATTAACGGATGTGGTGTTTTTCTGTAAACTTCGGGCTTGTTTTGTGAACGAAAATTGACGAATGAAATGATGCAAAAACGAGCCCGGCTGGGCTGGGATTTGGACGGTCGTTTTTTACTTAGTGTTCCACTCGGTTTTTTTTTGGGATCAGCTAATTTTTTTTGGCAATTTTGAAAAGTAGGTGGTTTGTATTTACAGGGTATTCCCAAAATATGATTATTTGGTGCTTAAATTTTTTTTTATAAATTGAAGATCTTAAAAAAATTTAATATACTCCGGACCTGTTAAAGTTTGTATATAACTGATATGAGAGAGATATATGTTTATTTTTTAAAGTGCGGGGGAGGCAGGGGACGTGTCAAAAATGGAAAGTAATTTTGATCTGCCTGTAAGTATAAGGAGCTTATGTTCTCTACATTTCAAGCCTATAACTCTTACCATCTCTGAGATCTCTTCGATCATACGGACAGACAGACGGACATGGCTATATCGACTTTGATTTTGATGCTGATCAAAAATGGTTGCAGAGACCCAATAAACTAGAATAAAATCTATTAATTCCAATTATTATAATCTAAGAAAGGTCACAGAATTTATATGCTTCTACATAATTTGACCAAGATGGATCAATATCGGGGGACTATATCATATAGCTGAAATAGAGGCGAAGCCGAAGTTAGCTTTAATTAATTTTTTTCTAATGAATTTTGGAACGCTGAACTCGAAATCAAATTAAAATTTTTTAATGAATACTTTTCGAAAATATTAAATTTGAAAACTTTTTCAAAAATACGTTTAAATTTTTATCCATATATCAAGTTGGAAACGTTAGTCAACGAATAATGTTATTTAGTTTCCAACAATCGCAACCTTTACAATCGGCTTAGAAGATTAAATACTAAAATATAATAATTGTTCGAAAACGTTAAAAAATACTACAAATTGTTTCTAACAACTGAAAATACTAGTAAACATATTAAAGAATTGATGAAAAAATCTATGGTTGAATACCGAAGTTGTGAATCGTCCATCTAGTTAAGTTGGAGAATCTAGTTCATTTTTATTCTCTATTGAACTATCCCAGGTGTTCCACAAATTCCACTTTCGCCACAAAAACCACCCAATTCCCATAACGATTTGAATCGATTTTGGGTCGAAAGCGATTTGTAGAACACATGGCTATATTTAATTTTTTTGGAAAAATTAATCTTTTTAACTTCTTATAGTTCATAAATCAACGAAATTCACTTATAATATTAACTCTAATTCATTTTTGTTAATGAGTTCATTTTTATAACTAATTCATTTCAACTAGTTCACGAATTTTGGCACTATTCTACTATATAGGTGTATTATAAGCAAAAGAAAACAACGATTTTGATAAATTTATGTTTTCTATTTCTCAGCATAGTTGATTCAATTTATTTTGTTATAAATTTATATCCTGATCATCGCAGCCCAGTTCATAGTCTAGTCATTTTGAATCCTGCTGTAAGCCACTGACTTCTACCACATAAATTCTCTTCCACTTCTCCATATTCTTGACACCAGTCAAACTTTAGCCTATCATTTCCTTGACAACCTTTGACCAAAGAATTATCGTCATTCCCCTTTCTCTGCTGATTGTCCAACGAATTAAATATTTTTAAAGCAATTCCAAGTGAGTTTGCCATCAACTTTTTAATTAGTTTTGCAATCAGGAAAACATCAAACTTTGTTTGTTAGAGAAAGCGAGAGAGAACAATCCTATCAGAGAAACTTTTACTTAATAATTTCAAAGGTAAATATTTATTTTTGTGCTAATGCCTGATGGCCATAATCAACAGCTTGAAAATGCCAACCATAAAAAACATCCAGCACTCGCTCTTGACAAAGTAATCAATTTTGAGGCCAAGCCGACCCACTTTACCAGAAGTTGTTGCACCAAACCACCCTCACTCCCATCCTCATTCGCCGAAAAAAAAAAAAAGTTCAAACATCACCTGGGCAGTGCCGCAGGGCCATCAGGCATTTGGCTTTCCGAAATGACTCCCAACTGACTCTACTCAGCGGACTGGACTCTCTTCCTTACTGACGACGTGGCTGTCGTTGTTTTTTTGTTGCTGGTGTTACTTTTGGCTGTGGGCGTGGTTTGTTGAAAAGTTTTTCCGCTGAAAAATTGAAATGCTACCTCACGTGCTCTGGCAGTTTTTTTTTTTTTTGTATATGAATTTGTTGATTTTTGGCTTAGAGTGTTGACCAAAAACACAAAGTTCCAGTTGGCTTTTGTTTTTCAATTCCACTTTTTTTTTTATCTCGGTTTGGTGGAGAGCAGCTCCAATTTCAATGGAGAGGGGGCTAGTGGCCTTTTTCACGTTTTGTGTATTTTAATAACTTAATATCTTTTGTCAACTTCAGAACTAGAGCACTTCTATTTTGATTGAAACGCAACTGGTCCAGTTGACCCTTTGATTGGCTTCACCCGCTAAAACTCATCACTGAATAGTCAAACAAAAAAGTTTGCAATATTTTTGCCAAACTCAAATAGCAAAGAATTGTCATTCAGAGGAGAGTAATTGGGTTTCTTTTGCCAAAGAAGATTTATGCTCTCCTCAATGATACTATTTGAACCACAAAGATATGTATATATAGTATTATTTTAGAGACTTAACAGTTCACTTTTGCTGGCCACGGCAGAGCAAGCACCAATACATTTAATGAAAATGATTTCCCAGCAAGCAAAGTTGGGAGCGCTCAAAACTATGTGTCTGAAAAGAGCCGAGCTTCAGAGTGTTTTTGGAGTAAACACATAATTTGAAGCGATTTCGGAAAACATTCGATGTTTACTAAGTTCGGGCTTATAAAGGCTTTTATGTCTGAGCATATTCGGAATTATTGTAAGAAATAAGTGAGTAAAAACGGCGCTGAAAATAACGGAATGCAGATTCATGCAATAAGCAAGACGATACGTAGGTTGCTATATATATTTCTGGCCTAATAATGAAATCGCGAATATTTATGATCAAAAATGGTTTTATTGTTTTCAAAGTATTCTCCAGCAAGATTTATACACTTTTGCATGCGCTCAAACCAATCGTCGAAGCACTTTTTCCACTGCGATCGAGACACCTCCAAAACATGGTTTTTGAACTTTTCAACAGCATCTTCTGGCGACGAAAATCGTTGACCACGCATTTTTCCCTTGATGTGCGGGAATAAAAGGAAGTCATTGAGTGCCAAGTCAGGGCTGTACGGCGGATGACCCATCAATGGGACCCATTTTGGGCGGTCAAAAAGGTGCTGGTGTGAGCTGATGTGTGGGAGCTCGCATTGTCATGGTGCACAATGATCTGTCTTCTCTTGTTCGTTTTCGAATTTCTCCGAAGACAAATTGTGGTGTACCACTCAGAATTGACCGTCCTACGTTGCTCAAGCGGAACAGTCGCCATCTGAAGAAGACCGAAGAAACAGGCGACCATTTGCTTCGAAGAGCTTCTTCCTCGAACGACTTTCGTTGGATTTGGCTTGTCTTCGAAGACCCACACGGTCGATTGCTGTTTTGTTTCGGGCTCATAAGCATAGATCCATGATTCGTCACCTGTGACGATCTTATAAACGTCTTTTGAAACACCGCCATTATTTTTTTTTTTTTAATTTCTTTGCACCAATCCACACGAGCCTTTTTTTGAGCAATTGTCAAATTGTGCGGGATCCAACGAGAACAAACCTTTTTTACGCCCAGGTGTTATAGGATGGTGCTTCATCGCCATACAAAGATTTATCGTGATAATCCACGTCGAATGTTGTAAAAACTGATTGCACGAAAATTTTCACGAGTTAATTCCATTTTTCTGCCGAGGTAAGTTTTTGATTAATCGTTAATCGATATCAAACGTGGTCACACATGAAAGAGTTGTATGGAGCTTTTATCGATAAAAGTCCAAACTTATTTTGGGGAAAGGCCAATTGGTCCTAAAATGGCTAGAAGTGACCTAGGCCAGAAACTTAAATGGCAACCCACGTACGTGGGCCTATGGCTGCGTGCATTGTAAAAGCAATGAAGCTGTACTTTTGCTTTAAAACAATCTAATGGGATTTCTGAAAAGAACCGATAAGAAAAGTTTTACGCCTCAAGCATGAGCTCATGGGGATTCGAAATACTTCCTTCTGACTGTTAGATACATTTGGAAGAAGTTAATTTATTTTGCAATATTCCGGCGGGACATTAATCAGTGCCCATTATACAAAATTCAAATTCTTCTGCTGTTGCGCCAAATCAACCGATTTAGGTCGTGACTTCTGTTATTTAAATAAAGATTAGTTCTTATCACTGTTGCTCTTCTCGGTTGGGCTTATCTTGGGTCGGTATTGTTGAGTTTTTGACAGAATTAGTTGGAATTTCTATCGATTGCGAGGTGGATGCAAACAATCCGACAAAATAATCAATATGTGGAAATATATAATTATGTTAATGGTGTTTAATTCTTTAAAGATCAGCTTAGCTATTACAATATCCACTGTCACTAATTTGGACAATTCGGTATGATTTCATTACTAGACTTTAGCTTAAGTTTATTTATAATTGTAATGTTTTTGCTGTTATGTTTAGCATTGCGGCTTTGGTGATGAAATGGAGGAAGCATGTAGCTCTTACTGCTTTCCAATCGTTAGGCCACTACTTCAGTATGCCAAACCTTGCCTACAAAAGGATGAACAACGCTCCAGAGATCAAGACCAAATCATTTTTGATTTAAAGAGCCAAATGGAAAAACTCAATAGTTTGATCACAAAAATTGTAAATGCTTCTCCCAACATTCTACAAAATTTTCAACTACAATCAAAAGTGAATGATAACGAAAAACTGTTGACATCATACGAACAACAATTGAAAAGCAATGAATCTTTTATTCGAGAGCTTAAACTAAAGAATTTAAATTTGCAGTTACAACTTGATTTAAAGTCGGAACGAGAAAATAAACTTATATCTAGAATTCAGGAAAAGGAGAAAATAATTAAAGCCAATGGAATTAGCATTCAGGAGAAGGAGGACGAAATTCATGAACTAAAATTGAAAATCGAACAGGAAATTAAAACAAAAAATACCTTGGAGATTCAATTAAAATCAAATCAAGAATTGATTAAGGAAAATAATGTCACCATTCTGAACAAGGAGAAAGAAATAGAGAATCTCAAGTTCAAAAATATATCGGATTCTATATTGATTAAGGAGCAAAATGATCAAATTGCTAAGTACCAACAGCATGAGGAGTATCTGCCCCTCAGATATTGTCCCAATGAAACAACCAACGCCGTTCATTTAATCAAAGTTTTGGGCGTTGCCAAACCATTTTTGGCTGATTGCGACTCAAGCATAAACGGATCTGGCTGGATTGTTATACAAAGACACATTTACGACAGTGTTTCATTTGACCGGACATGGCTGGACTATCAAACTGGGTTTGGTGAAAATCAAGGAAACTACTTTATTGGCTTGGAGAAGTTGCATGTAATGACCCATGCGCAACATTATGAGTTGTACGTTCATCTTCAGAGTGTTGAAGGAGAAACTAGATATGCCCGCTATGATAACTTTATCGTGGGCAGTGACAATGAATCCTATGAACTAAAAAGCCTTGGCAAATATGAGGGGACTGCTGGAGATTCGCTTAGCCACCATGTTAAATTCATATTCCAAACCCATGATCGTAGGGCTGGATCGTGCCCTATATTTTGCGGGCCTTGGTGGTATATACGAAATGGCGGATGTGGTTTTAGGTTGGTTAATAAAATAAAATAATATTTAGCTATTTTTTGAATCTGTTTCTTTTTTTATTTTTCTAGCGCGCTAAACGGGCGCTATTCTAATTCAAGGTATGGCTCAATTAGATGTGCTTCTTGGAAGCCAGTTGGCTTTAAGCTGGCACAAATGATGATTCGTCCAAGGAAAACAGGAATTTAATGCACAATAAATAAATATGTTAAAAATAATTTCGCTTTCGACGTTGATTTGATTTCTGGCATTAAAATAACGAAATTTATACCGTTCGACAAATATATTCATCTGAACACAACCAATTTGTAAAGTTCCTCTAGCACGTTTAGTTTTCGAGAAAGCTTTATATGACCAAAGATCTTAAAAGTGCCTAAAATGACTAAAATCTTAAACATAATGATGTTTATAATTTTTGTTGCAAAGAGGCAACCTGAAACTTTGGAGTGCAATAAGCCAAATTCCCTTTCGCTTCGAAATAAATAAAAACAAGTAAGAAAGTCGGTCAAGCCCGACTGTAATATACTCTGTACCTGTTTGTATGTAACTGATAACTTTAAAGTGTGAGGGTTTTTAAAAATCTGGGGGTGGAAACTCTTTCGACTATCGTTCATCTGCTTGAAAAACGATGTATGGGGGCTCGATAAATAATGATGGGTAGAATTACTCTAGTACATAACTCGTAAAATTATAAAATTTGTATATAATTTCCTATTAACATAAACGTATCTATATTAGTCACGCGGGAATCACGCGTGATTTCTGACCGCAGGCCATCTCAATTGCTTCGCTCCTCTCATACTTGGTCTTTGCCTACTTACACAAATATCTATTGGAAAGAAGGGAGGGGGGAAACTGAAAGCGGCGCAGTCCAGTTAGCTAATGCCGTCAAGCCAATTCCAATTGGGAAATTTCCAGTAAGCTATTGCCCTCTCGCTCTCTCTTTCTCGTAAGTGGCTGTGGTGTTGTTGTTGTCGTTGCATTAAATTTTCTTATACATATAGCGCCACTATTGTTCATCTGATCGGAAAACGATGTATGGGGGCTTGATAAAAAATGATGAGTAGAATATATGTTTAGAAGGTTCGAACAACCTAACTCCAAAATTGTAGAAGATATTAAGTTTTTTTCAATTTGCGGGGGAGGCAGGGGGCGTGGCAAAAATCAAAACTAAACTTGATCTGCCTGCAAGTATAAGAAATATATGTTCCATACATCTCAAACCTCTATCTCTTACCATCTCTGAGATCTCTTCGTTCATACGGACAGACGGACATGGCTATATCGATTCGGCTGTTGATGCTGATCAAGAATATATATACTTTATAGGGTCGGAGATGCTTCCTTCTGGCTGTTACATACATTTGCACAAACCCAATATACTCTGTGTACCTTCGGTACAGAGTATAAAAATTCTGAACATGATTTTGTTTATTAAATTTGTCCGTAGATTACATTGAAAATCAGTCCAGTGTTCTGATATTAATTCCCATGCCATACCATACACCAAAATCTCTAAGAAAGAGACCATTAAATCATCCCTTTAAAAGGCTTACGAAACAGTTTTTTGTCATTTTTTTAGGTCATTTAATATAGGGTTAATTTAAGGTCATTTAATATAGGGTTAATATACAAAAATAATGGTTTTGTTTAATTGCTCACTCTATCTTCAGTTGATCTACCATCATCATCATCTTCAGGAACTTGTCAGGGAAATGGAAATAAGAGCCCTTATACTTATAATATAAGTTTGTAGATTTTCCAGCAGAAATCACTGACTGAGTGAATAATCAAGAAATTTCGACATAAAATCAAGAATGTTCCATTTTAAAAGTATTAATTTAAAAACGAAATTTTTAATTTAAAAGCGTTTTTCAAGCCCAAATTTCTTGATTTTAATACCTTTTTGCATATGTTTATTTTCCAATGCAAGTTACAAATAATAAGTATCTGGGTAACAGATAAATTGAATAAAAAATAAAATGTTATACACGTTTCGGAATTGAATGAAGAACTTTTAGAGCTCATTTTTACCCAGTACGAGGCTAATCATTAAGTCCAATATGTGCTAAGTTTGGGAATAAATGTTCCTTGCATAAAGAACTTTGATATTGAAAAACATGCTTAATTTATGAAGTGACGGCCCCTTTTTTCACCCCTTTAACGAAATGTTTTGTTTGCCAAATCAAGAGCTACAACTTCGTGGCAGTCAACAAAGTAAAATTCCGAATAGGTTACGAGATATGGGGTTCTTAAATCCAAAAATACGCTACAAATTTAAAGTACACTTAAAAACAAAACTAACGGCAGCTGGTTAGCTGCCAGGGTTTTTATACTGCCATCATACCCCTTCAAATTTTTTTGGTCCCGATCAATGTGATCTTTGATGATTTAGTGTTGCACAGTGTAATTTGCACTTTTTCGATATCGGAAAGCAAAGATATTATTTTAATCCACAGAAAAATGCCAATTGTAATTATTAAATTTACTAAAATGACCGATATTATCGCTTACCAAACACCGAATGAGAAATTAAACTGTGCGGCTATAGTTATGCACCAAGCGTAAGACGAAAGTAATATCTTAACGGTAAGTTTTGCATTGCTAGTGTTGTTTTTTTGGCTCTTGATTATCTTATTCTTGATTCTCTTTTTATTCCTAATCGCCAATTGATACTTTTCACACACGTTAATCAAAAAAAGTGGGTGCGGCTATAGTTATGCACCAGATTTTAAAATCCTCCTACCACATTGCCAAAAACTCGTTTCCATAATAATCATTTTTATACCCGTTACTCGTTGAGTAAAAAATTTTTTTCTAAAAAGGGTATACTAAGCTCGTGCAATTTTATGTGATAGGCAGAAGGAAGCGACTCCGACCCCATAAAGTAATATATTCTTGATCAGCATCAATAGCCGAGTGGATATATATCTAGGTGTTCATACAGACGGACGGACGGAATCCCTATCAGACGGATAGACACAATTTCGGAGTAAGCTTTTTCGAACCGTCTAGAGAATTATTCCACACATCATTATTTATCGATGCACTGTTTATCATTTCTCGATTAGATGAACGATAGTAGAGATGTCGACCCAGCAATTTGGAAAAAACCTTGTATCTTCCACAATTTTGATAATAGATTATTTGAATCTTTAAGACATATATTTTAATCATCATTACTTATCGATCCGCGCATACATCATTTCCCGATCAGATGAACTATAGTAGAGTTGCCACCCACCCAATTTGGAAAAACCCTAATATCTTTCACAATTTTAAAGATAAATTGTTCGAACCTTCAAGACATATATTATAATCATCATTACTTATCGATCCGCGCATACATCATTTCCCGATCAGATGAACTATAGTAGAGTTGCCACCCACCCAATTTGGAAAAACCCTAATATCTTTCACAATTTTAAAGAAAAATTGTTCGAACCTTCAAGACATATATATTAATCATAATTACCTATCGATCCACCATATATCATTTCCCGATCAGATGAACTATAGTAGAGTTGCCACCCACGCAACTTGTAAAAAACCTGATATCTCCCACAATTTTCAAAATAGATTATATGAACCTTCTAGACATATATTTTAATAATCATTACAAATCGATCCACCATACACCATTTCCCGATCAGATGAACTATTGTAGAGTTGCCACCCACGCAACTTGTAAAAAACCTGTTATCTTTCACTATTTTAAAAATAGATTATATGAACCTTCTAGACATTTATTTTTTTATCATCATTACTACCAATCCACCGTACATCATTTCCTAATCAGATGAACTATAGTAGAGTTGCCGCCAGCGCAATTTAGGAAAAACCTGATATCTCCCACAATTTTGAATATAGAGTGTTCGAACCTTCTTGACATATATTTGAATCGTCATTACTTATCGATACACAATACACCATTTCATGATCAGATAAAGTATAGTCGAGTTCTAAGCAAAACAAATAATTATGCTGGGAATTTTGTGATTTATTAATATATTTTTAAATAAACCTTTCCCTGAGTAGGGGTATATCAAAGTCGAGCAGGGCCGACTTAAACTTTCGCTCTCGTTTGATTTACTTGTGTCAACTTAAAATTAGATTTGATAGCTTCGGATTGGTTTATTTTATAAGGATATGGCATCAGTTGTGCCACACCTCCCATTGAGAGAGTCGTAATTGGACCTTGACTGTTATTGTTGATCGATAAAAATCACAATTTAATCATTATTTTGGAGTTAAATTTCTTTCACTCAGGAAATAATCATAATGTCCTGAGTCGAAAAAAAAATCAAAAATAATTTTTGGCAAATAAATTAAAATATAAATATAGTCATTAAATTTGATTTTTATATCTTTAATATTTTTTTTTTTTTCTGTTTTCTCCGAGTGTACTTCCCCGCAGACTATGACATTGTACCTATTAGCTTTCGATTTGCGTAGTGGCTTTAGTTAAATGCTTCACATTTTAGGATCTCGGGGCACGTGCCAAACGAGCAACGTTTTTTAAAGACATCTTTGGCCCACAACACTCATCCACTCACTCACACAAATACACACACACATCGAAACTAGTCTTCCTGCGTAGCTTGTTGACGATGTGACAGGCATATTAAAAAGGACCCCGGCAACATCATGTCGTTCCCGAAACCATGACGTGCCAAAAACTAAGTAGTGTTCGAGCAGCAACGTTAGCCATCAAAAGGCGCACACGTACAGGTGAGCGCGTGTGTGCGTGGGCTCAGGACCTTAGTTACTCCTCCAAATAGGCAGTTGGCATTACATGCCAACCAAAGAGATTGGTTCACCAAAAAGCCAACAGAAACAACACATTGCTTTTAGAGCGCGTTGTTTTTAGAAAGGCGTGTCTATGTGTCTATGTTACTTACCAGTTTCATTTCCAGGCCATACACAAAATGCATTTGCTGTTTTGGTTTTTAAATGTTATGCACGGACGTTTATTGAAATCGTTTTCAGTGTTTTTTTTTTTTTAAGTATTTTACAATGTTGAGGGAAAGTATAACAACTCAATTTTAAGGGGTGAGTTCTGGTTTGTAGTGCACCGTTGGTTTTTGTTGTTTTTTTTTTTTTTTATCTAACATTAGTTAAATATGTAGAGCTACGTTTCTTACACATTAAGACATTTACACATAGATATATGTATGTATGTTTGTATTTATAGTATTTATGGTTATATGACGAACTTGTAACGCGGTCTTCAGAGCTACTTGATGACAAAGTCTTAGTCTAATGTAACCTAGCTGGTATATCTTGATGTAGCAATGGTATGCTTTAGTTTACTGGGTGTGCCTTTAAGCTGACGTCACACAAACGGTTTATTAATGTTAAGGGATATGGTCACATTTTTTTTTTTTTTTTTTTTTTTAATTGGTGTCGAACCAATAACCACCGTTTCTTCATTGAAAACCCCGTTTGTGTGACGACCGCTTTTAAAGGAAGGGGAGTTTTTTTTTTAATACTAACTTTCTTGCATTGAAATGTCACATGATGTTCTGAACTAACCTAAAAAATACTAAATGCTAGACATAGATAAGTAACTATTTTGTGGCTTTACCAACCAACACACATATATATATATATATATTATATTTCTGCCTTTAAATATGTCTTTGGGAACAGAGTAGCCGACGTAGTTTGTTGGTATATCTTACGACGTCGCCTCTTGTTGTATTTACAAGTCTTGGCATGCTGCAGCACCGCTGGTTAAACATATCTGGTTATCTGGGTGTGAAATTCCGATAGACAGATCTGTAGCTGACTGAACGAGGGTCTTTCGGAGGGCATAGAGGCCCAGCAATAGGCCATAATGGTAAAGCTTTAAGTAGAAGAGGGGACAAATCGAAACACAGTTTAGCAAATGTTAGAAATTCAGGGGGGTTTTCTCTACTTACAGCTCATCGGGACAGTTGAAGGGCTGAGCCAGTCTATAGCCATCCTTAAGATAATGCTCCATCTCATAGGGATCAATTTCGGCATAGGGTAACTTGCCCAAAGTACACATCTCCCACATTAAAACGCCAAAGGACCACACATCGCTGCCTTCATTGTAATGGGATTTCTGTAGTGCCTCCAGGGAGAGCCATTTAATGGGTCTATACTCGCCATCACCCAGACAGTTGTAGTCACCCGCAAAGAGATCGCGACTGAGTGCACTATCGGTCAACTTGACGCGCAATTGATCGTCAATTCTGTGGAGGAAAATATGGTTTAAG
Source organism: Lordiphosa mommai (assembly GCA_018904225.1). NCBI lineage: Eukaryota > Metazoa > Arthropoda > Insecta > Diptera > Drosophilidae > Lordiphosa > Lordiphosa mommai. The sequence continues at coordinate 232,515 of JAEIFT010000295.1, forward strand.
ACCCCTTTCAAGTAGCATACCCCGCCCCTGCTTGTACTTACACACAGTTCCTGGCAGCCACATCCTTGTGTATAACCCCGTGATTGTGCAAATGTTCCATGGCCATGGCCAGCTGGGAAGCCATCAATACCGTTTGTATGGTGGTCACACTACGCGCATATGAGGGATCTTGCAAAAACGTCTTCAAATTGCGTACACTGCCCGTGGCCGCATATAGAACAAAGGGCGTGGCATAATCTTCAATGGATATACCCAATACTGACATCAAATTCGGATGTGTTGCCTCATAAAGCATCATGGACTCCTGCAGCAGGAGATTCACTTGCAATTGGCTAGCATGTTGCGCCACTGTCTTAACCAATACCTCCTGACAGTCGTTATAAGTGCCACGATAGATGCGCCCAAAGTTGCCTTCCTGGACAAGACAGGAGAGTCGCACACGACATTTCTGGACTGTCAGCTCTTGGAGACGGCGGTTGAACTCCTCAGGCTCATGCTCATATTCGCGAAAGGGCCGCGTCAGTGTGGCATAGGTGGGTGTAATGGTCGAGGGGCAGACATAGATCGAATTGTGTGCAGTGGATGATATAGTGGGTAAACGCTGAAAGCTGGAGGTCTTAATCAAATGTACACCATTCGAGGGATGCCTTTTAGAGGGACCCTTGGCACAATAGGCAATCAGTATCAATGTGGAAACCAAAACCAGGGCCAGTATGCCACCCACTATCAAGGTGATTAAGCCACTAGCCGGAGGCACTAGATTCTCTCTCAACATGGGATCATAATCTCTGCCCGAATTACCACCTCTGCCCACTGTTACGGGTGGTTCAGTCATCACCGTATGCGGTTTTTCCTTATCCCTTTCGGCATTGGGTGCCAAATGACCATTTGCCACCACACCATGCTCCTCATTATGATCCACATAGTGCACATCCTCATGACCACTCAAAGGCGGATGTACCACATCATCGTCATCGTACTCCTCATGTGCACTATCCTGTTCTTCTTTGAGGCAAATTTTCTTACGTTTAAATATCAAATTCGTATTATTATTCGTGGCTCTGTCCAAAATAACCTCCACATTGATGGTCACTGTTACTTCGGCATTACGGGTGCCCGAACATTTCAAAGCTATGCCCCAAGTCTGTGGCTCCAGGGGCACATCACCTATGCGTGATATGTTTAACAAAGGTCTGGGTAGTACATCAGTATCCGAAGTGGCCACATTAATGCTATAGGGCAGCGGATGATCCACCAGCGATTGCCAGGTGAAGGTCACATCGCTTATATTCGCCGGCACCGGAACTGCAAAATTTAAGGCATAATCATTGATGGCACCCTCTCGCACATAGTAAAGCTCCGCCGAGACGCCTGCAAAGGAAGAAAAAAGGGAAAACATTTAGCATGCTCGTCCGTACATCGATGAAATTAATGATACGTTTTGAGGCAAAACTTTGCGCTCAGTCACTGCCTGTGCCGGCATAATCAATCACCCGGGATAAACAGTTTTCTTTCTTTCCTTTTGCGGGGCACTACACAAAAAAATTGATTTTGGTAAGAGACACATCCCAATATCTGTCCAGGCAAGACACTTTAGTGACATATTGAAGGAGTTAAATGGCTAAGACCCCCGAAAAAAAAAAACGAACAGCTTGAACCCCCACAGGGTCAGGGCAGATGGTATACAAAGTGATTGTCAATTTTGTATTTTTTTTTTTAGAGCAAATAAATTTGCTGTATTGAGACTAAGTTAAATGGTTGAAAGTAAAGTAAGAATAAGAGGTGAATTGTCTTAAAGACAATTGTCTTAAAGACAAATGTGAAACAGGTCCCTCTCTTGAGGGAATGGAAGGGTAAACCTTAGGTAAAACTTTAGTTAAGTTTATTTCATTTAATAATTCGCTTCTTAGCCAACTTATATTGTGATTTGACATTACTATTGCAATATGGTCAAAAAATTTTTTTTTTTCAAATTTAACTCAAATAAAGCAACTTAAAACTCAGTACATTTAATTAACTTGAAAAATTATTAGGGGAAATTCCATATCAATATGGACGGGATTTACATGACGAAGCAAATTTAATAAAGTTTTCTGAGTAGGCGTGAATTTAAGCGAAATTTATTCTGACTATTTAAACGAAAAGTATAGAAAAACATTTAAAAATCTCGCCTACTAAGAAAACTTCATAAAGTTTGCTTCATCATGTAAAACCCGTCTAAGACAGCTTAAAATATATTTTTCTCCCTCAAAAAATTAATTAGGGCTATTAATTTGAATTGCTAAATAGAATATATTTGAATTTCGAGATAATCCGGAGTAGACTTGGAATTTTCTAAATATCAAAACTTTTGAACAGTGTATCTGATTTAAGCAAACCAAACATCTATTTTTTTCATTTTCACTTAAACTTTTCGAAAAAAATGCCATAGCTGCGAGTGCTGTCAAAAGCAGGCTTTATCTAGAAAAAATAAGATTTAATTTATTTTCTTGAAAAGAGCCGTTCCATATTTGATCCGAATATTGTTTTTTCAGATACAGAATATATATACTTTTGTTTAATATGATCTAGAATAATGTATATTAATTATTAATATATATTAATATTATTAATATATATTAAAAGATGTTACGTTGAAAAAAATTATGTTTTTGTTTTATAAGACTCATGATTTATTAAGTGACAATTTTTTTAAATTATGTTTTTAATACATTTTTTTATATAATATTAAGTTAAGATTTAAAAAAAAATATTAACAAAACTCTGCCTGAGCTGTAACACTCTTGAAAACTCTTGTTTCATCAGGTTATTTCGAGAACAAAAATCAAATCAAAAACGTAAGTATACAAGTGACCAATGTATTTTTAGAAAGGATTATAAGTCTGATCTTCCAATGGGTTTAAAACTTAGACAAATTCTTTAGAATACATGTCAAAATAAGACAGGTATAAAGCAAGCTCCTCGACCGTTTAAAGACTTAGAATAGTTTCTTTTATATCAAAATTAAACAAAATTGGCTTTATAAGGGTCAGCAAAAAAAAATACGTGACGTGACAAACTTTAAGACGAAAAAAATAAAAAAAATTGTACACTTTTTTCATCAGCTTAAATTTTGTTTAGTTCTACGCATAAAACAAGCTTTACATTCGATAACGCAGAAGTTTTGATAACAAATCTGTTTTTGAACTACGTTTGTGACATTAGAAACCTATTAAAATGTAATTAAAAATATCAGTAAACTGATAATTGTTTGCTCTACTTGAATTTTTTTAAGTTAATTATGGTTTTTAGACAGATTTAAGAGGAATGGAAGCAATTGTAACTTCTCTCGTATAAAAGTAAATTTTAAAGAGAAAAAAATTATCTTAAAAGTTACCAAAGACATATGTTCATTTTTTCAATGGACTTTTCTTTCATGGCCACTGAGTTTAGCTGTAAATTCTTAAAAAAAATAATATTTGGATTTATTTTTTGTTTAATTTAAAATAAAACCATTTATTTATGATATCTTATTTTTCGGTCACGGTGGGTCTTTCTGTGACTTTTGAAAAATTTGCTCCAAGATGGAAGACTGCTTGAATGCACAGGAATATTGTTTTTTGTTTAAAATTTTTGATGCATTTCCAATCTTTGTGTATTATATTATCATAGAAAGTTTGTAATTTACTATTGTAAATGCCCTGAACAATAAATGAAGAGTTAAAAAATGTTCAGTTCCGTCGATGATATTGACATATTTAATCATAGAATTTCTTTTTAAATAATTTGATTTTCATTTTCGAATTTTTCCAGAATTTAGACAAAAAAAATAGAAGGCTAACATCGCCTACGCCGATGTTTTCAATACCCTTGCAGTTTTTGAAAGGCGCTACCATTAATAAAAAAAAGTTTTTCTCACTAAAATTAGTTTTTAAACCGATCGTTCCTATGGCAGCTATATGCTATAGTCATCCGATTTCGATAAATTTTTGCAGAATTGTGTGGAAGTATATAAAACCAATATGTACCACGATTGGTGATGCTACGATGGAAAACAAAAAAGTTTTTCTCACTAGAACTAGTTTTTGGACCGATCGTTTATATGGCAGCTATATGCTATAGTCATCCGATTTTGATAAATTTTTCTAGAATTGTGTGGAAGTATATAAAACTAATATATACCACGATTGGTGATGCTACGATGGAAAACAAAAAAGTTTTTCCCACTAGAACTAGTTTTATGACCGACCGTTTATATGGCAGCTATAAGCTATAGTCATCCGATTTTGATCAATTTTTCCAGAATTGTGTGGAAGCATATAAAACTTATATATACCACGATTGGTGACGCTACGATAGAAAACAAAAAAGTTTTTCTCATTAGAACTAGTTTTTGGACCGATCGTTCCTATGGCAGCTATATGATATAGTCATCCGATCCGGCCGATTCCGACAAATGTGCAGCGTATTTGTATTTAAAGACTTTTTGCAAAGTTTGGTCAAGATAGCTTCAAAACTGAGGGAGGAGATAGCATAGAAACAGACGGACAGACGGACGGACGGACAGACGGACGGCGGACGGACGGACGGACGGACGGACGGACGGACGGACAGACGGACAGACGGACAGACGGAAATGAACTCAGCTCGTCATGCTGATCAAGAATATATATACTTTATGTGGTCGGAAATGCTTCCTTCACTGCGTTACAAACATCGTGACAATTTTAATATACCCTCTGCAAGGGTATAAAAAAGTTTAAAGTTTTTGACCAAAATTGATTTTTTTTTTCAAATATTTTTGCTTGTATCTGTCAAAATAATAAACCGATTGGAAGATACTGTTATACGCGTTGTTGGAAATTGCATAATCTTTAAATTTGTACCTTGCTTTAATCCATCTCACGTTTTTAACTAGAGATTTGTCTTAAAATTGGCATTTCCTGTTAGCTACGTTACGATCTAATACCCTGATTTCACTGGAACCTCGTCCATCTCACTGACTACACTGGTAAACTTAACAGCCCCTCCTCTTCGCTGACGACACTAAATTCATTATTTCAACAGTTAATGCGATAGGCAGGGGATTGTAAGTGTGGCTAGTGTGAAAATGCTAGAGAACCTTATGCACGTCTTTAGGACGTACTGTAGTGCCTCACAAAATCTACAAAGAGAGTCTTCACAGTTGCGCATTTCAATGTTGCTTGCCATGTGTTAATTTCTTTAGATTATCTGTGCAGAATTTATGAATAGGAAGTATGCCAACAGCGGCGTACAGAACAGCCGTTCGACGAAAGGAAATACCCAAAAAATGCAAAAGATTTTTATTTTCATAATTCAATTTTTTGAAACCTAAGCAAAACTGCGAGTCACTACTCGTATTTTTTTCGTATTTTGTTAAAGTTTACCAATATATAATATTTCAAGATCATACAACTCATCTTCCACTAAGTGACATATTTAGGTTCAATCTTAAATCATTTGAAAAAAGTCGATCCAAAATCTTTGTTGTTCTTTCAATGTTCCCCTGTTTATTATTTTAGTTAAAATAACAGAGAGTAACAAATAATAGGGAAGAACTTAACCCAACGAGTGTCAAACCATGATCGATTTGAACAAAGACCTCCTCAAGTGTCCCTACTGCCGGTGTCCCTCTAGTGGCACCTGTCTAACCTATTTGCTTATCAGATAGTTTTGACAGCTCTGTAGGCATTTTTAATTAAATTAGCTCTACAAACAATATTGAAGGCGCCTTTTGTGGACAGCTGCACTTGCTGCAAACTCTGGCTTGAACCATACAATAAATCAATCAAATTATAAAAAAAGGGACCCCGTGCACTGCACTGCACGACAGCACGACGCGTTGCGGCTTGGCTGTCCGAAAGACACGCGAACGTGTGCGTGGGGGCGTGTCTTTGGTTGGTGGGCAGGTTAAATGTTCATGCTTAATTAATGTTGATGTAGTTGCAACCAACATATGTGTTGCATGCCCTGTCCCGCAGAAGGACAGAAGGTACAGAAAACGCAAAATGCTGAACGCCAGTGTTTATTTTAGATTTTTATCGCAGTCGACGTTGCAGTTACATTTTATACTTGAACATTTTATTTTAATTTATGCCACTTATATGCGTCGGCTATTCATAGGAGTGTATACACATCGTACTAATTAGTGGGGGACTCCATCCATTCTGCCTTACTCGCATTATACTCGCACGCTTCGTTTGCACTTTGAAAATGTAATTAGTCAGAAGGGAGAGAGACAGAGAAGGTAAAAGTGGAGTGAAAAAATATGAAAAACTGTCGCATAATGAACTTAGGTGGAAAAGATAAAGCAGTTGGCAGGCAAAAAGGGTTAAATGGGCCGCCATCATGTTTGGAGGTAACCACATTAAATCAAAAGATGACGGAACTCTCCTTTAACTCAAACCAATGCTTACCACAAAAAAAAAATACAATTAAATTTGAGTACAAATGCCAATTATAATTATGGACCAGTAAAGGGCAATTTATTTGCACAGTCATTAATTAGTACCTGATTGCCCCACAAATTAAGTCTTCATTCCAGCTGGAGCACAAATATTGATTTTTCATTATTAAGTTGAGGAAATCAAAAAGTAAAGAAGAAAAATCCACAGACATAACTATATGCTGTAACTCTTTAAATTCCTTCTTTCTTTTCTTATTCATTCTTGGCCCCAAAAACCGATTTGAATTCATGGCACGACATCTATTTAATTTCAATTACAACCCTAAAAAATACCCTAGCAGACGCATAAACCAAAACTTTGGCCCTTTTTTTTGTGCAATTTTTTTTCTATTTTTTTTTTTGCCCCAAATATAGCTAACCCGGCTTTCAGCAAACCCGTCTAGATGCCTAATTTATGCAAACCAAATAGCTGAACTGGCACAGACACAGAAAGAGTGAAGAGATTTTTGCCAGTGGGTAGTTGGGATATCATTTTATGCTTTCTTAACATATTTTTAATACCCTAACCAAAAGGATGTATTCATTTTGGAGGTTAACTCATTCAATGCTTGGACGAATATAAGAAAAATTGATTATATGAGTAAGGCTGAGTTCAAATTGATTGACGTTTGACACATGATAATCTAATTAGGCTGCGTTCACACGATTCGACGCATGATACATGATAATCGAGTACGCTTTCATGTTGCCTTGTTTTCAATGTCAAATGACAAGCTTTTCAGAATGAAAACAAGAAAACACAAGGGCCTACTAGATTATCATGTCTCATGAGTCGAACAGTGTGAACCCAGCCTAAGGCTTTATGTTATATTGTTTTGAATGTCAAATGACAAGCTACTCACATTGAAAAAATGTCAAATGACAAGCAATTTACATTGCAAACAAGACAACATAAGGGACTACTAGATTGTCATCTAGTAAGCCATTATTGTATATTGTTTTAAATGTCAAATGACAAGCTATTCACAATGAAAACATGTGTCATGTCAATGTGTGTGCTTTGTTTTATAGTTCAAATCAAATATAACTTATATGACTGGCTTAAAGTGTCTAGTTCACTGACGGTAATAGTTATAACTTATATTATTAAAGTCCACATTTAAGAGTAATTGTTAGAGTTTTAAATAATAAGGTTTCAAATAACACTTCTTATGGACTTTTATTTTTTACTTCACACTAAAAGGTTATTCAAAACTTTTATTTTTTGACTCCGAGTATTCCAGCTATTAAAGACTTTTATAATATTACTTAGTAAATAACAGTTGTAGAAAGACTTTTATTGAAAAGTCAATAATTAACTGTTACTAAAGACTTATGTTTAATTACTCAGAAATAACAATTATTAAAGACTTTTATTTTATTACTCAGAAAATAAGAGTTATCGAAAGACTTTTATTATTTAACTCACTAAATAAAACTTAGTCTGTGACTTATATTTTTAAATCACTATATAAAAGTCTTCTTTATTTATTGCAGTTAATGATATGAATGGATCATTAGAGCAGAGAGCAAACCACTGAATCTATAATAAATTAAAAGACTTTTATTAAAAAATAAATAAAAAATAAAAGTTTTTGGATTTGTTTTATTTACTGATTTTTACAATTATTAAAGACTTTTATTTTATTACTCAGAAAATAAGAGTTATCGAAAAACTTTTATTATTTAACTCAGTAAATAAAACTTAGTCAGTGACTTATATTTTTAAATCACAATATAAAAGTCTTCTTTATTTATCGCAGTTAATGGTATGAATGGATCATTTAAGCAGAGAGCAAACCGCTGAAGCTATAATAAATGAAAAGACTTTTATTAAAAAATAAATAGAAAATAAAAGTCTTTGCATTTGTTTTATTTACTGATTTTTATAATAAAAGTCTTACGATAAATCTTTTTTCTGAGTAATAAAATAAAAAGTCTTTCATAATAATTATGTTCTGAGTAATTAAATAAATGTCTTTAGTAACTGTTGTTTATTAACTATTTAATAAAAGTCTTGAAAAAAACTGTCATTACATGAGTTTAATTATACAAGTCTTCCAATAATTGTTATAAGCTGTGTAATTAAAAAAAACGTTGTTTAATAACTGTTATTGACTTATAATTATTATAACAATAAAAAAATAGCTCTTATTTTTTGACCATTTCAATAAAGTCAGCAAATTGATATCGATATCGAAAAGGAAAACACACGTTTTGGTGTATTTCGAATAATTTTATCAAATGAGCTTCATTGTTTTATTTTTATAAGATTTTTATGAAAACAACTTTTATATTCCGTCCCTGGTCTAGTTTGAATATTATTTATATACACAAAAAAATAAACTTTTATCATATAATATTCGCAAGGGTATTTAAGTTTTCGTATACCCAAACTAAATTTCATTTGGGGCTATTTTATTCTTGCGTCATTTGGTTTGGGGGAGGGAACAAAGAATTTGCAGGCCATAAATCTGAAATTGTCTTTTGACACATGAATATGTTGTGCCTTAAAACCCACCCAGACCACTGGATGGGGACGTCTCCCCCGTCTGAAATCTAAGGCCAGACGACATTTTTATTATTATCCATACATCTACATGTTGTATGTCTTTATGTGCGAAAGAGACTGATAATGACATTTGGTGGGTATTGGACTGGATTTTGGTGGTAACTCTTTATCTCTTCCTTCCCCCCCCCCCCCCCCCCCCGGCTGCAGCAAATTCAATTTGCGGACCAACTACAATTTTGTTTTCTTCAAAATTATATGTTGGGGCAAAATGATTAAATCGCAACTCGCATCTCGTCTCGTCTCATGGTTGGCCCTAAAAGGTCAAGAGCAGACAAACCTAACTACCAGACCAGGCAAAGTTAAGGTAATTTTCGAAAAAAAAAAAAAAATAATGCACCCAAATGGTCATGATTCGTGCTTGGCTTGCCAAGACGTTGTCTGGCCAAACAACTTCACTTCGTTCACAGCATTTCAGAGTGAAAGACAAACAAGCCAAGACCAGGACATGTGAAGTGCTGGTGCAACTTCATCCAAGCAAACCAAGCAACATTCACGGTAGCTGCCAAGTATTTCTATTTGTACAAGTATTTCATCGCCCGAGTCGAGCAGCTGCAATTTATTTGCCTGGGCCCACAGCCTGGTTGGTTGTCTGAGTTGGCCTCTAGCACCTTTTTGTGTGTATTTTCTTTTACATTATCACCTCTGTGCACATTGCGTTGCTTCATCGATAATGGTCAGACCATAAATTTCTGTGCGAAAAAAAATGGAAAAAAAAATGGAAAGATGCAAGGATGCATGGTGCATAAATTATGTTGGATTTTCTAAGTATGACAAACCTTTAAAAAATACCTACGAGGGTTGTCTTTTATATTTGTAGCCTGGGCTACTTGTAGAGTGGCCAGGTCTGAACTGCAACTTCTTTAAAAAACTTAATCAGAACATTGTAACTCTCTTTTTCAAATTTTTCGTTGGGTTCAACCGCTCTCGGGAGCTGAGTTTGAGCCCCGCACTCGGCAATTCACACAGACACTAGCCGAACGCATGATGAGCTCTTCGTCGAGAGGCTAAACAAATTAGCAAAACCAATCAGTCGCTGGCTAGCGACCATGAAGTAGGTCAGAGCCGCCAATACACTCTCGGTTGATCGCATTGTTCTTCTTGACAAACGCTGTTGTAAAGAGACCCAACAGATTAATCATGGAAAGCCTACCATAAAACGTTTGCACCAAGAGCATAAGCATGAAAGAGAGAGATTTCAAATACATTTAGTAGCAAACGTATACCTATGCATTTACGCAAGCAAATTCGAAACGCCTAAACTACTATTCTGCAAAGAAGCTGTCGCATTTTTTTTTTTTTAATTTATGGATAAAGTTATCCCGGTCTGTTCTCGTTTCCGAGTCCGACCGATCGGAATTAGTAAGAGGTTCTATTTCCAAGAAAGGATTAGATAATTCGGTTTACTCTAATTGCCATCAAGACAGGGAAAAATTTAGAAAATCAGGTAGATTGCTCAATATCATTCTGCGAAGGTCGTCCAAATACAATTGTTGTCCCAGAAACAAGTCATGAAATAATAATGCAAGAATATCATATGACACACCGTGAGTTTGATGCAACAAAAGGACCAGAATATTACAGCAAAAAATACAAATATTCTTTTTTCCCAATCCGTCGGCAGGAATAACAAATTCTAAGTTGACTCGCACTCGCCAACAAACTTGTTGTTGTGTTTGGGCAAACGCAACCAAAAGAGTAAGGGAGAATAAAATCAAATTTGGTTGTTGTTATTGTTTATGGCTCTCTCGTAAGCCGCCAGCTCTGTCTGTGAATTTGTATGCTCGTACTTGTACTTGTTAATTTATAAATTTTTCGAAGGTATAAATAAATATAAATTTTTTCTTTAGCTAACTTTTGCTAGGTCATTGGATATTTTGTTATCGCCATAAGAGCTTTGGTATATTTTGGTATATTTTGCATTTATCGACATTTACATTTATAATAAGATCAGTGCACAAAGGCCATAATGGATTTTATGGGCGTTACCTGATTTCTGTCTATATAATTAATATATTTGTATTAAGAATATAATTTATTTAAATGCTTTCTAAGAAATCTAATGCAAAATGTCGTGAGATTTGTTTTAGAAAGTTCGTAAATTCAGAAAACGTGATCAGGCATGATAACATATTAATCGTGAACCGAACCAAAACCGCGGCATATGATGAACCGAACCGTCGCTTTAACATCTATTTGAACCATAGATCCGAACCACTCCTTCTATCCGATCGGTTTACATCTCTGGTATTTACTCGTATTATATACGATACGATTAAAAGCCAACAAAAGTTGTTCGCAGAAGAATGCACTTCAAAGCATTGTTTCACTATTTTCTGTTTAGGTTCCAGTTATTTTCAGTATTCGGTTCAGCAGTGGTATATTGGATTTTATTTTAAAATACTGGTATATTCCGGAAAATTTTTAAATTCAAACTTTATTAACAGAAATTTATTACAAAGAAAGAAAATAAAATGTAATAAACCTCTACATAATAAATGGAATATATAATACATTGTACGCAGTTCTGGGAACTTTGTCGACTGATCTCCTTAAGTAGGAAAACCTTGATTAAAAAAACTTATAATCGGAACTGTACCAATACGACGTCCAGAGTTTTTCGTTTTTTTTTTTAAGAGCAACTTCTTAAAACTGTCTTTACACCTATCATATATCTCTAAAAAGTTGCTTGTCAAATTACTCTAAAAAGAAACTATAGTGAGCTATTACACTCACTAGTTACAAGTGTACATATTACAAGAGTAATAGCTCATATTACAAGTGAAATAGCTCATCATAGATTCTCTTTAGAGTAGTTTGACAAGCAACTTTTTAGAGATATATGATAAGTGTAAAGACCCCTTAAGGATGAAAACCTTGATAAGAAAAACGTATAATTGGAACTGTACCGATACCATGTTCCGAGATTTTTGGTTTTTTTTTTGTTTCAAAAATAAAGTTTCTCGAATACCAATACTCAAAAAATTCAAAATTATGGGTACGGTTCTGGGTTTACTAGGTTATTTTAGGTATTCGGCTTTCGTCTTAAAAAACAATCAATTTTAACAATAAATTAGCATTCTTTCAATTTAGGGCTACAAATATAAAAGGCAACCCTCGTGGAAACCATTTAGGTCACAAGGCACTTCAACAACTTAATTAATCTAACACTAATGTGTAATTAATCTCTGATACCTTAAGTAGCTATGATGTTAGACAGGGACCAAACCCACTTAAGAGCCTTGAATGTATAAGTGTGCGTGTGTGTGTGTGTGTGAGCGAGGAGTGAGAATTATATGGACTCATAAAAATCAAAGCAAAAGTCTTAAATTTAATGTGATTATCTGGAAACGTTAAGGTGATTATTAAAGAAAAGATTGCGTGCCACTCCCACTCCCACCCCAACCAACTCCCCTCCTTAAACATCAGTCCACCAGTCCCTGAAGTTTTCTTTCAATTTCTTTGGCTTTTTGCTGAACGAAATGAAATTTTTATCACCTGAACCTGGTCTGCTCTTTTGGTCTTGGTCTTGTCTAGGCGCTGCCATAAAATTTATGGTAAGTCATAAAGCGTGGGCAGGTGCCGAGTGCCCTAGTTAGGTTGGGAGTTTTGTTGTTGCGGTTTTGACTGTTTGGGTCAGCTTCTACTAATGTGCGTTGTGGTTGCTAGTTTTTTGGATTTGCATCATGGGTGGCCCCTTTTTTTGACATTTCTGCATGTGTGTGTGTTCTTAAGTAAACAGGCCAACTTCCTGTTGCCGAAAATTTTGTTTGGGTTTAGAAGGTAAAATTTATGTACACTTTTTGACAGGACCAGTTAGCCAGCGCGGAGGGAACACCTCGGGGGCAACAAACAAACAGTGCAAACAGACGCACACAACAATTTTATTTTTTGCTTCTTCTCAATAGCACCCCCGGGATGGCGTAATTTATGACTCTGACCGAGTGTAGAGCATCGTTTGGAGCGCTGCTACTCGGTATTGACTTTTTGGCCAGCTGCTCTCGAGGAGGCAAACAACAACAAAAGGAAGAGGGACTGAGCAGATTAGCTGAGTTGCATTGGGTGTTGTAGGCGACACTCGTTGAAAAGTTTTCAGTTTTTCAGCTTCTTTTCTTTCTTTTTTTTTTGGTTTTTGGGTCAAAAAAATATGTATACGTACTTAGATATATTTGGGTCTTGTTTGTATGTTTTTTGTGGCTAAGGGTTTATCATCTTGTAAACGTGACGCTGCAAAAACAAAGTGAATAAAAAGTTTTGGTACGTATAAAGACAGACAGTTGGACAGACAGTCAGACTGACCACACACGAAGCAGAAGCAAAAGCTGAAAAGTGCCGTTGGCTTTCTGGTTTTTGTGGTTAAGTCCACTCATCAACTGGGGTGATAAGTGGTATGAGAAATGAGGTGTTTATAAGAGGAGGGCAAGCTTAACCATTTGAGATCTGTATAATTAGCACAGCTTAGCGGCGAAATAATTATGGTGGAGGAGTTAAGCTTAATTATTTTACTGCTCTTATAACTGGTTAGTTAAGCTAAATTTAAGAGCAAGTTTAAAGATTTTACCAAAGACCCTACAATGCCAAGATTGTTCATAATATGCAACAAACAATTTCGACATACCACACAAGGGATTAACACGTTGATTCTATTTAAAGACCGCGTGCAATTACGTGCCTGCTCGTGCTTTTTATGCAAGGGTTTGTGTTTTTGAAGTTATTTTGTTTGAGATGTAAGATTTATGTATTGTATATCCCTTGGTATAACTAAACTGGCAATGCAAAAGGTGATCTGCCGAAAATTTAAAAAAAAAAATAGAAGGCTAACATCGGCTACGCCGATGTTTTAAATACCCTTGCAGTTTTTGAAAGACGCTACCATTGATAAAAAAAAAGTTTTTCCCACAAGAATTAGTTTTTTGACTGACCGTTTATATGGCAGCTATATGCTATAGTCATCCGATTTTGATACATTTTTCCAGAATTATGTGAAAGCATATAAAACTAATATATACCAAGATTGGGGACGCTACGATGGAAAACAAAAAAGTTTTTCTCACTAGAACTAGTTTTTTGACCGACCGTTTATATGGCAGCTATATGCTATAGTTATCCGATTTTGATACATTTTTCCAGAATTGTGTGAAAGTATATAAAACTAATAACTACCACGATTGGTGACGCTACGATGGAAAACAAAAAAGTTTTATTCACTAGAACTTGTTTTTGGACCGATCGTTCCTATGGCAGCTATAAGATATAGTTATCCGATCCGGCCAATTCCGACATATGTGCAGCCTATGTGTATTTAAAGACTTTTTGAAAAGTTTGGTCAAGTTAGCTTTAAAACTGAGGGAGGAGATAGCATAGAAACAGACGGACGGACAGACGGACAGACGGACATGGCTATATAGACTCAGCTCGTCATGCTGATCAAGAATATATACAGTTTATGGGGTCGGTGATGCTTCCTTCTATGCGTTACAAACATCGTGACAATTTTAATATACCCTCTGCAAGGGTATAATAATAATATAATAATAATATTCCCATAATTTTGAAGGTAGAATGTTCGGAAACTTAAGACCTACATGGTAATCACCATTATTTATCTATTCACCATACATCGTTTCCCAATCAGATGACCAATAGTCGAGCTATAAGAAAAATAAATAATTACGATGGGCAGCACTGGCCTGATGGGCAGCATTTACTCAGTTTGAGTAACTTAAAAGTGATCAATTATATACAAAATTTGGCAGGTTAAAAGTATATTACAGTCGTGCTCGACCAACTTTCTTTTCATTATGTTAAACTTGGTTTTAACCCACTGAATACTCTTTTTAAGCACATTTGCGAACGATTAGCGAATGTTGTCGAAAAGATTTTTAAACTTTACCGGAACGTGCTCGTATATCGAAACAAAAATCAAGATACCAATCCGAATACCGAATAAAATCGAAATCAAAATATAACGTTTTATCAAAACATAAGTTTTAGTGCGTACTAAAACAGAAATCGGAACCAAAGTTCGTTTCAGTATTGTTTCCTGCTTTCCTTATAAAAATGTTAAAAATTATATCTTTGGTTGCATTCATGTTTCCAATTGTTAATTATATTTAACACAAATCAGGGATCTAATAAATTCTTGTTCGGTAAACGAACTTAATTTGATTCAGTATGGTGTTCACATTCTTTCCATCAACAGAACCTTTAACACAAGTATACTATAAACTTTGTACTTAAATAAAGTACAAACGGTGTCAATAGTACGCTAAGTACGAAAATACTTGATTCAAGAATAAAGTTCTTATATCAAGCACGATTTTTTAAATCCCGATATACTTGATTCTAGATCGTTTCGACATAAACGAACTAACCTAGACTGCCCGTTTGCTCAGTCCCTCTTCTCTGCCAGCAAAGGCAGCGTTTTGAACTATACGAGTTCGACATGAACGATACGTGTATGATGTGGGCTTCTAATTTGTACTGAAAATCTAAGTAACAGCTGTTCGCAACCTCAGTTCGACGCAATTCTCTCTCTCAAACCATCGAACGCCAGCTTTTTTCTCTCTCACAAACCATCGAACGTCAGCGTTTTTCTCTATTACCCCGTTTATACTCACTAAATTTATCATGATGAATGCCCTTTAAAGTATGCTATGGCCATGAATAGGAATTATTAAGGAACTTTTTTCTTTCATATTTTTCTCTACACTCATTTATTTTGTATAACTAACTATAACCTCTCTGACAATATGAACAAATGCACAGTGTAAACTATGTATGACTCTTCCATAGCCGAATTGTTCAAATAGATAATTATTAAATCAAATAAAGTGTGCATACTTTTATGGGCATTTATCACGATAAATTTGTTGTGTATAAACGTAGTATATATTTCTAGATATATCTATTTCTTTATTTCCCTAGACCATGGTTTAGAGATATATTAAGTACATTTCGAACTATATAAAGATCTTGACTTTTAGGTCGTAAAAGTCTTAGGTCAATCTATCAATGACTATTAATGACAAACTCTTAAAACAAGAAGTTACGTACTTAAAATAATAACAAAAAAATGTTTGCTGAAGTTTAATAAATTCTAAATAATTCCCCCGAAACATTTTAAACATAAAATAAGTACAAAATGTTCTTGGTTTTAATTCATAAGCTGTTTCCAATTTGAGCTTGCAACGATGTCTCTGTATAGAATTAAATTTGACACTGATCTTATTGCCTGAGTCCAAGAAGATATAACTGTAGTTCAGAAATCTGCCATCCCTCCAAAAGTAAAGTGATAGAACCAGTTGAGAATTTTAAGCACAAATTCGTGTTTAAATATTTATTTTCCATTGCATACTTTTTTTTGACTTGGCATTTTAAGATTATTTCGTACTTAATTTAAGAAATTTTGTACTTGAATTAAGAATAAGTTTTCTAGAATTTTTCAGCTAACTGTAAGTACGAAAAATTGTTGATTCAAGAATGTTTGTTCTTATTTTAATAATATTACGGTTCTTTTTTTGGACTTAAGAATGTTTTGTACTTAATTTAAGTACAAAACGGTATAAATTTCATCCCGATAGTGCTAGAGTTCTGCCAGTCGTTGTTTTTGACAAAAAACAAAGAAAGAAGAATTAAAATCATAACCCAAATTAAACACCCGAATTGTGTTTTTAAAGACTGGAACATCAAGCGTTAGATCTACTGGGATTCTAAGTTGAAGTGGATCACATTTCAACCTACCCATTCGCACCCTTTTATTCATAATTCATTCATATCATCATCTGCCACCCTCAGGCACATTCCACTTCTCGTATTCTTTTTTTTTTCAAAATATGTTAATGATAATGTTGCTAATATTCCTCACACCTAAACGCCTAACCACTCAACACCCATTAGCCTGTCCAAACACACACTCATACACACACACACACACTTTTACATTTCACGCCAGCAACAAAAGCAGATGAAAATTGATAATAAAAACGAGAGGCAGACACGTTAATAACCGCAACTAATGCACAGAAGAACGCAGAACGAATTGCATTCGCAATGGAACGAATCAACTGAGTGGTAAGGGGAGAAAATGAATTCAGTTTTTTTTTTTTTGTATAAATATTCTGTATCCATTGCTTAATTAAACTTAAAATAAACCGCACTATAATCAGGATGCTTGGTTACCATGTGGCAGTTCTATCAGGCGTGACAGCGAAATTACCAGCAAAGGAATCTTCGCTGTCGTCGGCCAGTCATCAGTTTGATTGAAGGCATAAATTATATGGTTGAGTCGTGAGATTCTATGAAGGAAATTGGGCAATGATTTCCATTTGATATTTTGATTAGCGCAAAATTGTAGGAATTGTTAAGTGGATGTGTGATGATCGATCACAGAATGACTTAAGTGGGTCAGGGGAGAACTAAAAAAAAATACTTACTCAGGACTGTAACCCCCTTCTGATTGCTAACATCATTACTTTGAATGCCTTTCCGAACATATTTTGCGCCACTTAAGTGCTCCAAATTTTTGTTAATTACTTGCCATGTTATCATTATGCTGCAATCCGAAGCCCCCCCTCTTAAGTACTTATCATTTCGAGCAGAGTGAAAGTATATTTTCAGCATTTGCGTGGGAAGCCACCACCAGGGGATGAGGCCTGATTTCCAAACTGCGGGCGTGTGAAATTTTCCAATAAGTTGCATTGGAAAATTATGACTCTTGAAATTTCTCTGGGGTACGTAATTGTGCGGAAAGTTAGTCGCATTTAAGAAATTAGTTCCTTGTGGTGTATCCATTTCTATTTTCCCGTAGGTCCTGTCAACCCTTTCCAAAAATATCACATTCCCACAATCAATTTCCTATCAAATAGCTACCACACACGCTCAGGGAGTAGAACAAAACCAAACAAAAAATAATACCAACCAATGAAAAAATTAAATGCGAAATAATAAAAAATAATTTACGGGCTCATTAAGAGAGTCATGTTGAGAGTAAGGAGGGTTCCCGGCCTGGCGCCCGTTCGGAATTCGCTGAGCAATAAAAAAATATGCGGCATGCTCAAGGGCCTATGCGCACAGTGGTACAAGTGGTAACTAAAACGCTGTTTAAAAGAAGATAGTGCAGAAACTGAAGAAATTATAAATAGGGCTAAACAGAATTGAAAGTTTAACAAACAAAGAAAATCAATGCGTTGATCTAAAATTTCAAGTTACAAAAATTGGGCTCTGTTTAATAACAATTTCAGTCCACATATGGGCAGTAAGTTTTGGTTGGATAGCAATGGTTGAAGTGGTATACGATAGTGTTGTGCCGAATTTTTTGAACCAATGAACTATGACTTAATGTTTGAACTATAGTTAATTTTTCTAACTATTTTTTTTTAAGTATAGTTCATTTTTTTAACTATAGTTCATTTTTTGACCTATATTAATTTTTTTATAGTGTGTCGTGTTTTTCAGCGTGACACGAACACGCACGAGTCAACACGACTTGTTTCTTTTGCATGTTAGTTTTACGGCCTCATTTATGAACACGGTCCAGCACGAGAAATCACGAGAGACACGACACAATCCGAAACTTCTTAAAACTTGACTAAACAGAAGAAAATGTTAATCCATAGTCTGGATTCCATTTAATCGAATGCACTTTTCCCAAGAAATTCCACTCATTTTTCCATATAAAGGATCATGAAAAAGCTTGTATCTGAATCCTCTGTTTATAGAGTTGAGTTTTAGGTGCCTGCGTGACGTGAAATTTAACTTGTCACGGTGTGTCACGACATGTCACGATGTGATCGTCATAAAGCACAGACTTTCGTGCGAGTGTATTCGAGATCCGTGGGTGATTCGTGCGTGTTAAAGATAATCACCGTGAATATAAGTCATACATTATTCACGAAATTTTTGTCTATTATTTTTGATTAATAATATTACTCCTAAAACTGATTTGCTTTTGATTTCGTAAGACCGCTGCTCCATACAAAAAGCGCAGTGTGCCCAAGATAACCATGATAGAATTGAGGTCTCTCCACGCAAAAATTCGGGGGTGGTTGATTGTGCGTGATCATTCGTGACCCCTCCTTTAATCGATTATGAATCGTGCGTGACGGAAAACGCTCTTAAAATTGTGTGCGTGAATTATGCGTCAAGAGATTTTTCTTTCGTGAATCGTGCGTTACGTGAAGGAAAAAACCCTCACGCGCGCACCGCTATTTTAGTCTGCAGAATAAATAAATGAAGTCCAATCAATAATTTCCGGGACTCGGGACGAGCGGAACCAGATCAAATTTTTATTCTCCCATCCATCCCAACTTGGTCTTTTGATGTTCTCAATACCACTTTCACAAAAGTTTTGTGATTTTAATACCAAATCTGGTCAACAAACAGGATTAAAATCACAAAATTTTTGTGGAAGTGGTATTGAGTGGTATTGAGAACATTTCAAAGTTTCCAAATGATATAATTTTGCTAGAGAAAATTTAGATATATTTTGGGCATTTGAATTTACATTATTTCGAGAAATTTGTTTGACTTCAATTACGGATTTTAAACTGAATAATACAACTGTAAGAGCTAGTAAAAATAAATCATCAGTATTCAAAAGTTTAAATTAGTGAGAAATAGATTCAAATTTGGACTCGTCTTCTGATCAAATCATCATTACTTTTTCATTGAGTAACTTTTTTCGTTCCGTTTTCACTTTCATATAAAATGTAATTTCTTGAACCACTGTGCATTGGGCAACATTGGAATTGTTGGCCTGCAGGCTATTGCAAGTTCCACCCTCTACCTCTACCCCAGCCTCTGACGAGCGGTTGCAAATAAAGCACTCAACGCGGGTAACTCTGTGGGGAGGGGGGGTGGCAAAAGGCAGTCCGCAGTGGGGTGGGTGTCTGCTGCTGGGCCCGCGTCGCGGCGTGCTCAAGTGCTTTACCAGTCTGACGTCGCTTCACATTTCGCTTCCGGGCCCGGACCCAGTCCCGCGTTTTGTTTGCATACGCAGGACGAGGGTCAGGAGTAGGCACAAGGGAACTGGGATTGCTTACTGCTGCTGCTACTGCTGCTTCGGCTGCTTCCACTGTGTGTTTGCACGACGCATTTCTGGTCCATTAAGTAGCGATGTTGTTGCTGTTGTTTTTGTAAAGGTAGAGGCAGAGAGCTACCCTCCTGGCTTGGAATGCGTTTGTCATTGTTGTGTGCGACTTTTCTCACTTGGTGCGGAGCGAGGGGGAATTTGTGTATCCACAAGATACAATTGCCTTTTCTATTGCGCCCGTGCAGCACGCGTCAGTTGCTTTTGGGTTTTTGTTTATTCAAGTCGTTTGTTGCAACTAAGCTGATGCATCTGCCCCTGCCGCCAGTGTCATCCCTCCGCCCGCTAATCATCTCTCATCATTGTGGGAACAACAGGAGTTAATTAAGCTAAATGGCGAATATCCTTTTTATGCACAAGATCCTTTAATGCGTATATTGTTTCAAGAGCGTCGCCCTAATGCAAATATCTTGTCACCCGTCGTAGCGGTCATTAACATAATTTGGGCATTTTCATTTGGCCTTCTTAAAAGATTATCATAAATTTATGCCAACATTTTGTAATTTTGGCTTGTCGTTGATTTATGTTTGGGAAAGTGGACAATTTAGAAATGATCGAATTAAATATGGAAAAAAAAAAAAATTTACCTTATCTGAACACAAAGTTTTAAAAATTGTTATATATTATATTATTTAGATTACTTGATTGGAAGTAATGAACAAAAAATATTGGATTGACCAAATTTGAGGTGGACAGAAGAACAAATAGGAAAATTTCACTTTTTTTAATTTGTGCAAATTATTTGCACAAATAATTTGGCACATAATTTGCTCAAATAATTTGCACAAATAATTTGTACATAAAAATTAATTTTTACAAACTTTTTTAACAGCTTTGTAAATTAATTACAAAAATTAGATTTGGTACGGTTCTTACACCGGATTTCAACCCAAATTGATCTGGACCCCTGTTTTTTAGTAACGGTTCGTAATACAAAAAAATATCAAAAATCGTCTTTAAGAAGAAATATTTACATAAAATATTACAGTATTGGATTGGTGCATCATTTAGTAAAAACGCGTATTAAAAATGAGATTTTAGTTCTGTTTAAATAAATAGAAGGTAAGGGTCCACAATTTCGATTACCAGTCGCTTTTAATAGCCGAAGACATACAATCAGAAAAAAAAACCAATAACTTTGAACTTAAATTAAGTACAAACGGTGTCAATAGTACGACAAGTACGAAAATACTTGATACAAGAACAAAATACTTGGTTCAAGTATAATTTTTTCAATTCCGAAATACTTGATTTTAGACCGTTTTGGGATATATTAAGTCCATTTTGGGCTATTCCAAGATTTTTAAACCTTATACTTAGAACGAAATGTTCTTATTAGATTGATTCGTACTTAGTTTAAGTACACCCAAGAACGTATCATATTTAATATTTTAAGTACAAAACGGCATAAATTCTATCCCGTTCGTTTTAGAACGCTTGAGTACAAAAAATTCTGGATTTAAGTATTTCGTATTTGATTTAAGAATGTAATTCTCTTTTTATGCACATTTTGGTTCAATTTTAAAAATGAAGACTGTTTTTGTACAAAACGGAATCAATTTTATCCCGTTCGTTTTAGCCGTTTTTTTTCTGAGTGTGTAAGTGGAAAATTGAACAATTGTAAAATTGAATGCATCCTGGTTATGAATCCAAGGTTCGATTCATTTTTTATTAATTTTGAATTACCGGTTGAATCCATCTTCACAATTTCTGGGATTTACGGATTATTATTATATTATTATTTTGATTTCCACACAAATATAAGGATTATTAGATGTAAATTACACTTTTCGCTACCGTTTTAGGTTTCTCTAGTTGTTATTCTAGACATTGATGATATAACTGTCAAGATAGCAATGTGAACAATGGCAGAATGGGTCTGATGAGAGATATGGTTTACTCAAAACAGTCTATAACTCTAGCCCATGCCTTCTTGTAATTCAGCAGAAGACTCTGTGTGTGATGCACTTTGTTATTTGATACCTTTACTTGACAATGCAAAAAGGGATTTAGCGCCCTTAACATATGTTTCACAAAATAATTTGCGGCAAATAAATATGTTAAAAAAAATTTGCAGAATTTGAGCACAAAGTTTTGGACAAATTAAAAAAAAATTATATCCAAAAACTAAGTTTTATTATATAATATCGAGTGTCGAATCGGCCTTTTAAAAAATAAGGATAATTTAAACTTTTTTTGTCAATTTGCGCTACCAAATTTGTACTAATGCACTAACTTTATTATATAACTAAAACTAAGCAGGCAAATAATTTGCACTAATTTTGAACAAAATTTGTCGAAATAGTCATTACTTCAGCCATTGCAAGACCTGAAACTAAAGCTTTGAGTCCATACGAAAAAAAAATACTGAAATAGTGCCGAAAAATCTATTTTGAACTATTAATTAAAATTTGAACAAATTGTTTGCCAGTATAAGTATATTAAAAAATAATTTGCACTCAAAATTTGTGCAAACATATTTTAACAATTCTTTCCTTTAGCTTCAAAAAAACATATTTCACAATTCATTGACCTCCTAGTCTTGAATATTAAAAAAGCAATTCATGACCAATTTCCCCATTTGCTGATTAACCCCACAATATGTTTGGCCATCAAACCAGAACATTTGCCATAACCATTAAATCCGCCTCATAATGGATCCAACAATTTGTCTAGCCTGATAATTGCTCACACTGTTATAGAAAAAGTTGTAAGAAAAAAATGGCTCTCTATAAAAAGAAAATTTCGAAATACCAACTCAATTGGAAATTATGCAACTCATGCGAGTCTTAAGGGGGTGTGTGTGTCTATGTTAGTGGATTTCCCTGGGCTTCCGTTTCGTGTCTAACGACCACCAATCATGCAAAAAAGCCAAAAGAAAAGAAAAAAAAAAGAAACAAAACTAAAACATAAACAATTGAAACTGATTAAATTAATTTGATAACAGGCTGGACAACGTTTGTTTGACTGGGCATGGGAATTTCGGGGAATGAAACTGAACACTTGAGATATGAGAAAAGTTCTTTTGGGTATTTGAGGGGGTGGCATATGCAACTTCTGTGTGTGTGTGTGTGTGCGTGCATTGCTAAATTGGAATGTGAAATATGATTTTAATTTAAATAAATTTACTTTAATTGGTTGATAAGGGGAACGAATGGGTGGGTCCAAAAGCAATTAGAAATACATGCTCTTTTTGTTTTGGGCAGTTTTTTTTTATTCTAAGAGTTTAGTTTTAAGCCATCAATTGATAAGACTTTTGAGGATAAACGAAGAAAATGTATAAATTCTTTTAATTGCTTGAATTGGAGAATGAAAATAAATAACTCGAAAACCAAAATACAAATTTGAAAAAAAAATTAAATATAAAAATAATGAAATCCAAAAAAGTTAAAATATTAGGTACACTGACAGCTGCCGAAAACTTAAAAAAGAAAAAATTAAGAAAGTCGGTCAGGCCCTGCCACAGTTTGTATATAATTGATAACCTTTAAATGTGGCGCTATACAAACTAGGAATGTGGGAAATTGGAAAAATATATCGATATCTTTGAATTTTGAAATTAAAATTTTCAGAACCCAAAATACGAATTGAAAAAAAAATTGAATATAAAAATACTGAAATCCAAATAAGATAAAATATTAAGTACACTGATAGCTGACGTAAACTTACAAAAGAAACAAATAAGAAAGTCGGTCAAGCCCTGCCACAGTTTGTATATAACTCAGATAGGCGTTATACGAACTAGGGATGTCGGATATTTGAAAAATATATCGATATTTTTTCGATATTGAAAAAATATCATTTCGATATTGATATTTTGTGGACAAAAAAATCGATATTATCGATGTTTTGGATATTTTTAACAAAAACACCTTTTTCTTAAGAATAATAATTTTTTCTTGGGTGTCAATTAAAGTGTTTAAAAACTAAATTCAGTCTGCATTCGAAATCTACATATTAGAGCTCCCAAACCCAAAACATATTGATAAAATTATTTTTTTAAGTTTGACAAAGATATGTATTTTTTTTTTTTTCAAAAAAAGATGATGTGGAAACTTATTCAAGAATTTATAGTAAAAAAAGACGCTAAAGTTATAGGTTATTCGGATTCAGTTGTCGAAAACCACACTTATATTGTCGAAAACAAACATTTTATGGTCGAAGCTAAGCGCTCCGATGGCACCGAGCTTCCTGGTGAAAAAGCAAATGCCAATGCCAAGTCGGAATGCGCTGGCAATTTGTCTTTCTCTTCCATCCAGAAAATTATCGACGAAAATATCACAAACAAATATTCGATATACGATATATCGTGTTTGTAAAATATGCGATAAAAAGAAATCGTTTTTTCTACAAAAATATCGATATTCGATATATCGATATTATTTCCGGCAACCCTAATACGAACTCTAAGAAGTGCTGCGGTAGACCAAAATTAGGAGTTAGGTTGTTAAGAAAGCATTGTTTAAAGAGATATATTCTAATCATCATTGCTTATCGAGCCTGCATAAATCGTTTCCCGATCAACCCAGCGATTGTAGAGTTGCCACCCCCACAATTATAAAAAAAACCCAAATTCCCACAATTTTAAAGATAGGTTTTTCGGATCTTCTAAACATATATTCTACCTATTATTACTTATCGAGCCCCCATACATCGTTTTCCGATCAGATGAACGATAGAAGAGTTGCCACCCCACAATTTGAAAAAACGTCATATCTCCCACAATTTTAAAGATAGATTGTTCGAACCCCTAAGATATATATTCTACTCATCAAAACTTATAAAGCCCCCATACATCGTTTTCCGATCAGATGAACAATAGAAAAGTTGCCACCCCCACAATTTGAAAAAACGTCATATCTCCTACAATTTTAAAGAAAGATTGTTCAAACCATTAAAGCATATATTTTAATCGTCGTTGCATATCGATCAACCATACACCATTTCTAGATCAGATGAAGAATAGTCGAGTTATAAGCAAAACAAATAATTAAGATGGGCAGCACTGGCCGATATCGTTTTGGGCAGCACTTACACAGCTTGTGTGACCCCCACACCTAAAAGTTTTCATTTAAGTACAATCTTTGACAGGTACAATGTATATTACAGTCGGGCTTGACCGACTTTCTTACTTGTTTTTTATTTCTAAATATATTTTCCCCCAATTTTTAGTTTAGTTCGTAATCCTACACCCAACTTTGTCCTTTTATCGCATAGGCAACCAAATTTTAAAAGCCTATAATGGTATTAGTAAGCTTTTGAAAACTGGGCTGGTATTAGTGAGCTTTTAAAAACTTTCACCCTTCTGTAAGCCAACTGATCGTTCGGTCATACATAGATGAGTCCGGTAAGTGTGTAAGCTTTTGAAAGGGTTATAAACACTTGTGTTGTTGTGGTTGTTCTCATTGTTGTTATTATTGTCACACCTTGCAGCACAATCAACAAACCAACATCCGCAAAAGCCATTTAGCGATTTAATTAAGCCCAAGTGGTAGGCGTGGCCATCTAACCATGACCATTTTTTACGCAATGCATCTCTGTATGTATTTGAAAAGGGGGGTGGGTGGTTACGTGTGATGGTGTAACAATGATAGCCAGTGAAAGCCAATGAAGGGCCAATGACTTGCAATTGCTACACATCTGGAGGGAGTAGTAGGTGGTTGATATTGACACGTGGTGTAAGTGTGTTTGTATGTGTGTGTATAATTAAAATCATTGAAATGCAACCGAGATTCTGCCCTCCCCCCTCCCCCAGAATCTCACAAACAGCACAAATGTTGCAAATATCTCGACATGGCTGGCCCTCTTTGCCTCGTCATCGGCGTCGACATCTCTTGTTCATTTGCCAATTACGCGCAGAACTCTCACCAGACCTGGGGAAAACAACATGCAGTCTCCATTCTCATGCATTCCCCTTGTATTGTACATATTTCGTATTTCGAATTTATTAATTATTTTATCTCGTTCCTCCCTGCAAAAAAAGATTCGTTTCGCACATTGCGCCTGCCTCGCCAAAGATTTAGGGCTTTAGGCTTTGGGATTTGGGCATTCACTAATTGAGTTCACATTACTTGGCACAATATAACATTTTCGGTATAATTTTAGGCAAAATGTTCCTACGCTTTTATTAGCTAAACGTGAGTTGGCAACAATTTTGTGTTTAGAGAGTGCGAAAAGCTGTTTCCTTCGCTCTAAAGTGGAAAATGTCAATCGCTTAATGTCCTTAGAGTTGGGTTGAGATTAGCAAAAGTGTTGATAGACATCGCAAAAACGTGACTTGCAGTTGAGAGACATGAATGTGCAGACAAAAAGGATAGGGTTCAAAGTACGAGAGTGTCACCTTTTTATAATAGTGGATTTATGGTAGACGATATGGGAAATTAGTGCTTTAAAATATTGCAAATGATGATGGGGTAAGGTGTGTCCTACAGCATATTTGTAATACAAAAACTTATTATTTCGGCAAATATTGTAATATTCAAAATTGTTTCCTTTTGGAAAGAAGAAGCAGAAGTAATGATTCCTTTACTCTTTAGTTTGAGCCCATACGGAGCTGAGAAGTACTGTTGCGCTTAACAGCACACGAATGGATCCTACGATAATAGCTTATGGAAATCAAGTTACTTCGAATAGCTGAAGAAACATTGTTGCAAACAAATTGCAAAATTCAAAATAGTTGACTTAATCATACACTGATTTAAATGCGCTTTGATTATGCAAACTGAATTTTCGTCATTGCATTTGCTTGGTGTGTAGCATATCAAAACAGTTTTCATAGCCATTTTTCAAAGTTGTTGTTGGTCAGCAAGGCTTGACGAGAAGTGGCTTATCTTTATTAAAAAACAGCAACAACATTGCTAATCGAGTAGTGTGACCAACGCACTGGTAATTGAAAAATACCACTATATTCAAGATTTGGTGTAATTTCTTAATAAATCTGGCCATACTAGGCTTAAGTTCCAACTTAACGTAATATATTAATTACTTACTTCGCAGGTCCGTATAGAAATTTAAGAATTAAGATTAGACAAAAGATTATTCCTAGCATTCCAAAGAAGAGTTTAATGAGAAAAGATGGTAGAATCTATTGTAATTAAGGCAGAGCTTACGAAAGGGCTCATGATTGAGACAAGGATATAAATAAATCGGGACATAATTCTTCGTTAAACGTGCCGGAACCGCAAAACTTATTAGGCCTTAATCGCCTGACAGTAGCTTGTGAAGGAAAAGCACACTAAGATAAGATTATCCAATAAGCGTAACATATGCTCATATGGAGGTAGATGCCTATTTGAATCCCAGTTGTAAGCCCTATACCGACCTGCAAAGTAGGTAATTTAGCTTACTTCACCATATATTACGTCAAGATGGAACGTGAGTCTAGTGTGACCAGATTTATTAGGAACTTACACCAAATCGTGAGTTTATTTTTTGTAGTGTGGGCTTATATTTTCTCTCCATTTCCCTTGCGAAAAACTCGGTGTCAAGAAGTTCGTAGATGTTATGGAATTTATATCCAGATTTTAACGCTATTAAGTTAAGTTAAAAAAATGTTATTCCGGAATAATATTTTATACATTTTTTGCGAATCATGTATTATCATTTAATGCCGACCTTCGGAATGAAATTTTAAGTACGAGTCGAACTTGATTTAAAACTAGTACGAAAGACTTGGAACAATCTCAAAATTCTTGATCGGATCCTACTTGAATATGAAACTATCCTAAATCCGGATCAATCTAAGTACGAATATCTTATGCAGGGTTTCCCTAGAAGAGAGACGAGAAAACGTGTGAAAGTTTTGCCTAGTAACATATTGACGTCGATGTACTTCCCAATAACCGTAGGTTGAATTTGACTCTCTACCAATCAGTCGGGCATAACTTCGGCAAGCGTTCGGCTCGTATGAATATGAATTACCGAATGTGTTCAGCACCCAGGGGCTATGACTGGCGAACTCTGTTGTAATGTCAAAGCAAAAGACCGAAAAGAAACGGAAAATAACCACGCAAAACCTTCTTAAAGCTAGATTCTTTGCAGCGCATTGTATTTGTGGCAATTTGAGCACTCTCACCATGAATCAGCAGCAAGGTCGGCGGATCTTTACTCTCTAAGCTTCTGTTTACGACGCTTCTCTATTTGGAGTAGATTAAAGCAGTAGCGGCATAACAATCACACTGAAAACCAAATAAATCAAAATTTCATGCAAAAATTAATTGAAATAATCTTATTTCGAGCGAAAATCAAGCTCACCCTGAATTAAATTCGTACTCAAGTCAATTCATTCGTACTTGGTTTGAGAAAATCTGTGATCGACCTTAATATTTCAAAAGATAAACTCAAGATACCTTTCCATATTTCTCATATTTAAGTTATCCATAATTCGCTACAATATAAATCTATATCAGTAAACCAACGACATTTTATCAGGTAGATCAATATTTGACAGAAAAAAATCTCAAGATGACGGTTTTGTTCTTAAAGTTTTAACGATATTTTGGTCTTTTTTTATTGCATCATGTACACTTCTATTATAAATTAAATAACAAAAGAGTAAGAGTATATAACAATCAAATTGAAGTATTCGGAAAATGTTATTTTTTGTGACAAACTTCAAATGAAAATTTCGTTCTCAGATTTGGAAATTCCGAACTTAGTCAGATTTTGATATCCTTTGTACTTGAATTTACACTGTTTTAGTACGATTTTCTTGATTTTATTCTGAGTGTATTGATATACAGCACATAAGGGCGCCCCTTTGATTGTGTGCGTAAAGCTACAAATGAAAATATGTGGGAAACATAAACTCGCACATATTTGTATACTTTAGCTTGCATTAAGTCAGATTGAATATAAGAAAGCTACAACAACAAAGGGCTCGGCTTTTCAGTCTATTGAGAAAAACTTAATAAATATCTGTTACTGTTTTATAAACCTTTTTTTGTGACTTAAATGTGTAATAAGTAGAATTTCACTACTTTATCTTCATCTTTCCAACAAAATCTCACAGAACACTTTTTCTTTCACTAAAAGCTCTTATCTTCCAAAAATAACCCAGTTATAATGCAATCATAATCCTTTCCAAAACCATAAAGCAAACACACAAAAAAAAAAAAGGAAAAGTGTTTTACGAGGTGTCGGCCAAAAGAATTTACAACTTCTACTCGACACAAATCAGTAGCAGAAAAGCAAACCAAGAAAAAGAACCAAATCTATGTCGAATCCATAAAACACATGCAAAGTGTTCCAGAGTCCGTCAAGAGGGCGAGAGTGAGACAGACAGAGTGAGATATGAAAAAATTATCAAAAATTATGTTGTAAAATTTACAACTCTCGACGATGACGACGGCGTCGGCTGCCTGTGTAAACAGGCCAAGTGATTGATGGCCAGGAGGGAGGTGGTGGTGGTGTTGGTGTTGTCACTTGTGAATAACTGTGTAAATATTTGAACGAGTGCAACTGCAGCAGGAGAACTAGCCACTACAGTTGTCGCTGGGCTAATCAGGCGCTTATCTAGCGATTCCTGGTTATAATTCATGTTCTTATCAGAGAGCGCCAGACAATCAATCAGGACGGGGGGGGAGGCACTTGATGTGATCTATCAAATCAGTGGGTAATATTTATTAGTTGTGTCAGCCGCGTGTCAAAATAAAATCACCAAATTTAAGGCCGTTAATCGCTTCGCTCGGTTGATTTTGGGCTATGCTTTTGTGGTTTGCAAGGTGGAAACCCTCTCCAATTATCCCAAACGTTGACAGCGAGTTGCATGCCTGACCTAGTTACCCCTACGTACGGCAAGTGTCAGTTCAGCGGTTGGTTCAAAAGCTTGTGTGGCCAACCTTTGTGTGAGGTGCACATCAATTAAATTGTCAACCCACAAGAAGGAAAGAAATACAAAAAAAAAAAAAAAAAAAAGAGCTGGAGAAAGGTGAAGGAAGAATTTTATGCAGCAACGGGGGCATTTACTGTTCGTTAGGTATTCCTCACTCTCACTGGTATGAAGTGTGCCAAAAGGATGCACCAAATTGCTCCGCTCTGTGACTATATAAACCATGTCAGGGACGCACTGATGCTGGGCAGCTCGTTAGCAAAATGAGCGGATATGTTAAGTCACTTTTTGGATGGGTTTCTGGCGGTTGGAATGAGTGTCCAATAAAGGTGGTGGCCCAAATCCAGACTTAGAATTTTTAATAGAATTGTCTAATGACTGATAGCTTAATAGCGCAACCCTTTACCGAAATGAACAGTTTCAAAGGCTAAGCCTAAGCTCAGTATTAAAAAGAGTCATTCATTTTTCTAGAACCATTTTAAAGTCTGTACTCAGATGGTTTAAAAATGTAGTTCGTCACAATACTTCATATGAGTAGAAACATTTTTTAATACCTTTGAAAGTTGAATGCGTTTAAACAGCCTCCTTATTTAAATGAAGTATTGTGCTGAACTAAATTTTTATCTTATTTGAGTACAGGACTTTAAGAACGAAATTTCTCAGTTCTTTCGTCGATTTAGAACAGTATGGTATTCTTTTAAGATCTTGGGCTTATTTCAAGAACGGATTGGGTATTAAAGTAAGAAATTTGTGCTGCCTTTTATAGAGCCATTTTTATAACCTGTACTCATTATAAATGGCTAGAAAGGATATCATGTTGTTGAGAAAATGTATGTAACAAACAGAGGGAAACATTAGCGACCCAATAAAGGTAATATGTCTTAGAAAATATTAACTTTGGTCTAATATCTTGCTAATCTAAAACAGGGGAGTTTTGAAAGTAAAATGCTTTTCAGTCATCCAACAGGCAGCGGAGAATCAGCGTTGCGACTGAGGCATCGCAACTGCGACCCCGTAAGCATCGGCTTTGTGTGTATGTGTATATATGCGTATAAAAACACACAAAATCAAGGGTATGAGGTATTTGTAGTTAGGGCACTTGAGACAGCGCTCTTACTTGTTTTACTTAGCTAATGTTTCTCCATAAACATATTAATGGTCACGGGTTTCCAGTTAAGCCAAATTCAATTTTGAGTTCCTTTATGATATACAGCACGGTTTCGTCCTATTTTCTTAACATATTAGATCTTTAAAATTGTACAACACTTCTTCTCCTATTTCTCTCCTATTTATTACATTCTTATAATGACACATTTGATTTTGCTTACACATTTACCACCTGATGTTAAATAATTAATTGTTCCATCTTTATATCTGTACACCCAGAAATCTGCACTTGGGCAAGATTACATCTGCCTAATTTGTTTTTTGTCTTGAATTTTCAAGAAATCAAAATTCCTGTCATTTTCAAGGCAAAATCATTTGTCATTTTCTGTCATTTGTCATTTTATGACCCTCTGAGTGTAAGTTACAGCATATGGATAAACTTTATCTAATATTTTTTGTCATAAACATAAAAATCAATTTTTCATATTTATTTCCTCAACACAAGTCAATTTTGTCCTTCGCCCACTCGAAGTGATTCGAAAATATCGTAAAAAAACTACTTCTAATTCGGACGAAGGCTGTACAAGGAGTAATATTAGTTAGTATATTGACAACTTATTTATTAAATTGATTAAATAAATAAATAGTTTTATTATTTCCGTTAATTTGTTGAATATTGAATAACAGTTGAATTTTTTCGAAGCCAAAAATAAAATATATTTGTGCTAGTAGGTACCGATATATCGAAATGAAAATCAGGGTACCGTAACCATAAAACAAAATAAATTGTGAACTAAAAAACACACCATTCGGATAACACTGGCTGCGAAATTTGTTTCGGAATTAATAACTGGCTTCTTTAAGCATCTTTAAATCGCAAGGTTATTGGTTTGAACCTTGGTTCTTAACCTTTTAATTATATTAGCAAAAATAGCAAAAAAAAAAACAAATTTAACTCTTTTTATAAAATTACAATATTAATAAATATGCATACAGTTTGCGATAATTATGAAGATGTTATAAAGTAAGTCTCTTTTTATTAAAATTTACTTTTATATTTAAAATGTTTGTTAAAGATTTTAAGGCTTTCAATGTGATATTTCACACACTAAGGGCCTATACTCATATGAAATAAAAATTTTGTTCGGCACAATACTTTATCCAAATAGAAACATTTTCGAACAATTTGAAAGCTAAAAGCTTTTGATTTAGATGAAATATTGTGCAGAAATAAATGTATATTACATCTGAGTACAGGCGCTTAAATGAAAAAAAAAACAATCACTTATATACCGCTTTAAATTCATAGAAAGACGAGATTTCTTTAAAGATCACACATTCTTATTCACCGACGGTTCCAAATCTAGCTCAGGCACATCTTACAGCGTTACTACCCCAACCTCTATAATCTCTACTCAACTTCTCGTCAATCTTCACGGCAGAAATAGCAGCCATTCTGACTGCCTGCAAATACGGAAACCGTCAACAAGGCAAATTCGCAATTTGCTCAGACTCGCTCCTAAAGCAATAGCCAACTTGAACAACAAGGACTTCTATCCTACTGCTACTGCTATAAGAAAACCTACTCAACACCAAATACAACGAGAAGGCAAAGCTAACTTCATGTAAGTTTTAATACACTTGAAAAAGTTTACCAACTGATTTAACCGGTAAAAATATAATATGATATCAAATATTTAAAATTTTAAATCATTGTTAATAACAATTTGATACCATAAAAAAACTTTCTGTAAAACACATTTACCGACCGATCGTCTATGCATATATGTATAGTATCCCATTTTGATTTTTTTCCAATTTGAAAACAAAAACTAATCACCAGTTGACACGAGAAAAAAATTTTCCCCTGAGTAGTTTTGACCGACCGTTGGAGCTATGTTAGTCATCCGATTTTATAATTTTTTCGAATTTTGAAACAATAACTACATCCGTTAGTGACGCTACGTTGAAAACAAAAAGTTTTTCTAACTAGAACTAGTTCTTAGACCACGTTCCTATGGCAGCTTGTGTCATCCGTCCGGCGGTTCCGTTTAGTTAAAAGACTCGAATTCAGCTCGATAGCTTAAAACTGAGACTAGTTCCTAGAAACAACAACACAGACGACGACGGACAAGAAATGAACCAGCTCGTCGTTGATCAAGAATATATAGTTTATGGGGTCGGAATGATCTTCTTACGTTACAAACTCTGGCAAATTAATATACACTTTTCAGTGTATAACAAAACAACGAAAAATCATGAAAACATATCAAACTAAAAAATCCTAAATACATGATCACACTATTTATGTACTCTACGCTGCACTTCAAAACGATCAATCACCATAGTACAAACTCGTAAGAACACAAATCACTCGGACAACACTCAAACTAATGTCTGGACTCCATCAAATTCTTACGCATACGCCTAGGCCATACCCTAGCATCTCATAAAGAAAATAATGCACCACCTATCTATCCTACCAACCCTGCTTTGACAAACACAACCTAGATCCTACTCCAACAGAACCCTCCTCTTACCGCAACTGATACCAAATGATTAACTTCCTTAAGTCAATAAACATTTACCACGACATATAAAAAAAAAAGTACTGATAATTCAAGAAATATGTAAAACGAAAATAAATTTACTTATAAGCCCAACCAATGTACACTACACGCACAAAATATCTATTATTTGGCAAAAAACACATCCTCAACGTTAAACATAAGCAAACCTTTGTAATATACCCATTTATATATATTATCCTTCTATTGTATTTTTTTTAGGCTAATCATTGAACCGGTTCTTAGAAGTTTGTTTCGGAGTTCGCTAACCAAGTTTAACAATTTTCAAAAAAAGGTAAGCCTTATACAACTAATAAATGCTAAGTATGACGACAATTGATAAAAAAACAGATTTTCTTATTAGAA
Source organism: Lordiphosa mommai (assembly GCA_018904225.1). Lineage (NCBI taxonomy): Eukaryota > Metazoa > Arthropoda > Insecta > Diptera > Drosophilidae > Lordiphosa > Lordiphosa mommai. Next base: position 266,487 of record JAEIFT010000295.1, read on the forward strand.
CTAATTTTGATCCATTTGCAGCTAAATGCTATAATCATCCGATCCTGCTGGTTCTGACAATTGTGCAGTCTCTAAGTCTTTGAATCTAAGAATAGATCAATACAGGGCATGACTAAATCAACTCAATTTGTCATGTTGATCAAGAATATATATAATTTATGGGCTTTGAGATGCTTCCTTCTATTAGTTACAAAAATCAAACCAATTTGATGCTACCCTCTGCAAGGGTTTACAAACAGCTCTTAACCAAATTTAATTGTTTTCTAAACCAATTTCAAGTGTCAAAAAATATTTTCCTAACAATAAAAAATGTTTTTAGCAATTGAAATGCTAACTTAGCCATTTTTTTTTGACTAAGAAACTATTTCTAATCCATTTTTATGTATCAAAAATTCGTACTATCAAAAATATTTAAAACAAACTCTCAAAATGAAAAGTAAACACCGCAACATATTTTATCTGATATAAATCTCCCTCTTTTCATTAGCTAATTTAATCGATTTTCTGATTGGCACTTTACCTTAAAATTCTTGAAGGATATTCCAAAATGATAAATACTTCCTATTGAGTGTGTATGGCCCACCATAAACATAAAAGAACTTCCTATTGTTTTTACAAATCATATGGCCTAATGCAATTACTATGCACATCATGAATTTTTATCAATTGCTTTTGCATTCTCAAATATTCATTTCAAACTCACCAATCAGGCGCAGCACCTCGTGCAAATTCAAAAAGATATTCAAATGCGTCTGTCCAGTGCCCAGCAGGGCCAGAAATAATCCAATAGTGAAGATTCCTCTCAAGTTTTTCGCCATTTTTTCGCACTTTAAAACTTTAAGCTAGCGACAACAACGACGACGACTGACTAAAACGACAACGACGAATTTTAATTTTTGCGAACGACAAGTTTTATATTTCGGCACTTGGAAAAAATTTGTTTGCCTGCTGCACTTTTTGTATTATTTTTTATAAGATCATAATTTAAATTTTGGCACTTTGCCTTAATTTTGTTAATTTTTTAGACGCACATTTTGTCATGCCAATTTACACCAACGAAGCAAAGATTTTGTCTTTCCGTTTTTGGAAAATGTTTTTTCGCGTTTTTCCGCCAACGAACAGTTTTGATGCGCGCACCGTGACGATTTTCCACAGACTGTCAACTGGATAAACAAACAATTTGCCATGGAGCACATTGAGTTCCACTATGCTGAAGTGGACAATGTGGATGGTGTGTATGATATTTGAATGAGTTCGTAAATTGGTGGCGGTTTCGGTTGCAGCGACGAAGACAGCGACCTCTGGCGTATGTTTTAGGCAATCAAGCATTCAGTTCGTATAACAGTTGTTGGTGTTTCAGGGGAAATATGCGTATGAGGGCGAGAGCAGTTGCTAGCATTTATGTTGCAGGGGCAAGCTGCTGTGATACGACCCACAATTAAGTCGAACTTTAAATTATACGGTTGATATTTTGAACTGCCTAAATACTTAGGTCAAATCGTTTAATATTGGACCAAATGGAAAAATTACTATAATACTGCAAAATCAAGGAATGCAAGACGGCATTTGAAGCGGCCTAAAAGTAGGCAACACTAATTTTCACAAAAATAACTTGGATGCACGGTGGCCACTTTTGGAGCAAACGCTTCAAAATGGATATTTTTTCCATTGGAGCACTGGAGCCTTTTTCTGCAAAATGCTTTTTGAGCCAGGCAAAACATTTTTTCATTAGTTCAAAATTTTAAAATTTAACGCTTAACCAGCACTAAAAATAATCGAATATCGCTTAAAATTAAACACTTAAAGTAATCGAAACTAAGTGTCAGATAAAAGTTTTTCCCGGAAAGTACAATGTTACATGCAATAAAATAACAACCAGTCCCAAAAAGACCCATTTTCGACACGAGAAGGCAAAGCTAACTTCCTCTGTGACGAAGTTCTAAATCATATAGTCATCCGATTTTGATCAAACTTTTCAGAACTTTTTGAAAGTATTCATAAAAACTAGGAATATTGTCCTACTATATCCCATTTTCTGACTGATGCAGCAATGATAAAGCCACAACAATAGTTTTCAAATGGACAAAATGATATTTTGAAAACTTCTTAAGGGGGGAGCCTGTTTTAGTAGGTCTAAAATGGGCGTTTTTCTAGATTTTTTTGGGAGTGAATAAATTAATTGAGCTTTGAAACAAATTATGCTAGGTAACAGCCAAATAGACTACTAAAACCGATTTTTGATTATAAATATGGGTTACCAATAGACGAAAGCATTTTTTCAGATTTTTCTGCTGTGAATATTATTTTTAAATAATTTGCAAATTTTCCGTTTTTTATTGAAACAATTTTTTGCCAGTGGTTTTTATATTTCGCCATAGCTTGACAGAGAACTGTTGTAGTGTTCTGTACGGAACCCTGCCTGAAGGCAGGCTTGGTGAAAATGGGTATATCTCGTCCATTTATCCACATATATTAGCTTGTTTGACGCTCGATTGATGTATTACTACGATCAAAGATGAAAAACCACTTTTTTTTGTTGTTTAAAAAAATTGAAAAAAACGATGCTTTGAGCTAATTTACTCAAAAAACTATTTTCTTAAAATATAAATTGTCTGACTTATTTTTAGTTTTATTTATTGGCAGAAACCCTTTTTACAGCATTTTCAAATCGGAGTAGGATTTCGAATGCTATGACCAAATATGGGCATTTCCGCAGAAAAGTCAGAGAAAAATTAAATGTTCATTAAAAGTTGTTTCTTACTTGATTTAGAAAAAGTAAATATGCAAATTATTTTTAATTAATGAGTTTAAAGCTTCCCTTTGTACAGATAGCGATATATCGGGCTAGAAAGTACAAATTTACATTTTGGGCAGTTTTTTCAGTGCATTTTCTCTTTTCGATTTACAGCTCTCAGAGTCATTAAGCAATTCCACTCTTTTCGAAAAATTATTGCTACAATCAAAAATGATTTTCTTGTTGCGTTGAATAATTTAAGAAAAATTTTTTCACTTAAAATTGCCAAATGAAATTTAACCAGTAACGTCACGTCAGATATAAAGAATCTAATAAAAAAGAACGAGAAATGAGATTTATATTTGGTAAATTGGAAAATAAACTTATATTATTCAAAAACTACTGAAAAGAAGTTTCATACATAAAGAGTTTCTCAATTCGCAGAGTTTTTGCAATTTTGAAGTCCGAGTCAAAACCAACTTCCGTTTTAAGTAACGTCACCTCAGGGCATATTTTTACTGATTTCCTTGAATCCTCAGGGTCGATTTTTGTATTTTTTTCTTCTAAATAAGTTGCTATTGAATTACTACCAAAATATAAAAAAAATTTTTTTAACTTCTCTTTTTTATTTTTTATATTTTTTTTTGTCAATTTTTTCCCCCCCGTAAAAAAAAAAATCTATATATAAAAACATACAAATAAAATGAATTAAATAAAATAAAGGTAGTTTAAAATAAAAAAAAAAAAAATTAATCAATTGTTTTTTTTTATTTATTGAAGTTAAGAATTTTTTATAAGCATTGGAGCCATTTTTGAGCATTTTTTCTTCAATGGAGCCTTTGTAACATTTTTTGGAGCATTGAATATCGTTCATCTGATCTGGAAACGGTGTATGGTGGATCGATAAGTAATGACGATTAAAATGTATCCCTAAAAGGTTCAAACAATCTGTCTTTAAAATTGTGGAAGATATTCGATTTTGTTCAAATTGGGGGTGGCAACTCGTTCATCTGATCGGAAAACGATGTATGGGGGCTCCATAGGTATATGAGTAGAATATATGTCTTGAAGGTTCAAACAACCTAACTCCAAAATTGTGGAAAATATTTAGGTTTTTGGGCCTAAAAAAACAATTATTTTTACCTCCCTATGTTTAAAAAATATATTTTCTCTACACCATCAAACTTTTTTTTTTTATCTTTTGTTACCTACACTTTTAAAAAGTGGAAAAAAATAAAAATAAAATATATATATATTTTACTTCCGGCTTATGCCAAAAACAACCCTTTCCCATACGATTTGGATCGTTTTTACATACTTCCTAAGCAAAAAATTAAAAAAATAACGTTTTTTCGTGCCGGGTTTGCACGAAATTGATTTTCCTCCTCTTTTATCTGAAAACCTGTTAAAAATGAATTTTCTTGACATGCCAGCTATCGTTGTGCGCAACTTGATTCCCGCCATTAAATAATTCAAATCTATAAATATTTGGCAATTATTTACTTTACTTAAGGACATAAAATTGGAATGTTGAGTGAAACATATATAAGTAGTTTATACATGGGTATGACACATATATATATAGGAACATAAGAAGATTTAAATTACAATAAACATATAGAAGATGACTTTTGAATATGAATTATATACATCTTACATCGCTATAAAGACTTAAGTTAGCCTCTATAGGGTTACCGTAGAGAGCTTAATAAACTTGGTTGACTCTTAGCCAGAATACAAAATTGTTTGGCACAAAACTTTGGCCTACACGCACTTAATACTACTTTAAATTCTAATTTAGCTGCTCCTCTTCCAGTTTTAGTTGATCCAAAGAGCTTAAGGTGGTTTCAATTAACAAATTATAATCCAGTTCGTTAAGACTGGCTTTGGCTGTTAAGAGATCCAGAAAGGAATCCAAGGGTGATAAATCTTCAGCAGTGAGATCTATAACAAAATAATTGATTTTTAATATTAAAAACTGGAAGTAATATTTTTTATTGAATTTCAGAGGGGACAGACACAGACAAGCATTCGTACCAAGTAATTGATGAAAAAATAAGTTACCAATTCGTGGGCTTTGGCTTGAACATAAAGCTGGCAATGCTCAAGACAATTGTGATTAAAATGATAAGCAGAAAACCCAAAAATAATGAATGACACACCACAGTATGGGGTTTACCCAAAGCTAAATGGATGGATGAATAGATGTGCGGGTTATGAAATGAAAATATTAAAATTACAAATGTTTAGAAGGTAAAAGAGATCTCACCGCTCCGCGTATGTGTACGACTTGAGATAACTCCTGTGGCAGCTCTTTGCTGCTGTGAGGATTCCTGTTGCTGTTGACCTGACAGAATATTGGCCGCATGCTCGCGTCCACGTATCATAAGACTGTCGGGATGTTGCCAGCATTTGAGTAAACGTTGAGCCCGCTGCTTGGGCAAAGCTGACAGCAAAGAGAGCTTGCGTTCAACGCCCAAGGGTGAGTCCTCAATGTCTAGAAATTAAAAAAAAAAAACATGATCTTTATATATAAAAACTATTTTTCAGGGAAAAAATCGATGTAATTTCAAAAAATGATAAACCTTAAAAATAAGGAAAAATCACGATATGTTTATTTTATAGCAAAAAAGCAAACTGCTCGGAAATTAAGACTGGTTCGTTTGAGTGGTTTAAATAGGTTTTCGTATCAAACTCAAACGGGGTTTTGGTTCGGTTTCAGTAGTTCACGTTTATTGTTTTTTAGCTTGTTAATATTTCTTTCGTGTTTTATAAGTCTGTGTTTTCTCACGATCACGTCGTGACCTGTCGTGACACACCGTGACACGTTTAAATTCACGTCACACGCTCACTTCTATTACATAAGAACTTGAGAGTGAGTCAGGACTGAAGGTAGATCATTAATAAAGAGGTTTAAAATCAATGGACCCAACTGACTACCCTGGGGTACTCCAGAAGTTACCTGTATACACATCTCCTACATAGCACTATCTGTTACATAAACTTACAAATAACAGAGTAAAATTTATGTTTATCTGACACATAGAAGATATTTAGAAGATGAGAAATCGGCCCTTAGAATATGACTTCCGAAATAGAACCTCAATTAAGGTCAGTTTGCAACAGAGTGGTTTACGGAATCAAAAGCCTTACTATGTAGAATCAGTATAAATTAAAGCAGTATTTTCACTTGTCTGACTTCTTATACTTCTTTCGCATAGTCAATCTAAGAAGTTCCAATGTGTAAAATTTTAGTGCAAAATCCTATCAAAACTCTCCTCAGAATAGAATAAAGATAAAAAATTTGGAATTTCGTTTATATAAAATAAGTTTTATTAGGAATTAATCCCGAAAAAAATGTCGGTTCCGGTACATACCAAAAAAAGGATTTCGGTTAAAGGAACTATTTCTGTTTTCAGTTAAATTTTGTTCCGATAAGATACTTAGATTTTTATTTCGGTATACCGGTACGTCTGGTACAAGTATAATTTTTTTGTAATTTAAAAAAAATTTAAATTTAATGGATGTAATAGATTTAAAAAATAGTATTCAAAGAATAGCCACATGAAAGAAAGTTTTTTAAAATTTACCAACTTCAATTTTTTTTATTTTGGTATAATTACTTCTGAAGCTTTTGTTCGAACTTCAAGTGATATATTAAGACTCAGAAAACATAATATCAAGAATTAAGGAATTCTCTATTCTTTTGTTGCCCAGACAAGCTCGGCTTAGGGCCGATTTCTCGTCTTTCAAATAGAATTATATATTTTATCAATTATCAATTGTAGTTGTACGTTTATCTTATAGCTACTATGTGTCAGATAAACATTAATTTTACGCGGATTCTTGTTTGTTTATGTGACAGATACTGCATTATAGTAGCTGAAAAATCCAGGGATCGCAAATAAGATTCTTAATATTAATCCTTTAAGGGCATGTAATATATCGATGGAAAGGTATTAAATCGTAGATCTTATATATATTTAAACTTTTATGATGCACCGCTTGGTTCTAAAGATATTTAAAATCAATTTTTGTTTTCAATTTTTAAAATAAAAATTAAAAAATAACTCTTATATTTAATTTTGTAAATAAAAATTGACAAATAAGATTTATGTCGCAATTTTTATTGTAAAAAATCAAAAATAATAATTATTTCGCAATTTATATATTAAAATTGAAATTTAATAGTTATTTTGTAATTAATTTGTTGGGTTAAAAATAAGAGTTATTTGCGAATTTATTGAAAGAAAAAAAATAAAAATTTTATTTTTTGTAGTTTTCAAAATAAAAAAAATTAATCTACGATCCCTGGAAAATCAGACCCTGAAAACGCAAATGCCATCAGAATTTAGGTCCAGGTGATGCCTTTCTTTCCTACACTTCAGCCCAAAATGTGACTGAAAGAGTGTTTGTCTTGCTTTTCTATAGGTTAAGAGTGATTGCCATTTCTAGTTTGCTTTGAGCTTTAAGATATTTCGTAAAATGTGCTTAAACGTTGCCATAGGCATACGTTTTCTCTATTGGGAAGGATTTTGGCGGTAGTGCCCAGCCATGCGAATTTGTCTGTTTTGCAGTTGCCCTTGATATCCCAGTGGTCTGGTGAAGGTGGATGTCGGAATGCAAAGAACTATATTCAAGCCCTTGAATCGGCCTTCCCCTTTTTTTTCTGAAATGTTTGTACCAATTTCTTGGACCTATTAACATGATAACGCTCCATTACATACCGCAAGAGCAGTCAAACAATGGATTCGCTACAAAAATGTGGATTTAATAAAGTGGCCGCCTTATTCTCCTGACATAAACATCATGGAAAACGTCTTGGGTATTCTTTCATGTAAAGTATAAGAGTCCGGCCAACAATATGAAAATAAAGATTTATTGATTACTGCAATTAAGAATAATTGGACTAAAATTTCCCTGCAAATGTCGGAAAATCTTTACAACTCATTTAAAAACCGATTTTTTGAAATTATTCTGAAAAAAAAGGGGGGATCCACAAAATACTAACCAGAAAAAATGGTTATTAATATTAAGAAAGTTTAAAACATTGAATAAAGGCTGTTTAGTTAAAATATTTTATCGATTTTAAAGATGAACCTATTCTATTGACCAATATTAATGCGCAAAAAATTGAACCTAATATTGGAAAAATTGTGTTCAATTACTATGAGTAAATAAGATTATTTTTTGTTGTGTACTGATAACCACATAAAAACCTCTTCAGAAAATGTTGTTTTACAGAACTTACACATGCAGTTGCAGGGATATTGTCACTTTTGATTGAGAGATATGATGAACCTATTCAAGTGACTGCACGTCACGTGTATGACGTCCTTGGAAAATTTTCTTGTGGGGGTGGTGCTACTAGGTTTAGGGGTTCCAGGAACTGGTTCGCAAACCGAACCCATAGTTTCCTCATGGGTTCAAACCACAGAACCGAACCTCATCCAAAATTTTTGAGATTTGCAGCCTTGAGAGAAGTCTGGCGGGACAGTTAAAAATATAATATTTCAATGTTTCCAATTGTTCTCTGCACAGTCTGCGTTAGTGATAAGTGCGGGATTTCAACTTATTTAAACCACTGAACCAAACCAGTCCTAATTTTTGTTTTCACACCTACCAAATACAATGGCCTTCATCACATCCACTTGTAGCTCAAACACATGATTCTCCACATACTGCAGAAACATATCAAACTCCAGGGCACGATAACCCAAATAAGTGAAGAATGATGAAAAGCCTTCGGGTAAGGGAAACGCTATAGATTCCACAGCTAGGCAATAGCGCTCCAATATGAGAAACAGTGAGTGCTGTTGGCTGCTGCACATTTGGTCACTAAAAGTAAAATAAGATGAAATTAAATAAAAAGCCTTCAAAACTCTCCCACCTACATAAGTGGAAATCCTCTTAGCGTCTCCAGACGTGCATCCAAGCCCACAGCACGACACACCAGCGAGCAAAGTCCACGTGATAGTTCCAATTGTGCGGACACAAATTGTGAGGCCACCGCATGCACATGAGCGGGTGCCTGGGAGCGCTCAAAGAAGGTCTCCTTGAGCCAACGAAAACCTGTATGAGGTTTAGCCGAATGTTTGACCAAATGAACGCTCAACTCGCGCAGATACTAAAATAGAGAAATATAAATTAAGGAACTTTTATTAATAAACAAAAACACTCACCACCGAGATGACATGCTCCTGCTTGCTGGCCGTACAACCCTCTAGCTCAATGAAGGGCAGCACCTCATTGCTAAAAGGAAAAGCACTACCCGAGCTATAATCACCAAAACCACCCGATCCAGCCTCGGGTGTTAGCGGAGTAGTGCAACGGGATAAAGCCTCTGGCTGATAGCAAGCCAAACTGAAGATCAATTTCTCAGTCACCTGTTCGGCAGCAAAACGTGGCTGTTCCTGTTTGCCGGACTCATTGAGCAGGTCCCACAAACGTGTCCAGATATCCGTACGATATGGCGAAAGACGCTGCTGAGGCGAGAGCAACATCATGCTGGTATTATGAAGTGTTTCATGCGAGAGACCCACATTAATGTCCGACACTTTGGCTTGAATGGGTCGTGAGGGCACCGCAGTGGTGATGGGTAACAGTCTCATTAGGGTTTTGGCCTCCTCGGGCAAACCTTTCACAGAAGCTGCATAGCTGCCGGCCACCAGAACTTCCTTAAGCAAAGCCACCGTATCCAAGCAGAGAGGACGTTCCAATATGCTGCTTAACAGCTCTGCCAGAACATCCAAATCATTGGTATGCAACAGGAAATAGTGTATAATACTAATGCGATTATCCAGGGAGCTGTCATTTCGAAATGCCTCAATTAAATGGGCTCGTGGCACTGTCAGCGATACCAAATCCAAACTGCCTGCATCATAGGCCAGGGCGCCCCATTTCCTTAAGGGTACCAAATGACCCAGTTGAGGACTACGTGAGGATTGGGCTGAGCATACAATATGACACATGGGTTCATGTTGCAATCCCACATCCAAAAGATGCACAAAAAAAGCGGACGAAACCAGCAAATGGTGTGGACCATGCAAGGCAAAAGTGGGCCTCAGTAGACGAGCCTTATGCCAGGGTACACCCGGCATGACGCAATGCACCACACAGCCATGATGGAGCAGGGTAACGGAGTAAGCAAAATGCACCTCCTGCTGTTGCGATTGCAGGGGCTGATACAAATAATAATGACATACAAAAAACATGCCCGAACTATCGGCTAGAATGATAAGATTTAGTGAGCTATCGTGTACACGCAGAGGCACTGCATCATCATCGTAACTAGGTGTACTCTCCTGTGTAGCCGATGCTGTTGGCAACTTGGGCAAGTTGAGGGGTATGTTCAGCTGCAAAAGATAAAGAAAGTTAAAGAAAGATTTTCACATATTAGTAAGCAGGGAATAATACCGGAACCGATATTCATTTCGGGATTAATCCCTGTTAGTAAGTCTCTTACCACCGTTTCCGTGGGTTGCTTCTCATTAAACTGGAAAGCGGTTAAAGTGGGACTTAAGGTGGGTGCAGCCTCTTGTCCATCCTCCTCCTCTCGCTCATCCAATAAACTTAAGCTCTTGGCCTTGGGTTTAAGATGTATATAATATAAAGCCTGCGCCTCTGCATCCCATTGAGCCCAGCTAAAGTTTTTGGCCAGAGTTTCGTGTGTCAGTATGGAAGTATCCAAATGCCAGGCACTACCCTCGGCACCGCCGGCTGCCTGTGTATTGGTTGTAATGGAGCTTTGCTTGACTATGCAAGAGTATTGCTTGATGGCTAAAAAAAAGAGATCAAAACTAAGCGAATATTCTTATAAACCGAGCCAAGTCGCCACTTACACTCCTCATGGGTGAGCACTAGTAGCTTATCCTGCCAGCAGGTACGCGTGGCGCTCTCCACACGCCACAGAAACTGTGTCATCATTTGCCTGGGCGTGGGCTCCATATTAAGCGGAGTGGCAGTGCCGCCTTCACTGCTGCGCGCTTCCACCACAAAAGCCTGATACAGGCCCTGCTGCTTCACCACATACGAGAGTAAAGTGACACTGCTATTAATGCTGGCCTGTATGATCTCCTGGCCACCCGGCAGAGACCAAAGTAAACGCAATTGCTTTTTGGTGGCATGAAAGTGACCCACGCAGGTCTCTTTACGTTCGTTTTCTTCATCATATTCGAATATCCAAGAGGTAAGCAGCGAGCCATCTTGCTCCTGACCCAAAATGCGCCACTCGTTGGCTTTTTCTGCAAAGGATTGAAGTAAGAGTTAGAACTGATTAAATGGTTTGGCACACCGTACCCTTGTATCCCTGGGTGGCCAGCAGACCACAGAAATTGGCGGCCAAGTTTTCCTGGCGTAACATATTGGTTTTTATTTAACAATTCAACATTTTTTCTCGCAGACACCCAAATAAATCAATAACAAGCAACAGCTGTTTGGATTAGAGTGACCGTTTCTGCACAAAATACCAAAGAACAGATCACCCAAACAAAAAATAAAAATTAAAGCTTAAAATTAAACAATTTTAATTTTTATTTAAAATTTAATATTTAATTAAATCAACTTAATTTAAGTTAGTCAAGGCTTTAGTCCCTTAATTAATTTGTTTTTGTTTAAAGTTTGTTGCATTGCCTCTTACCCGCCGCCTTGTTTTTTTTTTTGACCCAGAACCGTTATGTGAAGATAAAAGCTACAGCAGAACGTGAAAATCATGCCAAGTGAAATAATTACTTTACAATTAGGCCAGTGCGGCAATCAAAGTAAGTAATTTGGCTACCTTTGTAGCTATCGCCATTTCTCACCTACTCTTGCAGTTGGTTTTGAGTTCTGGAAGAGATTGTGCCTGGAGCATGGCATCTCACCCGATGGCGTCTTAGAAGATTTTGCCACCGACAGTCAGGATCGCAAGGATGTATTCTTTTACCAGGCTGATGATAATCATTATGTACCCAGAGCTGTGCTCTTGGATTTGGAGCCCAGAGTAATACACAATATAATGAGCTCACAATATGCCAAGGTAAGAAGCGCTTAGTTGAAGTCGCGCAGAGATGCGCACGTGACACGAATAATTCACGGCTTAGACCGGGTTTTACATACAACAGCAAAATCATCGGTTTATTTTCAATCTATTCGTTTTTATTGCTTTGCAAGAATATAGAGGGCGCTTTATTTAGAGGTAAATAAAGAGAAACAAGACGCGGACGTAATTTAAAGTCGGTTCTGTACGATCTCGATATTCCCGTTACTCAGGGAAACGATTACACTATACAACATGGTCCAGTTTATAGAAGGAGTGTTGGTGATTATAGATGATTTTCGTGTGCTTAAGGGGTCCCCCTTAAGGGACTCTTCTACCTTTGACGAGTTTTTTATGAGTGATTTTTACAAAAATTCTGGAGAAAAAACTATAAGAGCTTTTACAATTTGTTTTTTTGTTTTGTGTTATTTATTAATTAAACAAAAAACTAAAAAAAAAATGTTGGAATTCGAGGGCAGTTCAACAAGTGGCCATGATTCCGGGTCTCCAGGTTATCAGAATTAAAAACGGTAAATGAGGTTCTGAGGCTATAGGCCCGTACCTCAATCATATTTTTAATTGTTTTTAAATTAGCGGCAATTTAAAAAAAATCGATTTTTCAAGTACGGGCCAGAATTACATCAATTCTGCGTCGATTGCAACTCGGGTGATCAAAATCAGTTCAGTAGAACTGGCGCAATCATGGCTACCAGGTCAAAAAACGTGGTTTCGAAAAAAACGCACTTAAAGTTTTGAGCAATGTAAAATATACTCACTTTAGCAAGCACATTGCTCCACTTAAGAGGCTATATCTGCTAAACTGTTTCGAATTTTGGAAAATGGTTTGAAGACGATGAAAGGGGAATGGCCAAGCTTTAATAATAATGCAAAACAAAAAAACTAAAAAAAAAAAATTTCATAGGTAGAAGACCCCCTTAACACGAATCAATTTACCAAAATGATCCATCACGTCAGGATTTTTGTCAATTTGAACCTAAGTCGGTAAAAGTTCCTTTTTTTAAATTTTAAGCCATGGTTTGTGAGTAACCTATACGTTTTTTTTCACTCTCCTTTACATTATCGGAAGGATATATTCTTTAGCTTTAAAATAAACCATCCCAAAGATTTCAGCGATTTTTTTCAACAAAGGTATACCATTTTAAATACAAGTATTCGGACCGACCATACGTTCCCTAGCCCACAAGTATACTATAGGTGTCGTTCAGAACTAAAATCAAGGAGATTCAAAACAAACGTATGGGGTGCATACAAAATATGCCTTAAAATGTTCAAAATAGGCACTTTACCAACAATAGGCTCAAATTACAAGAAATTCAGACGTGAAGGAGCATTTTGGCAAACAGATTCGTGTTAAGCACTTCAAGGTCTTTTCGAATAACCACCAACGATTCATTAAACCACCAACGATTCATTAAATAACTAGCTCTATACCCGGCTTTGCTCGGGCTCTAAAAAATGTATTAATTTGTTCTTCGACAAAGTTCTAAAATATTTTCCATATTTCATATCAGTTTTAACAACGCTTGACTTTTTTCGAGGCGTTGTTCAGCTTACATCCCCAATTAATTATTCACATCTAGAGCTTTCTAGAATGTTCTACAAAAATCGGAAAAGTTCTAGATAGTTCTATACTTATCTCCAAATTTCTAGATATTTCTATAATATTCTAAAACTTTTTAGAGAGTTCTACAAAAATCGGAAAGTTCTATAAAATTAATAAGTTATTTCCATACTGCTAGAAATTTCCATAACACTCTAGCGCTATTAAACGAGAAGGCAAAGCTAACTTCGACTGTGCCGACGTTTTAATACACTTGAAAAACTTAACTCCAACTTTTGATCCAACTCCAAAAATTTGATACAATAAAAAAAACTTTTCTTGGTAAAACACATTTTCCGACCTATCGGTCCTATGCCAGCTATATGCTATAGTCATCAGATTTTGATAAATTTTTCCTGTATTGTGTGAAATCATATAAAACTAACATATACCATGATTAGTGACGGTACGAAGGAACAAAATTTTTTTTCTAACTTGAACTAGCTTTCAGACCGATCGTTCTTATGTCAGCTATATGCTATAGTCATCCGATTTTGATCAATTTTTCCAGAATTATGTGGATGCATAAACAACTAAAATATGCAACGATTGGTGAAGCTACGATGGAAAACAACAAGTTTTTCTCACTAGAACTAGCTTTTGGACCGAACTTTTATATGGCAGCTATATGATATTGTCATCCGATCCGGGCGATTCCGACAAATGTAAAGCCTATGTGTATTTAACGACTTTTTGCAAAGTTTTGTCAAGGTAGCTTTAAAACTATGGGAGGAGATAGCATAGAAACAGACGGACGGACAGACGGAAAACCGAAATATACAGCCATGTTCTGAATTCCACTTCCACAAAAGTTTTGTGATTTCAAACCGGTTTTTGCACCAAATTTGGTCTTCAAATCACAAAACTTTTGTGGAAGTGGAATCGAGAACATGACTGATAACCTTTAACCGAAATTCTCATTTCGGTACGTACCGGAATCGATATACGTTTCGGAATTAATCCCTGCTTCTGAGTAATGGCCCTGAACCACTTTTGAACCCGTTCAGCGTAATCTGAACCAGTTCACAGTCTTAGCTGATAGCCTATGACTCTTTTCTGATCGACATATTCATGTCAGTAAAAGTGATTTCATAAAGATCGGTTCAGTGATTTCAGAGAAATTGCTCCGAACCGATCCACAGACCTTGCACATAGCCCAAACTCTTTCCTGATCGACATAAACATACTGTGAAAATTTCATTAAGATCGGTTAAATGGTTTCAGAGATATGGCTCTAAGCCACTTTTGAACCGATTTAACCGGGTTAAAACCGCTTTCAAACCGTTTCACAGACTTGCGACATAGCCCATGACTTTTTCCTGATCAACATTTAATGAATGGTTCAGTGGTTTAAACGCCTATAAGGAACATACATACATACAAACATAATTCACTTTTATATATATAGATAAAATGTTAGTGTTAACATAAAATGTTATTATTAACATAAAATGTTAGTAGTAATGCGGAAATACCGCAAATCTTGCATTGAATTGGGAGATCGGGACTGAATTGATTTAAAAAATTTACATTGGGATTGGGACGAGATTTATTTATAAATTTAGCTTGTGTACGAAACTCGACGAGTTAAAGTTAGGCATTCAGAGAGGGATCGGGATAGAATTTATAATTTGTGTTCGGCATAATTATATTTGAACTTTTGTTTTTTATCATTCATCCTTTCTCTTATATGATTTTCGGTCTCATTAACAGCTCTACAATCCAGAGAATGTCTTTCTATCCAAACATGGTGGCGGTGCTGGTAATAATTGGGCCTCCGGATTTAGTCAAGGTGAACGTGTTGAAGAGGAGGTTTTCGATATACTCGATCGTGAAGCCGATGGCAGTGATTCCCTAGAAGGTTTTGTACTCTGTCATTCCATAGCTGGTGGTACTGGCTCCGGCATGGGCTCCTATGTTTTAGAACGTCTAGCAGATCGTTTTCCCAAGAAATTGATACAAACCTATAGCGTGTTTCCCAATCAAGATGAGATTAGTGATGTGGTAGTGCAACCATATAACTCGATACTTACTCTAAAGAGACTTACCAAATGTGCAGATTGTGTGGTGGTACTGGATAACACCGCTCTTAATCGAATAGCCACTGAACGGCTGCATATACAAACTCCCACTTTTACACAGATCAATAATCTGGTATCCACCATAATGAGCGTGAGCACTACCACATTGAGATATCCATCGTATATGAATAATAATTTGATAGGATTGACGGCACCGCTTATACCAACACCGCAATTGCACTTTCTGATGACTGGATATACACCTTTAATAACAGATCACGAGGTGGGTTTGACCATGTGTTTGTTTTTAGTTAAAAAGAACTAACCATTATTTCTTTAAGACCACAACCAATGTACGCAAAACAACAGTTTTGGATGTGATGCGACGTCTATTGCAGCCCAAGAACATGATGGTCAGCTCCGCCATTGGGGACAAACAAAATCGGCATTGTTTTTTATCCATACTGAACATCATTCAGGGTGAAGTGGATCCCAGTCAAGTGCACAAATCCTTGCAACGCATACGCGA
The DNA here is from genome assembly GCA_018904225.1 of Lordiphosa mommai. Taxonomy (NCBI): domain Eukaryota; kingdom Metazoa; phylum Arthropoda; class Insecta; order Diptera; family Drosophilidae; genus Lordiphosa; species Lordiphosa mommai. The sequence continues at coordinate 282,408 of JAEIFT010000295.1, forward strand.
ACGTAAATTGGTCCAATTTATACCCTGGGGACCGGCCAGCATACAAGTGGCTCTTTCTCGTAGTTCTCCCTATGTGCAGACATCCCACAAGGTGTCTGGCCTAATGATGGCCAATCATACGGGCATCAGTTCGCTCTTCACTCGTGCCTTGACCCAATATGATAAGCTACGAAAACGAAATGCTTTTCTCGATCAATTTCGCCGCGAATCCATGTTTAAAGAGGACTTAACCGAATTGGATTCAGCTCGCGATACGGTAGATTGTCTGGTGCAGGAATATGAGGCAGCCACTCAAATGGATTATCGAAACTGGAGTCCACGTGTGGATGTACCAAAAGTTTGAGTGAAATTTAGAAAAAAATTTTATTGGCCTTATTTTTAGTTAATAAGAATTTTCATTCGTTCTCTAGGCCTTGTTCAGGAAACATCTAAATTTTTAGTATTTATTTTTCTTCTCCATATGTAAGTTTTGATAAATTTATACACATATCTACATTTTAGTAACATTTTTTTTCTTTATTTGCAGTGCTCTGATGACATCTATTTGAATCTCGGGCTCAGATGCTGGAATCTTATTCCAACAGATTATCGACTTTTAAATTATATTTTTTGCTTATATTTCCTCAACAACAGTTTGAGACCGATTTAAGATGATAGCGGAACTGCAAAACATCGAATTATAGGGACTAATTTTATCTTCTCCATTTGTAAGTTTTGATTTACTTATACACTTATCTACATTTTTCTAACATTTGTCCCATATTTGCAGTTCCACCTGTAGTAAACTTCACTCTGATGACATCTATTTGAATCTCAGGTACCGGAATAACTGGCTTGCTGGACTCTTAGATGAACAGAACACGGACTTTCAAATTGTATTTTATTTTTTTTATATTTTGAAAATCACAATTTGAGTCCGTTTATAAAAGAATGCAGAACTTGAAAGCATTGAACATTGTAAAAAAGGCAATATATTTTATTTTTGAAATCAAAGTTTTAAGGTTTAACATGTCGAGATGCTGCTCTGGTCATTGCCGGGTTGATTCCACTTAGTGAGTTGGCCACAGAAGCAAATGAGATATACTGGGCCTCACGGTTGAGTTCCCCTAGACAACGCAACAGTGGTATACAGCAGCAGAGCTTCGAAAAGTGGAAAAACCGCTGGGATTAATCCGCTAAGGGTCGCTGAACCCATGTCCTATATACCGAAGCTACTACCATGGCTATCGGGTAATCGTGGTGAAATTAATTTTCACCTAAAACATGGCTGTTTTAGGAACTACCTAAAAAGAGTCGGACATCCAGTCAAAGCAAAAATGGGAGGCAACTTGTATCTTCGCAGCCTGTATTATGGCCGAGCTTCGAAGATAAGATGCGCAGCGTAGATTCAGGGAGTAGGCGGGTTAAAGATGTTTATGTTTATTGTCTGTATCATGTGCCAATGTCCTTATATGGGTCATTCCATGTGAACTCAGCCACACACATTTTTTTGTTTTAAAAAGAAAATTACTATCAGCGGTTTAAAAATCTACACGTCAAGTATATAATCCTATTTTTGGACATCCTCATCAGTTCGCGAGATAAATGACAAAGAACTTAAAACTGAAAAATATTATGGCATCGTAACGGTGCATCCAATTTAAGCGACCCAAATTGTGATTCTACTATTTTCATGTCTTCTATCCGGAAAAAAATAAAGGGTTCAAAAAAGTCTGTTCTTAATTAGGATTTTAGCGAAATTTAATGGTTTTTTGTCTTTTTTCAAGGAGGGCCAACCGATATTTTTATGAAATCATTTTTTTCTACAAAAAATAACGACGCGATGCAATCAATAAATGCGAGAGGGAAAATTTTTTTAAATATTTTTTGGACTCCTAATTTTAATTATGTCAAATCAAGGAAGTAATTTCAAAGCAACATTTTTATATCCGCCGTGGTTCACAATTTTTTTGACATTTTTTGTAATAAATTATTTTAACTTTAAAAAAATTTTTTTTTAGAAAAATTGTGTTAGTTTTTGTAAAATATGTTTACGGATATCCTTATTCACAAAAAAATAATTATTGAAAATATCGGCTGGCCCTCTTTAAAAAAAGGAAAAAAAACCATTAAAGATTGTCAAAACTCTACTTAAGAGAAAATTTTTTTGAACCTCTTATTTTTCTTGGATAGATGTAATTTAGAAGTAGTTAAATCGGATGCACCATTGTGATGCAAAATTATTTAAAGTTTTATTTTCTTTGACGTTAATCTCGCGATCTGTTAGTGGTGGAAGTCTCAAAAAATAGGGTTATACTATAAGTTTTTTAAGACAGAAAAAAAAAATTGGGTAGCTGAGTTCACATTGAATGATCTATATGTTTATAGTATGCTCATTTTGGAAAAACATTTCATAAAATGGGGCTAAAAGTGAATGCATAAACATCATTACTAAATTCGACTTGCACAAGGCTTATATCTTATAACGACTATCGTTCATCTGATCTGGAAACGATGTACACGGTTCGGACAATCTGTATTTAAAATTGTGGGAGATATGAAGTTTTTTCCATGGCAACTCTACTATTGAAATGAGTAAAATATATCCCTAGAAGGTTAAAAACAATCTATATTTAAATTTGTGGAAGAATTGAGTTTTTTTTTTCAAATTGCGAATTGAATTGATAAGTAGAATATATGTCTACATGTTCGAACAACATGATTGCAAAATTGTGGGAGATTTGAGGTGTTTTTCGGATTGTGGGGGTGGCAACACTACGCCGATGTTTTAAATACCCTTGTATATTTTTAAAGACTTTACCATTGACAACAAAGTTTTTCTTACTAGAATTAGTTTTGAGACCAATCGTTTCTATGCCAGCTATATGCTATAGTGATCCGATTTTGATGAATTTTTCCACAATTATGTGGAAGCATATGAAACTAATATATACCACGATTGGTGACTCTACGATGGAAAAAAAGTTTTTCTCACTAGAACTAGTTTTTGGACCGATCGTTCCTATGTCAGCTATATGATATAGTCATCAGATCCAGCCGATTCCGACAAATGTGCAGCCTGTGTGATTGATTGAGATTGAGGGAGGAGATAGCATAGAAACAGACGGACGGACATGACTATATCGACTCGGCTCTTCATGCTGATCAAGAATATATATACTGTATGGGGTCGGAGATGCTTCCTTCTCTGCGTTACAAACATCGTAACAATTTTTATATATCCTCTTCAAGGGTATACAAAAATAATTAAAATAAAATTGGAGAGCATAATTTTTTTTTTTCAGTCTTTCAGTCACCAATGCAGTAGCTCCTTTGCACCGGTCACATCGCTCACGACTGGTGGTTAACCTTATACCGCTCGGTGAATTTGGCGGACATGCCTATTCAAAATTCGTTAGCAAATTACAAGGCGGGTGGTAAGGTCGGTATCCGGTCCTCACTAGGAAGAGTTAGCGGAATCACTAGCTTTGCACCAGTGCAGCCGAACTACAGGGAAGATACTCTTAGTTCCTACGTATAAAAATTACGTTTTTTTGCAATCGAATAGCTTCTTTCGCGTTTTTTTTTTGGTAAATGTCTAGTATAGCGGCCTACTCTCAGAAAATTCAAAAAAAAATTTCCTCGATGGACCGCGAATTATGAAGAATTTTCATGCAGAAAAAACGCGGGGGTCATCCATGGTTTCTTTTTAAACGAATTTTGAAAATTTGATTTTTTACCTAATAAAACATATTGTGTTTTGAGCAATGTGTCAAATTTAATTCAAATTTAATTGGATTTTTATTGTTCATTCAATAATTCTAATCAAAATGGAGTGCACGAATTGCAATTTTACGCTGTCGAAATTTTTGTCTTTGACGAATATAGAGGTTATTGAGTATTTAAAGCGTCACAAATGTTTACTACAAGAAAAAAAATGTGGAAATTGTTCTGCTGACTGTAAGATAGCAGTAAAAGATGACGGCAAACTATTCTTTCGGTGCCGTAAACAGTTGACTGCTACAACCATGGGCAATAAAAAAAGTCAAGAAACAGTGCAATTTCAATGAAAGTATCCGCAAAAATACCTTTTTTTCTACACCAAACGGTGAACCATTCTCAATATTTTGTGGATCCCTCTACACAAGCACACACACAAAACATAGAAAGGCTGTGGCGGGACGTGAAGGCCGAGTTGCCTCATTTGGCCGAAAAAAAATGCACTATCCAGGATATTTGGCCAAGTTTATGTTTTATAAACGATTCCCAAGTCACAAGGATAGGATCCATAACATCTTCCTGGCTATTGGTCAGTTATATAATCCCGAAAAAGAAAACATCGTTAATGATATTCATTTTGCTGAGGTGAGTAATGGAAAATGTGCGCCGAAGGCGAAATTTTTGTTTTTAAATAAATCGCGATTTGTTTAAAAAAAATTTTTCTTTATTGGGTACAATAAAATATTCATCGATGGATCGCGAATTATGAACATAAAATATTAATTCATAGGAGGAAGAGGAAGTGCACGGGGAAGACGACAGTGGATTAGGCCCTTCCATAGGGGACACCACTTAAAAAAAAAACGCCCTTCTGTGGCTTTCGTGGAGTAGGCCTCATGGGGAAACCACGTTAAAAAAAACGCGCGTTCAAAACAGATCAAATAGGTGTAAAGATTTCCTCACTTTCGCATTGAAATTCAAGCAAATGTTCCCCTGAGTCATAGGAAAATAATATTTTAATATATTTTTTTGAAAAAACAAACAGAAATCGAAAAGCATATGTGATCAAGCATGTATTTGTATGGGCAAAAATTACATCTTTAAAATTCGTTTAAAAAGAAACCACGGATGACCGCCGCGTTTTTTCTGCATGAAAATTCTTCATAATTCGCGATCTATCGAAGGGAATTTTTTTGGAATTTTCTGAGAGTTATAAGGGCCGCTTTACTAAAATTAATAACCCTGACAATATAAGAGCCCCGACCATATGTTTTATTAAGCATAAAAATCAAATTTTCTTAAACATATCGTTTAAAAAGAAGCCATGGATGACCCCGCGCTTTTTTCTGCATGAAAATTCTTGATAATTCGCGGTCCATCGAGGAAATTTTTTTGGAATTTTCTGAGAGTAGGCCGCTATACTAGACAATTACCTTTAATTATCGTTACCTATCGATCCGCCATACATCATTTTTCGATCAGATAAACGATAGAAGAGTTGCCACCCACGCAATTTGAAAAATACCTCATATCTCCCACAATTTGGGCAACCTTACCCTGAGTAACGGGTATATCGAAGTCGAGCAGGGCCGACTTCAACTTACGCTCTCGTTTTTTTTTGAAATCAAGTAAATCCAAATGTTGAAAACCGATGTTTAATCTAATCCAGTAGTGGGCACACCTTTGATATTATGGGTAATTACTGCAAGTGAAAGCGTTAAAGTAATCTGTGACCCAAGCTCGTAGATGTGGTCCCCGCTTTCCGGCTCGCAAGCCATTGAAATACCCATCACTGGTTTAGCTTAAGATATTTTTAATGGTGCAATATTTTGGTGAAATTCCCTCTCCTAGCTAACAACAAGGTCCGCAGCAGCCTCCACCGCAGCAACCCGATGAATAGCAACCGCAGCAAGAACCACAATCCGATCGAGGACAACAGTAGGTGCAATCAATGAGGCAGCATTGCACGCAGGGAGTTGACCGGTACCAGCGGCTTGGACAGCACATGATTATTTAAACTGCAAGTAGATCAAGCTAAAGGTGGAGCCCAAAATATTATTCAAAGCCTTACCAACCTATTTATTTTCAGAGAGGGATAACAACAAAATAAAGCACCTCCGAACTGTAGCAATTTTAGTAAGAAACTGAAAATTTGAAAATCAAATGAAAAGTTAAAGAAAAGTCAAAGCCTATTTCGATATAATTGAATTGGTTTGTAGTACAAACTTTGTACAATATTTCAACTGTAAATCGGTCAACTCAGTTCTGTCCAGAGACCCGTCATTCTGGATAAGTAGCTTTTGTAGATGGGTGTTTCTGTGGTAGAGGAAGCACTAAAGCACGGAACGCTGCTCGAAGCGGCAACTGGAGCGGCAACCTTGCTCTGACAAGCGCTTGGACCGATGCTGGATCCCATTTTTACATCAGCGCCACCAGCTATATTTGTAGGACAACAGGGGACACAACAAGGGGGACAGCAATATCCATAGTTGGCGCCTCCACTGCACATGATCTGACTGTGTATAAGAATGCTTAGAGACTCAAAATATACCACAATATTTGTACTTACATTTAAGGGATATTGAGAGTGTCCAGCAGCAACTATCCTAGTTTCTTTCTAAAAAAGCTAAATGTGGAGCTGTGGGGGTTACCAAGATTCGGCCTGTAGTTTGTTCATATTTTTTCGTAAACCTACTTACCTTAGCTTAATTACGGAAACAGGATTTAATTTAGGGGTAACGAATATGGGAAGTCTAAACAAATGGAATAACAAATTGCAACTGAGAAAATATTGACACAAACCAAAATGGGAAGATTTCAGCCTACTTACACAGAGGGGAAAAAACGAAAAGGACAAAAATGAGCACAAACGTTATAAAAAACTGTGCCAGATCAGGGATCTGGGATCTGGAATCAGGGATCTGGGATCTTAGAGCAGGGATCTGGGATCCGGGATTTAGAATCTTGGATCTGGGTGCAGGGATTTGGGATTGGGGCTCTGGAATCAGGAATCTGGGATCAAGGATGTGGGATCTGGGATAAGGGATCTGACATTTGGGATCAGGAATCTGGAATCAGAAATCTGGGGTCAGGGATCAGAAATCTGGGATCGAGGATATGGGATCAGGTATCTGGGTTTGATTCAGGTACACTATTTTTCAACTCTGTTTTATATAAAATAATAATAAAATAATTTTTTATTCCAATGCAAGAGTTCTTATTTTGATTCTAATTTTTCTTCGTAAAGAGCTTCGCTCGTTCCGTGTGTTCCACGATACACACTCCTTTTTTTACTTTATATGAGAACAAACATTACTGATTTTAAGTAGTCTCTATTACTCGAAATGAGTTCGTTTCGTCATAAGGTTAAGAATAGGAACTCAAAATAAGATCATTTTGTACCTATAAATGAGTTAAAGTTCTTAAGCTAAAAAGCAATTAATTTCTCAATTTTCGATCAATATACTAATGAACCAAAAATTCTAAAAACGAGAAGGCAAAGCTAACTTCGACTGTGTCGAAGTTTTAATACACTTGAAAAACTTTTCTCCAACTAATTTAACCGGTAAAATATATATAGGATATAGATATCACATATTTAAAATTTTTAAATCATTGATTCCTTAAAAAAAACTTTTCTTAGTAAATCACATTTTCCGACCGATCGGTCCTATGGCATAATGCTATAGTCATTCGATTTTGATAAATTTTTCCAGAATTATGTGGAAGCATGTAAAACTAATATATACCAAGATTGGAGACGCTACGATGGAAAACAAAAAAGTTTTCCTTACTAGAACTAGTTTTTGACCGACCGTTTCTATGGCAGCTATATGCTATAGTGATCCGATTTTGATAAATTTTTCCTGTATTATGTAAAAGCATATAAAACTAACATATACCAAGATCAATGACGCTAAGATGGAAAACAAAAAAGATTTTCTCAATAGAACTAGTTTTTTGACCTATCGTTCCTATGGCAGCTATATGATATAGTCATCCGATCCGGCTGGATCGTGCAAAATTTCAGGTCGATAGCTTTAAAACTGAGGGATAAAGACTGAGGACTGAGGGATAAGGACTAGTTTGCGTAGAAACAGACAGACAGACAGACAGACGGACAGACAGACGGACGGACGGACAAGCGGATCAAGAATATATATAGTTTATGGTGTCAGAAATGAATATTTCTATGCGTTACAAACTTCTGAGCAAAATTAATATACACTTTTCAAGTGTATAAAAATAAGTACGTATTATTCTTGAATCAAGAACTTAAACGGCTAAAAGTGCAACCAAATAAAACGGCATAGCTACATAATTTAATACGCCAAGTACACTTATTTTATAATTATTACAATTATTTCACTTTTCCTTTTCAAAACGACATTATTCCGCCAGGAAAAAAATCGAATTAAGGCGTATAAAAACGACATAAATCCAATCGAAACAAAAATTGAAAAACGATATATAGGGGCGCGATAAGTAATGATGAGTAAAATTACCCCAGTACATAACTCGTAAAATTACAAAATTTGTATATAATTTCCTATTAACATAAACGTATCTATATAAGTCACTCGGGAATCACGCGTGATTTCTGATCGCAGGCCATCTCAATTGCATCGCTCCTCTCATATACTTGGTCTTTGCCACCTTACACAAATATCTATTGGAAAGAAGGGAGGGGGGAAACTGAGAGCGGCACAGTCCAATTAGATACTGCCGTCAAGCAAGGTCCAATTGGGAAATTACCAGTTAGCTATTGCCATCTCGCTCCCTCTTTCTCGTAAGTTCTACCAATCGCTGCGGTGTTGTTGTTGTCGTTGCATTGAATTTTCTTTTACGTATAACTCTGATATCGTTCATCTGATCGAAAAACGATGTATAGCGGGTCGATTAATAATGAGTAGTAGAATATATGTCTAGAATGTTCGAACTATCTATCTTCAAAATTGTGGAAGTTATTACGTTTTTTTAAATTGCGGACAGACAGACGGACAGATGGACATGGCTATATCGACTCAGCTGTTGGTGCTGATCAATAATATTTATAGTTTATAGGGTCGGAGATGCTTCCTTGAGGCTGTTACATACATTTGCCCAAAAAAAAAATTACGCTGGACAGCACTGGCCGTAATCGTGATGGGCAGCACTTGCGCAGTTTGTGTGACATTTTAAAGTTATCAATTATAAACAAACAGGTACAGAGTATATTACAGTCCAGCTTGATTGACTTTCTTGCTTGTTTCATATTGTAGACAATAGTCTAAACTCTTATAGCGTTCATACGGACAGACGGTCGGACTGTCAGACGGACAGGGCTAAGTAAACTGGGCTGGAGATGCTTCTTTCTGCCTGTTACATAATAATCATGTAATGGCTTTTACTAACCGTAATTATAGACTTAAGAGCAGACTAAAAAAAAATCTAGTTTTTTGTACAATAAAGAAAATAAGTTTATCAAAGCCTTCTGTATTTATTCAAATATCGTTGTTCATAATCTTGAGCTTTACATGATTATTTCGTCCGTTAAAAAAGCTCCCCAAATCAAATCATCAGCAAAACTCGGTCCAAAGGCCAGTCATTTTTGATAAATAGCTGTTGCAGACGGGTCCACAAGGCGAGCAGACGGGCCCACAAGGCGAGCAGCAGGGTGTTCTGCAGGGTGTGCAACAAGGCGTGCAACAAGGCGCGCAACAAGGAGCACAGCAGGGGCTTGAGCAACATCCATAACAAGGTCCTCCGCAGTACATGATCTGTGTATTGAAATTATAAGTAATTCTGGGTAAACCATTATATTAATAATGCACCTACAATAGGATTCGAGGTTTTTTTGTCCAGAGATAGAAATTGAAATAGCGTCTGATAGCAGCTATCCTTGTTTCTTTCTAATAAAAGCTAAAAGGGGAACTGTGAGTGGGCGCAAGCGTAAGTCGTTAGTCTCTTCTATAGATTTTTTTATATTCTTACCTTAACTTTATTACAGAAACAGGATTTTGGCTAACGATTTAAATAAGTAAAACTGTTTTTTTTTAAAACGAATTTAGGACTTGTTTACATACGGAGTTATAAATTTAAACTAAACAAATTTAGAATAATTTCAAACAAGCAATTTGACACAAGCTGAAGTAAGCAATCAAAGGCTACTAGAAATTGGGTTTTTAGGAAAATACATACAATACAATACAAATGTATGAATCAGCTAGAAATTCTAGCCTAGAATCATTTACCTTGAAACATGCTATACACGGAAAAATTAGTGGCGCACTTATCATTACTTCGTAAAATAATGAAGATGTCCGAAAGCAGTTTACCAAATATAATATCCTCATAGTGAAACAAGTAAGTTTTTTATTCCTGCCTGGCCCACGAACAAGGTATAGCTGTGGATATATCGGACGTGGAAATTATCACATGAGAAAGTTGTAGATCAAATCAATCGCGCATCCAGCCAAATCAAATTAGCCTTCTGAATGGATCGAATTGGACTGCACTCGTCACCACTCGTTGTAACAGCAAACCACTATTCCATACGTAGTTTGCTATATATATTTCTGGCCTAATAATGAAAACGCGAATATTTATGATCAAAAATGGTTTTATTGTTTTTCAAAGTATTCTCCAGCAAGATTTATACACTTTTGCATGCGCTCAAACCAATTGTCGAAGCACTTTTTCCACTCCGATTGAGACACCTCCAAAACATGGTATTTGAACTCTTCAACAGCATCTTCTGGCGACGAAAATCGTTGACCACGCATTTTTCCCTTGATGTGCGGGAATAAAAAGAAGTCATTGGGTGCCAAGTCAGGGCTGTACGGCGAATGACCCATCAATTCGACGTTTTGGGCGGTCAAAAAGCCGCTGGTGTGAGCTGATGTGTGAGAGCTCGCATTGTCATGGTGCACAATGATCTGTCTTCTCTTCAGGCAAACAAATTGTGGTGTACCACTCAGAATTGACCGTCCTAAGTTGCTCAAGCGGAACAGTCGCCACATGACCAGTTTTACCGAAGAAACAGGCGACCATTTGCTTTGAAGTGCTTCTTCCACGAACGACTTTAGTTGAATTTGGCTCGTCTTCAAAGACCCACACGGTCGATTGCTGTTTTGTTTCGGGCTCATAAGCATAGATCCTTGATTCGTCACCTGTGACGATCTTATAAACGTCTTTTGAAACACCGAGATTATATTTTTTCAAACATTTTTGCACCAATCCACACGAGCCTTTTTTTGAGCGATTGTCAAATTGTGCGGGATCCAACGAGAAAAAACCTTTTTTACGCCCAGGTGTACATGCAATATCGAATGTATGCTGGTGGAAAAAATGCCCAAGGCTGCCTCTATCTCACGGTATGTCACATGACGATGTTGCATTATCAGTTCACGCACGGCACCAATGTATTATGGCACCACGACTGTTTTTGGACGACCTTCACGACCTTCGTCTTCAAGCGAGCGTCGCCCGCGATTGAATTCATTAAACCAATTGTTCACAGTGTTATAGTATGGTGCTTCATCGCCATACAAAGATTTAAGTTCATCGTTGCACTCTCGTCATGATAATCCACGTCAAAAGTTGTGAAAATTGATTGCACGAAAATGTTCACGAGTTAAGTCAATTTTTCTGCAGAGGTATGTTTTTGATTAATCGTTAATCGATATCAAACGTGGTCGCACATGAAATAGTTGTATGGAGCTTTTATCGATAAAAGTCCAAACTTTTTTTGGGAAAAGGCTAGAAGTGACCTAGGCCAGAAACTTAAATAACAACCCACGTACACATTAATTTTTTGGCAATTTTATTTTTGTCTATTTTTTTGTTTTGTTTTTTTACATTATCATTTTGTCAAAACTGCTTAGCAACTGTGGGTTCACTGATCCTCTGCAGTCATTCACAATTAGAGGCCAGCCCATCAAACTGTCCGTTATCCTGATACGTTTAGCAGCAACGTGGATAGCAAGGAAGGTTGCAACAATTGTAGGAACATTGCAGATAGGCCGGTGTACAAGGAACACAGCATAGTTCCACACAACAGGACTTGCAACATGATCCGCAAGGTGGTCCACAGGAAGGACAACAGCCAGCTGGTCCGCAGCACATGTTCTATAATATGAGGATACGTACAAGTTTTAGAAAATTACGACTTCTTGTGCAAACGAACATTTTACTTACGCTATTCTTTGTTTAGGTTTAACAGCAAACTATCCTTATTTCCTTCTAAAAAAGCTATATTTTAAGCTGTGGGGAAATAATTTTGATATTTAGTAACTGGATAAAAATTTCTAAAAGTACCTTACCTTAATTACAGAAAAAGGAATACACACAGCTAACAAAATAATAATGTAAAATTGTTGTAGTTTTTGTACTACAAATGTGTTTACTCGGGGATTTTTGAGGAACGACTAAACATTTTTTTGAACAGAGAATGAAGTTAACCAATCAAAGCCTACTAAGGATAAGTTTAGGTATAATGAAAAAAGGCGTAGCCATCTTTGATGGAAATTCATTTGAATTCAGAGCCCAAAATGCACGCATCTTTTAGAGATAAAAAACCAGTGCTTCTTCGAATTAGCCGCTGCGTTGTGTGACTAGAAGTTTAAACCACTTTTTCCAAATCTGAAAGAAACTTAATCTGTGTATGGTATACACCTTTTTTGATTCTACAGCACATGGCTCTGACTGACTCTGACTGATTGGTGTCGCTTGCACAGCCCAAACCGTTAGAGATAGCAAGCTAAATTTTTCACAGAAGCTTCATCTTATTCTAAAAGTGAGTACTAAGGCGGGGTTTTGGAAAATTCACAGAAAACTGTTGTATGAAATTTTTTTGTCATTTAATCAGCTACAAACTTATTTTAAAAAAATTGAAACAAAAATTCAAAAATGACTGCATACCTGTTTTCCGGAAAATTAACCCCCTACAGCCCCCTGGGTGGAAAGCGGGTTAAGCGATTAGTTCCAAACTCATTTTTAAAGCTAGTTATACCCAAATATGGAGTTAGTCCCATGTGTTCTACCTATCGCTTTTGACCCCAAAAACGACCCTATTCCCATTAGAGGTGGAGAACTATCGATAGTCGGCTCCATCTATAGTTCTCGATAGTTTTTTTAATCCATCGATAGTCAACGATAGTTTTCGATAGTTTGTTAATTTAAACGCTCATGTTTAAAAATGAAAAATTGTAGATAGTTTATTGAAAAATAAACTTAAAAAATTGTTCCCGTCTCTTTTGGTTTCGACTTTGGCATTAATATTGGATTGATATATCCTAAAGTTGTGCCGATTTTCATGAAATAGTTTTAATATACTACTCATTAATTAACTAATGAACTAAGTCTCAGTGTTTGAAATATAGTCCAATTTTTAACTATACACTGGTTCAAAAAATTAACGATAGTTCAGAAACTGAATTATTCTTAAATGAACTATAGCTCGAAAGTGAATAGTTCATCAAAAAATGAACTAGGTCATTGAAATAAACTAGATTAAAATAAAACGAACACTAAGATCAACTTTGATGAGTTTAGATTTGGTAAATCACGTTTTTAGGCGCAAATTATTATTTCTTTTATTTTTAAGAGGTACCTATTTAATGATGTGCAAAGCTTGAAAAAAACTATCTTAAACAATCGATAGTGCAGGGCTACTATCGATGACGACCATCGATAGTTCTCCACCTCTAATTCCCGTACGATTTGGATTGTTTTTAGATTTGTAGAACATATGGGAGTGACTTTTAAATTTTGGAAAATCATCCAACAAAACTAGGAAAATGGTCGAAAATCTGTGGCATAAAAATCTTTTGTTTTTCATCTGAACAACTCCAAACTTTTTTTTTTTTTTTTTTTTGTTTTTTTTGTCTTTACATTTTGGAAAATCCGGAAATTGGCGAAAAATTCATAAAAAAAAAATTTTCAAATTTCAATAAAATTGTATTCACTTTTGTTGAAAAATCCACCCACCCATATTCCAAGCTGCACATACAAAAATATGAAATACATTACTTTGAAATTTTTGAAAATTTTCCAAGAAAGTCGGAAAATAAGCGGAACACTGATATCTGGTTTTTGTCCGATCAGCTTCAAATTTATTTTTAAAGCTTTATATTACAAAATATTTTCAACGGGATTTTAAAAATTTGGAATGTCCGGAAAACTGGAGAAAAAAGATTACATTTTTTTTCAATTTGATCGGATTCAAAATCAGTCGGAAAATAAGCGAAAAATTTATGAATGAAACTCTTTTTATTTTCATTAGATTAGCTTCAATGTAGAGATAAGGTTTTGAGCTCTACATAAAAAAATATTACCAACGGGATTTTTAAATTTTGTAAAATTCGAAAAATTCGCGAAAAAGGTTTAGAAAAAATGTATTTTGTTATTCATGTTCATGTTAAGAATCCATTTTCCGACTTTGCAAAGAGGTTCGTTCATCTGATCAGTAAAATCGTTATTTAAAAGACCCGGCTATTTGAACACATGATAATTTCACTACCATAGCCTCATATTAATAACGCATACTCCGACTTCTTTTTATACATTTAACAATGTATTAATATTATTTATTAAAGTGTGCATGTTACCGTGTCTCTTTGTTCTGTATATGTATATCTGTTGTGCAAAGACTTATTTATTAATTAAGAAAAACTTCAAGTCGAGTCCAACGACTTGAGTTTTCGAGTCCAATATTCAGAGATGCAGCAGGCACCTAAGCCATAAGTCCTTCTGCTTGGTTCGCTAGGAATTCATAGGACCAGCGATATACCTCCCACATAGCCATAGAGTTTGACAGCGCGCGATAATCCACAGCCGAAATAGTGACCCACTATGACCGAGATATATTTAAAAGACATTCTTTTCACTGTACATAAAATAAGTTTAAGAAGATTTCTTAATGTATCAAAACTTTATACTTACAGCATCCAGGCCGTACCGCATCACCTGAAAAAATACTTATAATTTTGATGAAGCCTGATCAAAACCTAGAATTCGAATGAATTTCAAAGGGACTAATTTCCAAATAGGAAAAACACAAAAGCAAAACCTTCTATGATTTTCTTTTAAAGTATTTTTCAAAATGGAATGGCTTCAATTTGGTAGGCCTTTGTTTTTTAGTCAACACATTGAATTGACGACGACAAAAAAACTAAGTACAATATCATTCCGACTCTGAGCCTCGTTGTGTAAACAACAAAAAATATACAAATTCAAATTCCACCTACAGAAATCATTGGGAACTAAACTTGTTTGTGGTGAGTAGAAAAAAGGATGTCGTCAATACTCTGTTACTTTCTTACAGAACTCACGAGCTCTTAAAACCAGTCGGAAGCACACACACACGCACACAGACGCAACCCGCTTTAATAGGCCAAATTAACTCAAATTCAAGATGTTTTGCAATCCCGGTGGCTGTTGTGGCATGCCTGCCTGTATACAGTGTACGAATTTTTGCTACAACTGTTGGACAGGCACTGCCAGCACTCCGTGTTGCCGTACCAGCTGCTCACCATGTTGCCCACCGTATCGTGGTTGCTGTGGTGGACCCTGGAGTTGCTGCTAAATTGGAATGGTGAAGTTACAGAAGCCGGCTAGACATCAAACGTCAAAATTCATTTCTGAAATATTAAAAAAAAAAATGATTCCACAATTATTTTTGTATTTTTATATATCTTTTTAAGCTTTCAAAGAGTTCTGTGGGAGATTTTAGCGTAAGATGCAATTTATTGCTTTTATTTAAATAAATTTTGAAAATCCGTTAACCAAAAATACCAAAAAAAATACTTTCTAACTCACGAAATACTTCATATACTTACGTATATGTCCCATAAGTATCGATAGAAAATTCTCGCTTATATTAAGAATAATCGAATAAGGCCACACTAATCCCAAAAATAAACAAAAGCAAAACGTAAACATGCCCTCCGAAAAAGAAAATAGGTAAGTTTCAGCCAATAAGTTTAAGCCAATTAATAATCTCTCTCTCCACCTTTCCAACCCCCCACCTCCTTATAGCATCAAGATCATGCCCAAGGCAGTGATTTGCGAAGAGAGCAATTTACGCGGTGACATCATTTTCTCCGCGGGCTGTGTCGTTCATCCCAGTGTCACCATTATAGCCGAGGCGGGACCCATAATCATTGGCGAGAATTGCATTGTAGAGGAATATGCCACCATAGCTCATCGACTGGACGGCGATGCCAAATGGTCGGCCAACAATATTTTGAGCATAGGCACACACAATGTCTTTGAAGTGGGCTGCACTGTGGAGGCCGCTCGCATTGGTGATAAAAATGTATTTGAAAGTAAATGCTATGTGGGACGTGGCGTCACCGTCTCCAGTGGCTGTGTGGTGGGTGCCGGAATTCAGTTGAGAACGGCCCAGGTGATGCCCGAGAACACCATAGTCTATGGCAAGGCACTGCAGCGCGAGGCCATCGAGAAGCAAGGTTCGCAGACTCTGCAAATTGATTTCCTGCGCAAAGTTCTACCCAATTACCATCACCTGCGCAAACCCAACTATGATCCCAAGAAAGCACGTAGCGTAGTGTAAACTCCACATGTTATGTATTCTCCACAGTTGTCCCATTAAAATTATGCATTTCCTTCTCAAATGTATCTATGGTGTGATCACACAAAGCCTCCAAATCTTCCAGTCCACGCTTAAGTAAATCTATGGCTCTGTCTCGATGCGATTGGATGCGAAAATGCAGCTTTTGTTCTGTGGGATGTGGTATGGTATAGCCCACAAAATCCACCTCTGGATAGCGGGCTATAATCGTTTTGAGAGCATTGCCCAGTGTGTGTCCCTCGTTGGTAAAGACAAAAGTGCGAGATCCCTCGCCATTCTTTTCATCGCCTGCCAGCTGAGTATATGATATGAATTAAATATGGTTAATCTACCAGTATTCAGCTTTTAAAGGCACTTACCTCCGCCAAAGCTCCCATTTTTGGTTCAGAATAGACGTTTGTTTACAAAAAACGTGCCAGCTTTAGGCACATGTCAAAACAACAGTGTAAAGAAACCGATAAATCTATCTAGAGCTTACGTCTTAATTTAACGTTATGCAGGGCTACAAGGTTGTTGAACCAGTAAACTGGAACTGAACAAATATAAATAAATTGCACTCATTTGACGAAAGAGCACAACTCAAACCAAATGCGCTCTGAGTTTATTGGCTCTATGTGTCTCTCCAGACCTTTGTACCTTTTGGTACAGGAATTACAAATTTACACAGTTTTGGCTGAATGTACACATTTTATTACGTCCTTTTGTTAATACTTTTCATTGAAAAGTTTTCAAGCTAAATAACAGTTCGGTCCATAACTGCTAGAATGAACAGAGACTTTGTTTGAGTATAGTTCAATCTAAAATTGTTCACATATGTAATTCAAATCGTTTAATATATTTTAAACCCAACCAATTCGATTTTTTTTTATAGAAATTCTGAACTGGAAATCGCAAAGGAAAATGGCTCCATTCCTTTCATTATTATATATGATAAAATCAAGAACTTAATGGGTAAAGTAAGAATATACGTGGGTGGCTATTTAAGTTTCTGGCCTAGGTCACTTCTAGCCATTTTAGGATCAATTGGCCTTTTCCCAAAAAAAAGTTTGGACCTTTATCGATAAAAGCTCCATACAACTCTTTCATGTGTGACCACGTTTGATATCGATTAACGATTAATCAAAAACTTACCTCGGCAGAAAAATTGAATTTACTCGTGAAAATTTTCGTGCAATCATTTTTCACAACTTTCGACGTGGATTATCACGACAAGAGTGCAACGATGAACCTTAATCTTTGTATGGCGATGAAGCACCATCCTATAGCACTGTGAAAAATTGGTTTAATGAATTCAATCGCGAGCGACGCTCCAAAAACAGTCGTTGTGCCAGAAAACATTGATGCCGTGCGTGAACTGATAATGCAAGATCGTCATGTTACATACCGTGAGATAGAGGCATCCTTGGGCATTTCTTCCACCAGCATACATTCGATATTGCATGAACACCTGGGCGTAAAAAAGGTTTGTTCTCGTTGGATCCCGCACAATTTGACAATCGCTCAAAAAAAGGCTCGTGTGGATTGGTGCAAAGAAATTTAAAAAAAAAAATTATAATTGCGGTTTTTTAAAAGACGTTTATAAGATCGTCACAGATGACGAATCAAGGATCTATGCTTATGAGCCCGAAACAAAACAGCAATCGACCGTGTGGGTCTTCGAAGACGAGTCAAATCCAACGAAAGTCGTTCGTGGAAGAAACACTTCGAAGCAAATGGTCGCCTGTTTCTTCGGTAAAACTGGTCATGTGGCGACTGTTCCGCTTGAGCAACGGAGGACGGTCAATTCTGAGTGGTACACCACAATTTGTTTGCCTGAAGTCTTTGGAGAAATTTGAAAAACGAACAAGAGAAGACAGATCATTGTGCACCATGACAATGCGAGCTCTCACACATCAGCTCACACCAGCGCCTTCTTGACCGCCCGCTTTTGAAAAGCTGTCTTATTTATATGAAGCATAGTGCTGAAATCAATTTTAATGCCATCCGGAATCAAGCCTTATCTATACTAAATTAAGGTAAAAAAAAATTTATAAACAATTTTATATTATATATTTTATATATATTTCCTTTAATTTATTTTATTAAGAAAACCATTTTAAATGGAATTTTAAACCAGAATTTTATTTTGCCATCGTACAAAGTGATAAAAATATAATTTTAGCCATAAAAACAAATAAATTAAATCTATTTTTTACTACCTACACAAAATTAAATAAGTTGAACTATAAATATGTCATTTCTCATATTTTCTCAGTTCAAATCATTAATATGCTCCTTTGGTTCGGACGCGCTTTGCATCCCTCGCCTTACGCCATTCATTCACGTTCATCGACGTTACTATCGATTGTTGTAACTATCGATATACCTCAATTGAGTTCTTGACGCGTTCTGGCACGGACGCGCTTGCTTCTTGTAGAAGAGAGACGCCAAAAGAGAATTTATTATTGTTTAATTTGTTTATTAAATTTTTGCCAACTTATTTAGGGCGCACAATTCACAGTTACAACAAAGCAAATCAGTTTTTCTGTAGTGTAGGCCAATAAACCAACAACAAAAAGTTCAAGAGTGCAGCATAAAAATTGCATGCAGTGCGAAACGACAATTGTGATTGTGTATTTGTGTATGTTTGAAAGCAACAGTTAACAGCTCAGCGAGGCAACAACAAAAAGTCATATACAGCAGAAAAGGCGGCAAAAAGTCGAAACAGAACACAAGGCAAAGCGGCACAGATAAAAAAAAATGCAACAACTGCAAACATAATTATTTTCGCAATGCAGTCAACGTGAAGTCAGCGACGACAACAACAACAACGGCAACGCAGCAACAACGGCACTTCACGCTTTTTGCGTCAATGGCGGGACGACAACGCCGACAGGAATAAAAAGCCAACACCAACTGCAATACAGGTTTGTGCAAAAACAGCAAAAAAAAAAATATATATATATATTTACTTATACAAACGAAATACGAAATGTGCTTTATTAAAAATAAGTATTATTGAAATTTATAATGAAAATAAAAAAAAAAAAGGTGTCATTTCTGACTGCCACGCCTCCCCCAGTAAATTATGCAAATTCATGCAGCGACTTGTATACGCACACACACAGGCGAACAGGCAGCGACGTCTGCGAAGGCGGAAGCGTCAGCATATTGGCGTTCTGTTTAATTTTTTTGTTGCTTTTGGATACAAATAAAATATAATTAATAAAATGCCAAATCAGTACTTTTTCTGATTACATTTTTTTGTTAATTTTCGAAAGCGTGTTGCTAGGGTCCTGCTTTGATTTAGTTTTTCTTTTATGTTTTTTTGAAGTGGGTGACTAATGCCTGGGCCTGTTCCGTTATCTCAGGCATTCCTCCCACACACTCTGGTTTTGGTTTTTTTGTTTTTGTTGTTGTTGTTATTGTAAGCTTGTGTGTTGTAATAAAGGTTGGCTGTCTCATGTTTCACTTTGGCGCCGTTGCGTTCCCCCTAAAAAGTTGTTGCAATTTTGTTTTTGTTTTGGGTCTAGGCTGGTGTTTCATTTCCAGTTTGTTTCCCCCATTTTATGGTTTTGCGCCCTTTTGCATTTGGTCTGCCTGCTGGCTGCCGGCGTTTGTCTGCATTGTTCATTTACTTGCGTGTGTGTGTGAGTGTGTATTGTGTGAGCGAGGCAGCTGCCACATAAAGCTGGAAAAAGGGGTTCGGGCTCGTGTTCTCATTCTCCTCTCTCCTATTCTCTGGATCATCTGATATAACCAGATCATCGTACAATTTTACCTAGCCCGTACGTAAACAAAATAACTGTAAACTTGTCTTACGGGCTCAACTTACGTACAAATAAACCCACCATATACCTGCCTGCCTGCAGGGGTGGTTGATTCATTCTGGAAATCTTTTGCCATGGCCAAATACCGTAAAATTTTGCACACACAAACGCAGATGAGCCAGACATCATGAAGGGCGGGCGGGCAGACAAAAGGCATTGGCATCAGACGACTACGTGCCCAGCCAACATCCTGCGTTGCAACAGCAGCAGCAGCAGCCGTCACGAACCAAATACAACGCAGTGGCAAAAAAATGTATAAAAACCTGTCATCTGGTTTGGGGCTCCTCTCTGCATTCGATACGGCTTCAACATTGTACCAGGATGAGCATGAGCTGCAGCAGCAAGCATTTTTAGAATTCCCAAAATCAACAAAAAAAAAAAACAAAACATAAAATAAAAAAAACAGCAGACAAACAAGAACAACACACAGCAAGGAAGCAGCAAAAAGTATCTGTGTGTGTGTGGCTGCTGCTGTTGTGTGGTGCATTCGTGATCAGACTCAGCAGCAGAGCAGACCAGAGAGCATTTTTTTTAATGTTTCCTTTTTAGACCTGGCTTCCTTCTAGAGATGGACCATGTTAAATCATCGTATCGGTCAAGCACGACTTTAAAATATTTTGAACCCGACACAGTTTTTGTATATAACGGACAACTTTAGTATTTCCCAATCTTAGCCTTGCGATAAGAGTTATTATTAGAGATTGTCGTGGGGAAGAAAATTTGGTCCCGTCCCAAAGTTTTAATTTAATCCCAACCATAGGTTGTCCCGAACCCAATTTTTAAATTCAATCTCGTCCCGATCCCGAATATTTTATTGGGACCCGTAGTAGTTATTATCATGCATTAAGGTGGTACCTGACGGGAATGTTCTCGAAGAAAATTGTTACATTTCATTCTTAAGTATGTACAATTATTTAACACTGTTCATAATGCAAATTTTTCGCAAAAACGGGCCCACTCCGTTCCCACTACAAGATTTTCGTAATTTGAAAAAATAATCACTAATTTTAAAGGTATTTGGATTCGGAAAATGCCCCCTGGTCATAGGTTAGACGCAGCAACTGTTATTTTTAATAACTGTCCCATATGTTTGTCAAATAAAAGTTTAATCTCTGTTTTAAATAATTGCACTAACCGTTGTTTTTTCGTCGCATAACTGAGCTTTCACAAAATATCGAAATTTCAAAGCAATCGCTTGGATTTTAAGTTGGTCATTGAATTAGACTCGCAACACGTTTATTAGTCGTGTGTAATCAATCAATTCTTTAGTTAAAAATCGACTAAATAAAAAAAAAAGTGTTTTTAAGTAAAATAATAAATTATATAAAAGTTTGGATACTTTTTGGAAAGGGAAACCCGATTTTGATCAATTATTTAAACGATCCAAAAGGATATAGAAACCTGTTTAAAAAATAGAAAACTACCTTTAACTGCTTGGGAAGATCGTAAAGTTCTTAGAATTGATTCAATTCCCCGTATTCGAGATCCGATATTTGTAGAATCAAAAAGAACCGAATCATCGTACCGGTATAGTTTCGGTTCTGAGTGTTTTTCAATTTTCAGTTTTAATTTATTGTTTCCCATTTCATTCCCCATTCAATTTTAGCAATCGGACTTCTACACTTTATCGAAAAGACGAGAAGGCAAAGCTAACTTCGACTGGGCCGAAGTTTTAAAATATTTGCAAAAGTTCACTCTAACTGATTTAACCGGTAAAATATATATAGGATATAGATATCAGATATTTATAAATTCAAAATCATTGAGAATGAAAATTTTATCACGCTACCATAAAAAACTTTTTTAGTAAAACACATTTTCCGACCGATCGGTCCTATGACAGCAATAGAATATAGTCATCCGATCTTAACCAAATTCTGTAGAACTGTTTGAAAGCATATAATATTTATAATTCCTTAGATTAAGAACCCTATCATAGAAAACAAAAAAGTTTTTCTTACTAATACCCATTTTCAAACCGATCGGTTCTATGGCAGCTTTTGGATATAGTCATCCGAGTTTGTCCAAATTTTGCAAAGCCGTTTAAAAGCATTTAATATTTATGAGCTTAGGAAAAAAAGTTTTTCTCACTAAGACCTTTTTCACGACCGATCTTTCCTATGATAGCTAAAAGATAGATATGCAAAACTGTTCCGGTTTTTACTTTTGACCAAATTTGTCGAATTCGAATGTGGTACATGTGTTATTGTGTAAAATTGATTGAGTGAATCGGCTTAATGCATTTAATGTCGAGTTTTTTTTGCAATTTTTTCTCCAAAACTTTTTAATTTTAGCTTGGAGCGATATTTCAAGAAACTACCTAAACACCCTGATTCCATTACCAACAATCAGGAATAGTTACCGAAACGAATATCGATTCCGGATTCGAAAGGTATTGAAGTGATAATGTCGATCGCTAATTTCTCCTATTTTTGGCCGAATAATATCTTATAGCCTATTTCCACCAAAGAAACGTTTGCAACATTTCTTGAGAGTTCCAAAAATGTAAGAAATGACAACATTTCTTTTATACGTTTTTCCCTAAGAAAACAGAGGAACATTTCTATTTAACATATGTCAAAAATAAGGCATTCGCCCCGAGGTTATTTGGTATTTTTCTGTATACAATACTGAATTATTTATCGATACACCTTCATCACCAATAACACATGTATACAAGGTTTTGATACAGAGCAGATAGCTATCGTTTCTAATGTATTTTTGAGCTTTGAATTCAAATCAATTGTACGTTTTTCCCTGGTTTTTCTTTTTCAGAAGATATTTAAAAAAAACGTGTATTAAGGCAGGTAGGTTTACATTTTCAAGTCTTCAAGTATTATTTTTATACACTTGAAAAGTGTATATTCATTTTGCCCAGAAGTTTGTAACGCATAGAAATATTCATTTCCGTCCCCATAAACTATATATATTCTTGATCAGGACAACGAGCTGAGTTCATTTCCGCTTGTCCGTCCGTCCGTCTGTCCGTCTGTCTGTTTGTACGCGAACTAGTCTCTCAGTTTTAAAGCTATCGAGCAGAAATTTTGCACAGAGTCTTTCTTTTTACTGCACGCAACTAATATGTCGGAACCGGCCGGATCGGATGACTATATCATATAGCTGCCATAGGAACGATCGGTCTAAGAACTAGTTCTAGTTAGAAAAACTGTTTTGTTTTCCATCGTAGCGTCACTAATCTTGGTATATGTTAGTTTTTTATGCTTCCACATAATTCTGGAAAAATGTATTAAAATCGGATCACTATAGCATATAGCTGCCATAGGAACGATCGGTCAAAAAATAAGTCTTTGTGAGAAAAACTTTTTTGATTTCCATCGTAGCGTCTCCAATCGTAATATATATTTGTTTTATATGTTTCCACACAATTCTGGAAAAATTTATCAAAATCGGATGACTATAGCGTATAGTTGCCATATAAACGGTCGGTCAAAAAACTACTTCTAGTGAGAAAAACTTTTTTGTTTTTTATCGTAGCGTCCCCATTCTTGGTATATATTAGTTTTATATGCTTTCACATAATTTTGAAAAAAATTATTAAAATTCGATGACTATAGCATATAGCTGCCATAGGACCGATCGGTCGGAAAATGTGTTTTACTAAGAAAAGTTTTTTTATGGTATCAAATTTTTATTATCAATGATACAAAAATCTTAAATATCTGATATCCATATCTTATATATTTTTTTTCCAGTTAAATCAGTTTGAGTAAAGTTTTTCAAGTGTATTAAAACTTCGGCACAGTCGAAGTTAGCTTTGCCTTCTCGTTTTAAATCACATTGGTTTTTATGAAAACTAAGATGAATAACCAAATAGAAAAATCAAACATGAAGCTTGGATTTGGGTTTTAAGATAGACATTGGTTTATTTTAAAGTGAAAAATTTGATTTTGATTTTTTTCCCAAGTTTAAATAGTTCTCAAAAATGTTGTTTTCTTTCCAATATATGTTTTTAAAAATCAAAAAATTTTAAAATAAATAATAAAAAAACGATATCAACGTTTCGGTATAATACTGTTTTTTCGAATTCAATTATTACGGTTTTCGATTTAATAAAATATCGGTTCCAGTACCATTACGTGGTATTTCGATTAATGATTATGGTACTATTTACAACATGGCTAACATTATTAGTTTTTCTATTTAATCAAATATTTACACTTATTTAAATGTTATGTAATAATCACTTTTCGTAAATAAAACATTCACCCATGTTCTGAATTGGACTTCCACAAAAGTTTTGGGATTTTAGGACCAAATCCGGCCCAAAAACCGGTTTTAAATCACTAAATTTTTGCCTAATTAATTTTGGTTAGTGAGTCTATTCTATTGAACAATAAAATAATGGCTTATTTTAAGTTAATTAAGGAAAAAAAAATATATTCGGTTAAATTTAAAAAATCTTTTTGTTAATAAACTTGAAAGATCGTTAAATAAACAGATTTTCTGCATAATTTCAATATTTTAATTATCTCCAATATTAATTCAATATATATAAGGCTGCGTCTCATCTATTGACCAGTACTGTATATAGTAATCAGCATTAATTTGTTCCCCCAAATATGGGAGCGATCGAAAAATTCGAAGCAGCAGCCGGTACAATACTCGTAGTTGTCATATTGATGAATACGCACACACTTACGCTGGGCAGCAGCGGTTTGTGTGGCGCCGCATTTAAAAGTTCTCAGTTATATACAAACTTTGGAAGGCTCAAAGTAAATTGTAGTCGGGCTTGTCTGATTTTCTTACTGGTTTTCTAGATTTGTGCTATTTTTAAAATTTAATCTGTAATTAAGCCGATCCCAAAACCGTTTACCAGCACTAAAGGTTCGATTGAAAGGATTCCTTTAAAGAAATCTTTAAATTAATTAAGCTTCACGCACTCATCACTAGACTGCACAATATTTTTTGCAGCTTTAGTTTTTTATTTTTTATGCCGATGCACGGGTTTGAAAATAGTCGATCCCCATCGATAAGCCCAAACTCAGTGAGAGGGAGGGAGAGAGAGCGCAGAAAAAAGCTCTTTGCATAACGCGCAACAACAACCATAAAGGTGTACCGTCTGTTGCCCTCGAACATATTGCGACAGCAGTTTTTTTTTTTTTTTTTTTTTGGTGGTTGAAGTGCGGGTCTCTAAGGACTACCCTTGTTCAAAGGCAATGTCCTGTATGCCTCGTTGTCGTTGTAGTTTCATTTCGTTTTCACTTATTTGCTTCCTACTTTTATTGTTGAACTTTTACAGCTGCTGCTTTTTCAACTTGCATTTGCTTTCCGGTGGGTTGGTATATATATATATATATATATATATATTTGGCAAGGGGTGGAATTTATAGCATTTGGTGTGCGTCTGACTTTGATCCTTCTCGACAATGTCTGTCTGGCCCACAACCACCCTCAGCAGAAAATTTTGAGCATTAGGGAAAGTGTCTTGCAAATAAATAAATAGTCTCATGTCAGGGTCGGTGCAGACGGAAGCTTTACTTGGGGGGGCGAAGGCGTTGCTAATTCAACCCTCTTTGGGCCGACCAAAATATCTGCCGTGGGGTCAATAAACTTTTGCAGTCGGCCCAGCATCCATCTCACATGCTCGATTTCTTGGGCCAACAAAACCAAACAACCAACCACCCTTCATGAGTTGGTATATTGGCGCACGTTCTACGCATTTTTGTGCATTGACCCCACACGCACAGACCCCAGGCAGACGGAGGGGAGAACGCACACACACATACAATGGCAACCCTCGCTGATTTGATTTTCATTTCGAAAGGTAGTTGCCGTGGGGAGAAGCGACAGACCGTCAATTGAGAATTTTATGAATTTTTCTTTATGGATTTTTATGTTTTTATATATTAAAAATATCTTAGGTAAAAGGAAAATTTCAAGAGGGAGCCACCGCCATACTCTGATTATATATTTATGATGTCATAAAGTCAAGATGTGAACGTTTTTGCCAATGCGGCTTTAATTGCACTACCCAGAGGTACACTGAGAAAAAAAAGAAAATCACATAAAAAGAGAATTCTTCTCCCACACCCACTCCCCTGTACTTTTGTTTGGGGTGTGGCAGCCCAAAAACGAGATTGATGCGTTAGACCAAACCAGTTTTGCTTCCTCTACCTTTCTCTCTCTCTCACACATTATCCATATAATTTGCCTTGACATTACAATAAGAAAGCAGCCAGAACAAAACATCATCATTAAAGGTCATTTTGGTCGACAGTTTTTAGGGGTAGTTTTTGTACTTTTCACTCAAAGAATCCTTGGGAAAACAACGGGGAGGCGCCGCTTCTCATGAATATGCGAAATTTTACGCATGCAAATGGTTACAAATGTCCCAAGGAAAGTGTCTTGTAAATGAAATCTTTATGGTCTTTTACACACTAAACTAAAAGAGAGCAGAGGAAGAGAGGAGGGAGAGGGGTTCGTGGGAACTTATTGAAAGTTTTTGTATGCAATGAATTTGTGATAGGGTTTTATTATGATGAGGGTATATATAAGAAGGTAGGCTAGATTTCCTGGAACAGGTTGTTGCCTCTTTTGTTAGGGAAAATAATTTGCATTATCATAATGTATCTTAAAGGGGGCGGAGTCTAGCAGCTTTATGTCTAAATTTTGCATTTAAGAAATGAACAAAAGAGTTGTTACCCTCATCTTATACTTTGATTAATAACTCAAGATTCAAGTTTAATTAAAATAAGAGTATAAATTCTAAATGGAGATTTTTTGAAAAAGAAAAAAGCTTTTTATTTCTCAACTTAGTCTTCTTTTAACAAGATACATTTAGTCCCGCGTTTATCCATGTTTATTCCAGGGAATAACAGACAATACTTTAAGGTGTCACACGGTTGTACATGTTAAGTGTCAGCAATCGCAGCTCCCATCGCGCAGATAGCTAACCGATAATATTGAAATTAGAGATGGGCGCTAAACCCAAACCTTAAAGGATTCATTCTCTGTAGGGAATTAGAAGAAAATTCTTTAATTTCTTATTTATATTGGGTGAACAAGTTAATCTGGGTTTACACTGTTCAAAGCATGAGACATGATAATCATGTAGGCCTTCATGTTGTCGTAGTTTCATTGTAAATAACTTGTCACTTGACATTGAAAACAAGCTAACATGAAGGCCTACTAGATTATCATGTCTCACACTTCGAACAGTGTAAACCCAGATTAACTTGTTCACCCAATATATTGTATTGTCTGAACGCAGATCAAGTTTGTTTCAAATTTTTGCCACGCCCCCTCCCGCCCCCGCAATATGAAAAAAACCTCATATCTCCCACAATTTTGGAAATAGATTGTTCGAACCTTTTAGACATATATTTTAATCATCATTACCTACCGATCCGCCATACATAATTTTCCGATCAGATGAGCTATAGTAGAGTTGCCACCCCCGCAACTTGTAAAAAAAAATCTTCCACAATTTGTGATCTAATAAAATATTCTTAAAAAAACCTTACCCTGAGTAACGAGTATATCGAAGTCGAGCAGGGCCGACTTCAACTTACGCTCTCGTTTTAACTAAAGTAAAGCGTCTTTTCCCAAGGGCGTTCTGCATTGATCGGAACAAATGATAGTCTTTGTGTTAGGTCTGGGTTATAAGGTGTCTGTTGAAGTCAAAGTCGATATTGATATTTTGTTGACAAAATAATCGATATTATCGATATTTTTCCATATTTAAAAAAAAAGAAGTAAACTTTTTCTTAATAAAAATCAGGTATATCAAGGTAATTGTGGTATCATTTGACGAGTATTAAACACTACATTCTGTCGGCGATCAAAATCTGCAGATCAGAAATCAAATGTATTTTTATAAGTTTTTCATTCCATATGAAAGGTCTTTTAGTGAAAGAAGACGCTGACGTTGAAAAGAAAACATATCAAAAACAGATTTTCAATTTGATTGGTCAACAAATGACTTCATGCAAATAATAATTACTTAATAAATAATCTTTTGATCTCTTAAGACAAGACAAACAACCTTTGTGAGGTGAAGGATCTACCGGTACGACCGGTGAATAATTCTGATGCTATATGTGAAGAGCTCTTTATGCAGACAATCAGAAGGGATGATCGGGTAGATATGTAGTGTCTCTTCCATTCCGCAATCAAGAACATATTAACCTAGGGCACTTTAGATCTATCGCACGATGTATCAGATCTATATAAAAGGAATGCGCAGTTGAAGCCACAGAAGGACTTAGTACTCCTGGAATACTGGGATCTGGGTCAAATGCGACAAGTCTCTTCGAATAGTAGTTCCCTTGATCTCTATTCTACATTACATGGCACTAGTTCAATCGTCACAATTACTTTATCGTATCTTTATGTCATTTAAAGACTTTTTGGAACGAGCGGAATAGATCGACTTTAATCAATTTGAATGAATTTTGTTATAGTTAGAAATTTAGAGTTATTGGGTAACTAAATATCGAAAAAATGATAAATAAATTATGTTTAGCAGTGAACCGAATTTGGTTATGTTTTCTTTAGCTTTGTTTTTTCTAATATGGGCATTTCTTTTCTGACGTGACGTGACATTCGTACGATAAAATATTTTAAAAAAATATGAAAGAGACAAGTTAAAAAATTTTTTTTTATATTTTGGTAGTAATTCAATAGCACTTTATTTAGAAAAAAAAATTACAAAAATCGACCCAGAGGATTCAAAGAAATCAGTAAAAATATGCCCTGACGTGACGTTACTTAAAACGGAAGTGGGTTTTGACTCGGACTACAAAATTGCTAAACTCTGCGAATTGAGAAACTCTTTTTGTATGAAACTTTTTTCAGTAGTTTTTAGAATAATATAAGTTTATTTTCCAATTTACCAAATATAAATCTCATTTCGCGTTCTTTTTTTTATTAGCTTCTTTATATCTGACGTGACGTTACTGACGTGACGTTACTTAAATTTCATTTATCAATTTTAAAGTGAAGAAAATTTTTTCTTAAATTATTCAACGCAACAAAAAAATCATTTATAATTGTAGCTAAAATTTTGCGAAAAGAGTGGAATTGCTTAATGACTCTGAGAGCTGTAAATCGAAAAGAGAAAATGCACTGAAAAACTGGCCAAAACGTAAATTTGTACTTTCTAGCCCGATATATCGATGTCTGTACAAAGGGAAGCTTTAAACTTATAAATTAAAAATAATTTGCATATTTACTTTTTCTAAATCACGCAAGAAACAACTTTTAATGAACTTTTAATTTTTCGGTCTTGGTAGACTTTTCTGCGGAAATGCCCATATGCGATATATCCAATATTGACATATCTGATAATGATATATCGTTTTTCCAACAATAATATCGATATTCGATATATCGATATTATATCCGGCAACCCCCTCGTATGTAGGCTCAACAACGCCTTGCAAAAAGTCAAGCGTTATTGAAACTGATATAAAATATGGAAAAAATTTAGAACTTTGTCAAAGAAAAAATTTATACAATTTTTTTCTTAGAGCCCGAGCAACGCCGGGTATATATAAAGCTAGTGTTAAAGTAGACCTGAACTTGAACTACTGTTAACTTTTAATTGCAAATTTCACTTGAATCTGAATCATAAGCAGCATCCGTTTAATTTAGATTAAGATGATTAACCAATTTCTATTAACACTCGTGTATATATGTATTTACATTTGTAGATATGACTCATCTATCTCTCTGTCTCCCTCCCTCTCTATCTACCTACCTATTTGATTCTTTCAAAACCGCTTTTAGGTGCGCTTCTTCTTGATAAATTTTGAAGCAAAGCTTTGCTCTGCTGTTTGTTCTAAGAAAAACCACAACATGTGTTTTCGGCTTAAGATTGTTGGAGACCTCCTCCTTCGTCTTCTTCTCCCCCCACCTCCTCGCCTCGTTCCTCATCTCATTTCTTCTCAGCCTTGGGGGTATTGTGGCTTCTTGCACTTGGCGTCGCTCTGGTTTGCCCAATACATACATACATATATTCCAAAGCTCACAATGAAAAGTTCACACGCTGCCTGCGATTATATTGTGATTGTTGTGTTCTCAAACCACGAAGACGACGAGACAGCTGTTAAAACTGAATCGAAATCCATATTGAAACATACATTGTATGTAGAAATATTCCGAGTATAGTTCAGCTGAAATTGAAATACATTTTTTTTTATTTCTGCTGATAAAACAAAGCACATGTTGTTGGCTGAGGCGGAGGAGAAGTGGTAGGGTAGCCCCCACAGTACATATCAATTCTTCTTGGGTTTGTTGTTATTGTTGATGTTGTTGTTGTTGCTGTTGTTGCTTCCGCTTGTTGTTGTTTAGAAATAGAAATGATTTCACAACGCTTAAGCTACGCCGAAACACCAACCGGGACTACAACATCGAAACACGTTTTCTTTTCGAGTCGTTTTCTGCCTGAATTCTTATTAGATATTCTTGTGTGTTGGTTGGTTGTCTGTCTGTCTGCCTGTGCCTTTTGGCGGCTTTGGATATTATTTATTCTTTCGCTGTTTGTATTTTTGGTGATTCAGCTTGAAACGAGAAGTGAATGTACCTTAACGATATCTGTCTGCTTGTCTAAGCCAATGTTAAGTTGTAAAAATGTCATCGTGTTCAGTGTTAAATAATATTATGTGTATGCAAAATGTACCGTTTGTTGAGAACGAAGAGAGAGCTAGAGCGAGCTTAAAGGAAATGTCTGTAAAATCTTTGCCAGAGTGGATTGATTGATGGCCAAGCGCAATTAGTCAGTCGGCGGAGTGAGAGAGCTTAAAACTTTTGTACTGCTGTTGCTGTTGGCGGTTCTTTTTCTGCTTCCTCTTCTTTGGGCTTGATGAAGGTCAATGTTCGTGCGTTGGACGCCGACGCCGCAGTCGATGCTTCGCTCCGTTTGCTAGATTGTTGATTGGCAGTTGTTGTTGTTGCTGTTGTTGTTGCTGCTGCTGCTGCTGTGTGTTGGCGTCTCGCTTTGGGTTCATTTAAGTACAACCAACGAACACACTGAGTTAAATCTCCAAAAACCATGTTAATGATATTTTGTTTAATGTTTCTTTAGGCGTGGTTCCACGTTTGAAGTTAGCCAAAGACTTTATTTAATTGTTTGAGGCACGTTTGAATATGTTATTCGAAAATTTTCCATTCTTAAGCATTTAAAATATACATATTCGAGGGCAGTTTGATAAGTAATATCAAAATGAAATCGCATACCAAAAAGAACCGAATAAACTTTTTGAAACAAAACGGGAAGCGATATTTTTCGTCTCCGCCGATTTTATATTTTCGTAATTTTCAAACTGAGCAATAGATAACGCATCTTCCAAAAGACCTTTTCGGAAGTTCAGTCTGAAATTACCGGCACCGAACAGCTGACCACGAAGTGGGTGGGTAGTGGATATTTTTAAGCCGATCTGTATTAAATTCAATTTGTAAGTTCTTTGGACCAAATGAATAAAAAATGTCCATTTAGGGTCGGAAAATGTGGGGGCGGGTTAATTACTAAACGTTGTTTAACCATAAAAATTCTATAGGTCATATAAATAGGTAAATAATTTTTGAATTTCGGAAAACCGAAGTTCGAAAAACTTGAATCAAATAAATAAAAAAAATTTGTCTTTCAATTTGGGAAAATTCACCTCCAAGGTCGGAAAATGGTGCGCAGGAGATGGGTTCAAGGCTAAACATGATTTTTTTTGCCAAGTAAATGAAATTATAATGTTCTAATTTTAAACGAGAGCGTAAGTTGAAGTCGGCCCTGTTCGACTTCGATATACCCGTTACTTAGGGTAAGGGTTATTTCAGAATATTTTATTAGACCACAACATGCCCAAATTGTGTTTTTTTTTCCCAAATTGCGGTGGTGGCAACTCTACTATAACTCATCTGATCGGGAAACTATGTATGGCGGATCGATAAGTAATGATGATTAAAATACATGTCTAAAAAGTTTGATTAATCTGTTTTCGAAATTGTGCGAGATATAAGGCTTTTTTAAAATTGCGGGGGCGGGAATTTTTCTATCGTTCATCTGATCAGGAAATGATATATGGCGGATCGATAGGTAATGATGATTGATATATATGTCTAGAAGGTTCGAATAATTCATCTTCAAAATTGTGGGAGATATGAGGTATTTTTCAAATTGCGGGGGTGGCAACTCTACTATCGTTCATCTGATCGGAAAATGATGTATGGCGGATCGATAGGTAATGATGATTAAAATATATGTCGAGAAGGTTCGAACAATCTATTTTCAAAATTGTGGCAGATATGAGGTTTTTTCATATTTGCGGGGGCGGGAGGGGGCGTGGCAAAAATTTGAAACAAACTTGATCAGCGTGCAGACAATACAAGTCTACACTGAAAAAATGGTAGCTCTAGCTCTTATAGTCCCTGAGATCTAGGTGTTCATACAGACGGACGGACAGACGGACAGACAGACAGACGGACATGTCTAAATCGACTCGGCTATTGATGCTGATCAAGAATATATATACTTTAGGGGGTCGGAAATGTTTCCTTCTGCCTGTTACATACATTTGCACGAACTTAGTATAGCCTTTTTACTCTACGAGTAACGGGTATAAAAATACCTTCCAAGTTTGAAAAATGGGGGCAAGAGAGGATTTATTACAAACTTTTTTTAAGCTGACCTCAAAGATCTACGATCTGTAAAAAAATGTTTCGTCGGAAAATGGGTTCAAATCTGGTCAAAAACCTTGAAATCGTGTGTTATTTATCAGGACTGCAAACCGGTTTTGAACCGAACCTGTTCGAACCTGGAATTACGACTGTAACTTTACTGTGAACCGATCCTCTTGTAAAAAAAATAAAAAACAAAATAGTTGAACCTTTTCCGAACAAAAGCTTTCGGTTTGGTTCAGCAAAAGTTACACGTCTTAAGCTAAGGTCCCACAATCAAATAATTTGCCCAATTTTTTAATGAAAATTTGTCTAAAAACCCTTTTCTTCAGATTTTGCGAAACTTGAAACTAAAGCTATGCAAATTTTTATGTGCTCAAATAGTGCTGAAAAATTCCCTATTTAGGCCTATTTAGAAAAATTTTCAACAACATTTGGGCATATTATTTGCCTATGGAACCCTAGCATTAGGTAAGCGCAGACTTGCAAACCGATTTTGAACCGAACCGTTTCAAACCCGGAACTTTGATTTTTTTTGTACTGTGACCGGAACCGGTTAGAAAAATTAAACCTGAACATGTTTCGAACCAAATGTTTCGGTTCGGTTCAAAAAAAGCTGCTTGTCTTAGTTAAACGGGCTTTTAAATGAATTTAAATTGAAAATAAATGATATCTTACCATCCTCAAATACTGAAATTCTGAATATTTTTTGATATCCTTAACAAAATGGCTTTTTAATTTAAATTTGGTAAAACTTGAACTCAGCTCACGACTACGGCCGGCCTGTGCTGCCCAGATGAACTATCGTTGATGAACTATCGTTCACCTAATCGTAAAACGGTGTATGGTGGATCGATAAAAAATGATGATTACAAACTATCTAACTCCAAAATTGTGAAAGAATTGTGGCAAACATGGAAATTGGTGGAGTCGATCTTTTTGATCAATAAGAGGGCGGTGAATCGATCTCGCCTAAGACGAAAAAATGGTGTTGGCTAATTATTAGATTTTGTCTCAATGAAGCTTTACTAAACTAATGGATGCTTTACAGAAAGACTGAGACTGGGTGTGACTTGCACATCCCATAAAATAAAAGATGTGTTGAGTGTTAAAATAATATCACTTCCTTTGTGTACACTAAGTGCAATGTAAGACAACATCTAAATTAATGCATTATAATTTACCACACGAAAAGCTTAAATAAGAAAGAAATAATTTTCTCGTCATTGCCCGATGACGGGCTAGCGCTCAGCGTATGAAATTTCATACGGTCCCCCATTTTGCTCCCGTTTCGAGTTTTAGTTACAAATTTTTTTTAACAATGTCTAGAAAAAATCTCATTAATCGACAGATGGGTTCTTGTACCTCGCGTTAATGGGCTAAGGAATATCTGGAAAATTCTGTTTAGTGAAAATTCGCAATCACTAATCACAAAATTTAAATTGTCACGGTGTCTCACGACAGGTCACGACATGGCGTGAGGAAACACAGACTGTCGTGCGTGACTCGTGCGTATTAAAGTTAATCGTCGTTAATATAAGTCATGTAGTATTCACGAAATTGTTTTTTTTTTGTTTTATTTGATTAATATTATTTCTAAAACTGATTTGCTTTTAAATTCGTGATTCCGCTGCTCGCAGCTACTCCAAAAAAAATGCGCAGTGTGGCCATGGCACCCATGATAGAATTAAGGTCACTCTACGCGAAAATTCGGGATTGGTTGATCTCTTTTAATCATACATAAATCGTGTGTGACGCAAAACGCTCAAAAAATCGTGTGCATTGGGAGTCAAGAGATTTTTATTTCGTGAATCGTGCGTTTCGTGTAGGTAAATTGGTCACGCGCGCACCTCTAACATATATATTAAGGTCCCAATAATATTCTTACAGTTAAATTTATTAATTTGTTTGTTGTTATATAATTACTATGATTTTTGTGTGTGTCTAAGAATATATTAAAAAATGTTTCAGTTCTTACCTTTAGCCAAATTTCCCCCATTTAATTTTTATTTCTTTGACTCAACCCTCCTCAGTTTAGAATTGTCGAAATTTGAAAAATTTCTGGGGAATCAACATCAAAAGTCAGTGAGCCATGAAACGGCCTTCGTATTTCCCTGACTAAATATATAGAGTAAATAAGTACTTATATATATTTTGATGATAACGAAAATTGAACCAGTGTTTCACATTCTATAGACTTTGCTCAAGGTGGTTTCTTCAATATTTTTATTAAAGTCGGAATTCCCCTCCCAAAAAAATGTTTTTATTTGACTTGCAGGGTTTTTTTCTTCTTGAATGTTTTACGGGAAATTGGAAAATTCTAGGAAAAAAAAAAAAATTATGTAATTCCCTAATCAAATATTGTAATTTATTTTGTACTTTTGACAAAAATGCATTAAAAAATAATTTATCATTAGCTAAACTATTTGAGCGGCAGATCAGATAAGTCTAAGTGAAATGTAATATGTAATTGCTTTGACAGCAAAAGGTCTTTAAACGCTTTTGCTGTTTTTTTAGCAGATAAAGAACCTTTAACCTTCTTAAACACACAGTTCATTGGGGAAATTAAAGTGTGGAGGGCAAAACAATCCCCTCAATCAACCAATTAGCAATGCGAAAAAAAAGAAGGGAAGTTTAACCTAACCGACTCCCAGGGGAGACGAACTTCAGTTCAAAGAACTTGTAGAAAAAAGAAAATATGGAAATGGAATGGCAGCAAAATCTCTAGTTCAGGCATTTCCGTTGAAAATAATTTGCCGCAACTAAATATGGTGAAGGTGGTGGTGGTGGATGCGGAGGAGGAAGGGAGAGAGCATCAAACCCCAATTATGAACATTGACCTTTTTTTTTATTTTTGCCAAATTTTCCACTAAGGTGAAAGAACATACAAAAGAATACAAGAGCAAACGACTAAGGCAAATCTAATGACAGCTGAGGGGACAGACACAAACAACACACAAAGTAAATAAATGAACAACAGGCAACAACAAGAACAAGAACAAATAATTTTTTTTTTTTTTTTGGCCAACAAAGACTCTGGAGTCACGAGGTCTCCTCTCTATATATATATATACAAATGTATGTACTATAACCTGGCGTTGACTTTGGCTTTTTGAAAGTTGAAATGCTGCTGCTGGCTGCTAGAAGCCCATAAACAAGTTTGAAACAAAAGAACAGACGCTTAACCTTCTCCTGCTCTACCTCCCGGTGAGTGAGCGCGTGTGAAGATCGCAGTGGGCGAAGTTGAGGAACGAAATGGTAACTGAAACGCAAAAAATAAGCGCTTGGGTCAAAACCAACCACCCACCCACCCACTCCCCTCTTAAGCTACCTGAAAATGAGAACTGACATGTTAAAGCCTCAACATAATTAAGAGCCTACATTAATTACACTGAAAAGAACCAGGGGGTAGGAGTAATAGTCCTTTTTTGTACTTAAAAGCTTAGCTATAAATCAGGCTGAGTAATAAGAAATGACTTCCGCTTTAAAGCTCTTTCAGGATAATGATGATTAGATCGCTATGAGCAACAAGTTTTGTTATAAAAATTCTATTGTCTATTTGTTGCCTATTCATGGTCTACACACGACTCGGGTCGCCGGTTAGTTGGTTTATTGACATCGACTGCGTCGCTGCTGTTGGCTTTTTTTTTTTTCAAGTTCGTGAATTTTTAGCCGTTCGTTGACTTTTGTCGCTGTTTTTTTTTTGTGTGTGTTATTTATGATGTCCAAACTAATGTCATTTTAACGCTGTTTTGCGCTCTAGCGCTTACTTTTCGCCACAAATTCTGGGAAGGCCCCAGCGGCAACACAACCCGCACAAGAAGAAGTTCAGTTTAGTTTAAAATTTCTTAATGCGAATTATGAGGTCAGTGCAAGACGACAATAAAGAATCAACCAGACAACGAAAAACACAGGGAGTTCAATAAGTGCCCTCATTAGCTTGAATGTAAGGGGATATCAGTGGGCGGGTGGCCTTCGAACCTTGTGCAATATGCGGGCCAAATGGGTCTTAAGTTACCACCAGCTTAATTCTTGAAATTTCAAAACCGTTTTTTCATTTCATTTCATTTTTTTCTCTTCCTTTTTTTTTTTTTTTGCAGGTAACGAAATTTGAAGACATACTGTGAAGTGGGTTAAAGGTTTAAGGTATGTCAGTTTCTTCTTCTAAATTTTCTATAAAAGGTGTAACCAATTCCTAATGCCATACTAAATGATGTAAGTGTGATACATAAATAAATAGCACAAAGCGAATTGTTATCATTAGGACTACTCTAAGCTCATAGCTCTATTGGTTCACGTACGCAGGCGGAGTGTGTTAAAAAGGCTTAATGATGGAAAACTTGAATTCTCCTTATATGCCTTATTGTCTTAAATTTAACCCTTCAGAACATTCGCGTATTTTAGATATGGATTTCAGTACCGAATTCCGAATTATGAATTGGAGCAACTCCTAATGCAAAAGGCCTGTATTCAACACTAATAAATTCAGTACCGAGGCGTAGATCTGAACAACAACAACGTCTAAGTCGACTCGCACTCACTATCAAACTTGTTGTTGTATTCGTGCAGACGCTGCTAAAAAAGTGAGGGAGAAGAAAACAAAACATGGTTGATGTTGTTGTTTTATTGCTCTCGCCTATGTTGCGAACAGCGAAGAGTAAAGGACATGGACACCTCTGCATTAAATGAATTAATTCAATCAAAACGAATCAAATTTCGGTTCGGGTTCCGGTTCTGGTACGTACTAAATCTAACGTTTCGTTAAAAGGTTCTGTTTAGGTTTTAGTTTATTTCGGGTTTCGGTTCCGTATTAGTACCTTGCTTTTTATTTCGGTATACCGGTAAGTACCGGTATGAACCAGTATTATTTGAAAATTCTTTAAACCGAAGATATAATAGAACGGATAGCAACCTACATTACAGGAAGTAGTTATCAAGAAGGAAAATTAAACATAATAAACTTTACCCCAGAAAACAATTGTCCTAATAAAGTGCCGGAAACTTTACCCCAGAAAACAATTGTCCTAATAAAGTGCCGGAATGTTATTGAACATTTGTTTGACAATTAATGTAAGAACTATGCTAAATCGAGTAGCCTTTTTATATTTCCTATACACATTTTGTGAATTAATCAAGTAGTCCTGCCATAAAATTTAATTCACTTTTCGTGAAAAAACGGCTGTAGCTTAGTCCAACAAGCTGATAAAAGTGCAACAAAATTCGTAAAAATAGCGGATATGTTAGGCTATATGCTAAAATAGTTGTTTTAATTTTACGATTTATGCACTAGGTTGTAGATGACGGTTTATTTTGAAAAATTTGCTATAAATTGAGAAAAAATTATCTTCAAGATCCAATTTAGTCACTTTCGGGTTTGCTGATGCGGCTCGCTTGATTTTGTATGGCTGCATTGATGTATGTAGTACCGCATAAAACTTATAAACCTACAAATTTGTGCTTGGTGTGACCCCCATAATTTTCCATAAGCTAAAAAAACAGCAAAATGGTTTTTCCGCGATTTCTCGCAAACAAGAGCTGATGGAAAAAAACCGAGACCAGTTGTGGAATCAGGGCACAGAACAGGAACAGAATTTTGCATCCAGAAGGCCAGACCGAAATGGCTGTTGCCCTGTGTTATCATAGAATGGGATTAAAATTGTTTTATTCGATTCCAGTCCCTTCCTCATGCCACATTTCCCATTTACTTTTCATTTCACGGACTCAATTGTTACCGGTTTTAAAGCGGAGAAATTTTGCGATTTGCGAATTTCGGAGCACCAACTTTTACGATTTGGAGACCAAATCGCAAAATTTTTGCGAAAGCGAATGTTGATAATATGGAGTTAAAGGGGGGAGATACAATTAGACCGACAAAAAAATCGATTTAAATTTGAAAAGTTTTGTTTAAAACCCTGGAAACTGTCTATTTTTATACACTTGAAAAGTGTATATTAATTTTGCCCAGAAGTTTGTAACACATAGAAATATTCATTTCCGACCCCATAAACTATATATATTCTTGATCAGGACGACGAGCCGAGTTCATTTCCGCTTGTCCGTCCGTCCGTCCGTCTGTCTGTCCGTCTGTCTGTCTGTCCGTCTGTCTGTCTGTTTCTACGCAAACTAGTCTCTCAGTTATAAAGCTATCGAGCTGAAATTTTGCACAGAGTCTTCTTTTTTCTGCACGCAACTAATATGTCGGAACCGGCCAGATCGGATGACTATATCTTATAGCTGCCATAGGAACGATCGGTCGGAAAATAAGTCTTAGTGAGAAAAACTTTTTTATTTTCTATTGTAGCGTCACCAATCTTATTATATATTAGTTTTAGATGATTTTACATATTCGTGGAAAAATTGATCAAAATCGGATGAATATAGCATATAGCTGTCATATAAACGGTCGGTCAAAAAACTAGTTCTAGTGGGAAAAACTTTTTTATTTTCCATCGTAGCGTCACCAATCTTGGTATATATAAGTTTTATATGCGTTAACACAATTCTGGAAGATTTTATCAAAATCGGATGACTATAGCATATAGCTGCCATAGGACCGATCGGTCGGAAATGTGGTTTACTAAAAAAAGTTTTTTTTATGGTATCAAATTTTTATTATCAATGAATATAATATTTGATATCTATATCCTTTATATATTTCACCGGTTAAAGCAGTTGAAGTAAACGTTTTCAAGTGTATTAAAACTTCGGCACAGTCGAACTTAGCTTTGCCTTCTCGTTTTTAGTTCATCGACTAATTATAAGTGTAAGGAAGCTAAATTTATTTGGTTTTTTATTTAGAGATAAAAATTACGGAGTCCAGGATCTACGCTGTGAATTGGTATAGTGCCTCTTCGAGCACGCGTACAACCGCTATTTTGAAAAAAGAAAGAAAACAAATTGTTTTTTTTATTTATTTAAATTATGTTAATCCGGCTGAGAAATTTTATTTTCATAAAATTAAAAATTTAATAAAAAAAAAATTGTTTAGCCATCTACTTTTTTCCTTCCTAATTGTATCTCCCCCCTAAATTGTCTTTCTATGTTATAGGGATTAAAGGGATTAAAAAAATGTCTTCAATTCGAAAAAATCTTGGGTCCTGGAAAAACTTCGGGTCAGGACGGGCGGCTTTGAGTTCGGGATAGAGTAGGACCGGGATCGAATTTTCTTTTATCTCTACTTCACATTACTTGCTTGGTAATCTCCCAGCTGTTCAGGCGGTGTCAATCAACCCCCGTTGATAACAAAGAACAAACCTTTGGGGTTAGAATTAGTCCTCGTATTCAAAATTTGGCATAGACGTGGATCGGGGTCGTTACTGGATTAAATTTTTAATTTGGGATTTAGAACTGGACGGAATAGACATGGGTTGATATCGAATTTTGTTTTCCACATCTTAGTAAAAGTATGTAAGGAGTTTCTACAATATACCAGCTATATATTGCACACTTATTTTCATTAGAAAATTCGCTAGCTAAAGCTAATTTAGAGAGGTGCCACTTCAATTCCCCTTGGGGACCATTACCAGTTTTTATTATACACTTGAAAAGTGTATATTAATTTTGCCCAGAAGTTTGTAACGCATAGAAATATTAATTTCCGACCCCATAAACTATATATATTCTTGATCAGGACGACGAGCTGAGTTTATTTCCGCTTGTCCGTCCGTCCGTCTGTCTGTTTCTACGCGAACTAGTCTCTCAGTTTTAAAGCTATCGAGCTGAAATTTTGCACAGAGTCTTCTTTTTACTGCACGCAACTAATATGTCGGAACCGACCGGATCGGATGACTATATCATATAGCTGCCATAGGAACGATCGGTCTAAGAACTAGTTCTAGTTAGAAAAACTTTTTTGTTTTCCATCGTAGCGTCACTTATCTTGGTAAATGTTAGTTTTATATGCTTCCATATAATTCTGTAAAAATGTATCAAAATCGGATCACTATAGCATATAGCTGCCGTAGGAACGATCGGTCGAAAAATAAGTCTTTGTGAGAAAAACTTTTTGATTTCCATCGTAGCGTCTCCAATCGTAGTATATGTTTGTTTTATATGTTTCCACACAATTCCGAAAAAATTTATCAAAATCGGATGACTATAGCATATAGCTGCCATATAAACTGTCGGTCAAAAAACTACTTCTAGTGAGAAAAACTTTTTTGTTTTTTATCGTAACGTCCCCAAACTTGTTATAAATTAGTTTTATATGCTTTCACATAATTTTGAAAAAAATTATCAAAATCGGATGACTATAGCATATAGCTGCCATAGGACCGATCGGTCGGAAAATGTGTTTTACTAAGAAAAGTTTTTTTTATGGTATGAAATTTTTATTATCAAGGATTTAATAATTTTAAATATCTGATATCATATCATATATATATTCGGAGTCATGCGATGAGATCATATTTGTTAAATGAAAGCCTATTTTCAAAACTTGAACTTAAAATCTTCTTTATGAAAATAAATTAAAAATTGCTCTAAAAGAAGATTTTGTTGAGAAATCCAATTATTTTCAGCCACCTAAAATTGTATAAGCAAAATGTACAATGTTCTCACTTCGTTCACCACAAAGCATAAATTTTGAAATTGGTGTAAAAACCGCTTTATAATACGCACTTGACAAAAACTTTTGCCCATATCCGGTTCATAAGCAGGGCCTTCTTTTCAACCAAAGCTTCCTCTGCAAATGCAGCCTCTCTGCATGCTAAGATACTCTTCTCTTCTCACCTGGAAGAGAGTGGTCACAGCTGCTGCTGCTGCTGCAGTATTGCAGTCGACCGAGTACTACAAGCTGCCTAATTTCCGGTTTCAAGTGTCACATTTTTTTTTACGAAAAAAAAAAAATTATTGAAAGAGCCATAACAAATATGTGTGTATTGTTGTTTTTATGGTTTATGGGTTGGGTTTCGCCCCCCTCCATTTATCCAGCTCTCGATCGCTGCGTTTGCTCTCGTGTGAGGGAAACATCTGGCGTTGGGTCGATCGGTGACAGCTGCTAAAAGGGCCTGGTGCTCTCTCTCGCTCTTTCTTGCTCTCGCTTAATTGGCTTTGGCTCGGGTTATTGAATTGTCATGTCAATATGGCCATAAAACTGTTAAGGTTGAGGTTTCGGGCTAATGAATTGCGAGCTAGGATGCATTCCCAATTGTTTCAGAACTGAGACAAGGCGCAAAAAAAATGTTAAGCGTTTTTGTTTTTTGCCAATGGCATGACGAGGCCTTTTTTTGTGCTGAAGCGAGGTTCATGAACCGCCGGCAAGGACAAGCGTTCGAGCTCAGGCAAAGACCTAGGGCTCATATCGATCACATTTTGAAATGAAACAGACGACGACGACGGCAACGACAAGCGTGTGCGTCTCATATGCCACTTGTTCCCAAGCCACTTGAACCCATAATTCTTGGAATTTCAGACAGCGGATGAGGAGGAGGAGGAGGAGTAGGAGGTTGGCAGGCAGGCGATCTTGTCTGTCTGTTCCATCTCCTGCTGCGTGACTCACATACACACACGCACACACACAGAATCACAGGAGAGGTCCAAATTGAAATTGGCGAAGAAGAAATCACTGACCTTGACTTTAAGCAAAGTTTAAGGCCCTTTTAACTGCCAGCACACACACACACATAGAGAGGCTTGAACATGGAACAGCATAATTATATAGCCAAGTCCACCAACAACAACATTGCGCGTTTATAGACTGGTTTTTTTGTTGTAGCCGCTGCTGCTGCTGGCTCTTTTGCTATTCTCAACGCACATGACGCAAGCGCGCGCGGCTATGCGACAGCGCAGCAGCGCAGACTTTTACAATTCCTCATTCTCTTCTCTTCTTCCTATTGCATCAGCGTGGAAAGAAAAGTTACAGCTTGTAACTGGTCGTTGTGTTGTTAATAACTTTTAACCATAAAAAGTTATACTTATGCATGTACTTACATATGTAAGTGTGTAAATGTGTATGTATGTGATGGACGGGGGGGGTGGAGAGGGGACCATGGCAATCACAACAAAGAAGGCAGCAAATTTGTCTTGATCATTCTTTCCTTTCTCTATTTTCAGCACAAAGAAATAACAGTTTTGCCTGCCTGCCGCCTGCCTGTTTGTACTCTGGTTTAATTTTGTTGATGATTATACACTAGACAACACAAATTCGTTACTTAAATTAACTTAAATTGCCGTCGGATTGTAATTTTGTTAAACAGAAGGTTTTAAAAAATACTGAAAATACTGAAATCAGTTCCAATTTGGAAGGGCTGGTAGTAAAAAAGGCTTTTCGGTATTTAACTTCGTTAGGCCCTACATCTTCTTGACATTCCCTTGTTTTAACCATAAAATGCAAATTTGAACTCATGAGTACTGAAATTACTCTTGAATCGAAACAATACCCAATTCTAGTTTAAGGGCATCTTTTTTTCTATGTGATTCAAAGCGGCTCAGAACCAAATTAATTAATTCTTCTGCAACGAATCAAGGTCCAAAACTGTTTTTTTTTTTTCAAAAATGCTGAACCGTACTGAAAACTTCAAAAGCCAAAAATTTGGTTGATTTTAATACATATTCGGATGACCTAAGATCGAAGAACGTAATCCCACGGTGACACCAGCTCCAACATGCAATCCCTTTAGTTCGGCTCAGTACTATAATCAGCTTTGATTT
Source organism: Lordiphosa mommai (assembly GCA_018904225.1). Taxonomy (NCBI): domain Eukaryota; kingdom Metazoa; phylum Arthropoda; class Insecta; order Diptera; family Drosophilidae; genus Lordiphosa; species Lordiphosa mommai. Next base: position 325,770 of record JAEIFT010000295.1, read on the forward strand.
GTAACGTCTGGTACTAGGGTTCGCAATATTCCATAGATAAATCAATATTTTCATGAGACGATTTGAGATATGGGCATTTCCGCAGAAAAGTGTACCATGGAAAAATATTTTTATTAAAGAGTTTAAAGCTTTCCTTAGTACAGATGGCGATACATCGGGCTAGAGTGTTCAAAATTAAGTTTTGTCTAGTTTTTCAGTGAATTTTTTTCTCTTTTCGATTTACAGCTCAAAGAGTCATTGAGTACGTCCTCTTTTCTCAAAATTTTAGCAAAAAAAAAAACGATTTTTTTTGTTCCGTTGAATAATGTTAGAATATTCATCTTCACTAAAAAATTGCCAAATGAAATTTATGTAACGTCAAGTCAGATTAAAACGAGAAGGCAAAGCTAACTTCGACTGTGCCAAAGTTTTAATAACCGGTAAAATATATATAGGATATAGATATCAGATATTTAAAATTTTTAAATCATTGATAATAAAAATTTGATAACATAAAAAAAACTTTTCTTAGTAAATCACATTTTTCGACCGATCGGTCCTATGGCAGCTGTATGCTATAGTCATCCGATTTTGATAAAATCTTCCAGAATTGTGTTGACGCATATAACACTAATATATACCAGGATTGGTGACGCTACGATGGAAAATAAAAAAGTTTTTCCCACTAGAACTAGTTTTTTGACCCACCATTTATATGGCAGCTATATGCTATATTCATCCGATTTTTATAAATTTTTCCACAAATATGTGAAATCATCTAAAACTAATATATACCAAGATTGGTGACGCTACAATGGAAAATAAAAAAGTTTTTCTCACTAACACTTATTTTCCGACCGATCGTTCCTATGGCAGCTATAAGATATAGTCATCCGATCCGGCCGGTTCCGACATATTAGTTGCGTGCAGTAAAAAGAAGGCTCTGTGCAAAATTTCAGCTCGATAGCTTTAAAACTGAGAGACTAGTTCGCGTAGAAACAGACGGACAGACAGACGGACGGACAAGCGGAAATGAACTCAGCTCGTCGTCCTGATCAAGAATATATATAGTTTATGGGGTCAGAAATGAATATTTCTATGCGTTACATACACTTTTCAAGTGTATAAAAAGAGATTAAAAAAAGAACGAGAAAAGATTTTTAAGTTTGATAAATTGGAAAATAAACTTATATTTTTCCAAAAACTACTGAAAAAAGCATGGATGCGAACCGGTTCTGAACCGAACCGAACCAAACCGTACTGAACCGCTTATTTGAGCTTGTAAACCAAACCAAGAACCGAACCGGTGTTCTTTCGAAAATGCTGAACCGACCCGAAACCGGCTACTAAAGCGGTTCGGTTCAGTTTATCCATAAGTTAAATGATGTAAACACTATGAAATTGTACCTTCAACAACTTTCTAAGATAGTGGTAGTGTTTCCTCGTTAATCTAAATTTAGCCTTTGCACTACCTTTATTTTCTCTATTTCACGTTTATAGAGAAATTATTATGCGTTATTCTATTTTTTTCTAATTTAATTATTTTGATTAGTTCCATTTTCGGTAAGACTCGGAAACAGAGTGGTCGACTCCGGATTTAGTGTGTCCACAACATTTAGTTTTTTTCAGGGCTGCAAACCCAAATAATTTTTTCGGAGGTCCGGTTCGAGGATTTACCAATGGTTAAGGTTCAGAAATTAAATGTTCAAGGTTTTTGGAATAAGGTTTTGGTTTATTAGTATTATTTCTTCGAGCAATTTTTGGTCCATACAAATTTTTTTTTATCAATAAAATGTTATAAGACTTAGCTTAATCTTTTGAACCGAACCGAAAGTTTTGGTTCGGAACAGGTTCAGGTTTAGCTATTTTTTTCAATTCTGTTCACAGTAAAGGAAAGTCGGAATTCGGGTTCGAACCGGTTTGGTTCAAAACCGGTTTGTAGCCCTGTTTTTTCCTGAACTTTTAACTTTTTCTCACGTCCCTAGAATTTTTATGCTAGGCTATACAACATTTGGTTTCTGTGGTTGGGAATCCATAGATACGCACCGTTTCGGGGCACTTTCGGTATCTTCTGCATCCCTGCTAGAGACAATAAATAAACTTATTATCGACGACATTAAGATTTTTATGGTATTTTCAATGATTTCTATTAAACTAAATCCGAAATAAGAAACACATGACTGATAATCAGGCCTGTTTCCGTTTTGAATCAAATAATGCGGAATCGGAATTGGTAAATGTTCCCGTCTACAATAACATTTTATCTGGATCAATTTTAAACATAAGTGGAACTTTAAATTGAAGAATTTGTTAGCTCAATCTTAAGCACACAATATACAAATATCATTTTAATAAAAACTGTCTGCATTTAGCTGTCACCCTCATACAAGCTAAAACAAAAATTTCACAACAACCTCTAATAAGAAAATCCAGCTTTAAATCTTTTTAATCATTGGTATTTGTACACAATCTCTTATTTTAATAAAATATGCCTGCCTTTTGTAAAAATATAGTGTAAAGTGCATGTTAAGCACTTGTTTAGACAGTTATTTGACAGGTACCTCGGGTAACGGAATTGATGCCATTAACTTTTAAACATACATAAAGATGTTTAAGTTTAGATCAACTTTTGTAAATTCAAAATTGTATTTAATTGGCTAACGCACAGTGTAATTGAACTGCTTCTCCTGCTTCGTGTGCAGCCCTTTTAGAATGCTCTCGATTTTTTTTCTCTCTCTCCCTCTCTGCAACTTATTTTTCACTCCCACACTCAAAGATTTCATGCATCTCAGTGCACTGCTCCCTCGCGCAATTTATGTTCTGGCTGCTGCATGATGGCTGGCTTCATGTACTCTCTTTGCCATAGTGTGTGTGTGTGTGTAGGAGGTTGTCAGAGGTCAGTCTCATCGCTGGCAGCGCAGTCATCGTCGTCCGTTGCCTATGTACAACGTTGGGGCGTTCCAAATGTCAATTCATTCCGTTGTCGTTCTATGGCCAAAACTAGATTTTTGCTACCACGACGGCATCGCTGACTGTGTGGCTCTCTCTCCCTCTCTCTCTGGTTCTTTGTCTCTCTGCCTCGCTCTCTGAACTGGTTGAGTGAGTTTTTTTTTTCTGTTTTGTTGCTTGGCGTCGTTTCATTTCCGCGTTCCCTGGCTTGTATCTTGTAAAAATTCTTCTTTGCTATATTTTATACATTCTCATTCAGTTCTTAGCGTTCGCCGGATAAACAACGTACATCCTCGCGTCGTTGTCAACTTTTTTACGTCGCGTTGTATGTGTGTGTGTGTTTGTTGTTTGTGTAGTAGAAAAAAAAGCAATAAAAAGTATTAATATTAGTAAATAATCATAAAAATAAAAAAGTGCAAGGCAACATTTGCAACTCAAACATACCTGTATGCTATGTACGTATAAAAAAACATCAACAAAAAAACAAAAAAAAAAAACTTGTGAAACGTCGGCGTTGGCGTCGGCGTCGTAGAGTTCATCAACTTGTTTAGAATCGTTTGGCGGGGCGCGTTGTGTGTACGTGAATGCGTGGCTGCCTCTGTGTGTGTGTGTGTGTTGCCTTTTTCCTGCTCTTGCTGCTTTGCATCACTTGCATTGTTTGACCACGGCCCAACAACAATTTCTTGTTTTCTGTTTGTTCTTTTTTGGGCAGAGCGCGTCTTGTTATTGTTTGTTTATACTTTTTTGTTATTATTATCTCATTTCTGTGTATCTACACTCACGTCTGGAAATATGGTGTCTAGGTGCAAAAAACATTGACAAAGTGCATTCAACTTAAACTTTTTGAAGCTTATCCATAATCTTACGACCTTGCCCACGGGCCCAGCCCATTAACTTGACCGCAACTGTTTAAACAGTTCACACCAATTTAGCCATTACTGTGTTCGATGCGGAAGACTAAAAACAAGAGAGTTGTTGTTGTTTTTTTTCTGCTTCTGTTTTGTTTAAATTAACAAAAAAAAAATGAAGTATTACGGCAATGTTCTTTAATTTTACTCACACGCCACGCTTGATACCAAGTCTACAAAAAAACGTGTTTAAAATGTGCAAAAGCCATGTGTATAAACATACACACATACGTATCTACACTTAATATTATTAAATGTTATTTCATGTGTCTTGTTTCACGCTCGATTTCGCTTTACCCAGCGGCTGGCTGCCTGGCTGACTGTTTGTTTGTTTGATTTATTTCTCCTCCTCTGATTGAAAGCTGTCGCCATTCGTGGCTTTATGGAGGAAAAACTTTGATTACCCATCCAATACACATCTTACTGCTTATTTATGCCAAATCGTATTGATTATTATTATTATTATTGATGATGATCATCTTTTTAGGATTGTGTGTCGTCTGCCCATAGATCGGATTACTTTGTTCAAAATTTTGGGATTTTTTCTAAAGAACATTTCACCTTTAAATTTCAATTTCCTTCAAATTTAAAATTTTTTAAACCGAAATATACTTATTTTGAAATACAAAGTTATGTAAAATCGGTATACTCCCCTCTGACAGTTGTCCGAATAATAATTTGAAACTTGAAATTAATGACATTTTGTAGTTTATTGATGATCATTTATTATTTCTGATCTTGTTGTCTTCCTAAACAAACTTGTCTGGAAAACGAGTTTGTTTACATATTTTCCAATCCTTGCTTTTTATTTAAACAATAGTTTGCTCAATTAAACAATGTTTTGATCAACGCTTGCAAACTGGTTCGAACCCGGAATTCCGACTTTCCTTTTACTGTGAACCGAAACTCTTTTGAAAAAATAGTTGAACCAGAACATGTTCTAAGCCAAAATTTAGAGAACCTGGCTTTTACCACCCTAAAATTGACTTATTATGATCAAAGAAGTAGAAGTAAATTTAAATGGCAATCAATAAAAATCTAGCTACAGAAATTCAGATTTTTTTCCAACAAATAAATTTGCTTGTCTATTTAAATTAGGTAAAACTTGAGAAAAATCAAAGCTCGAACCAAAACCTTAAATTTCTAAACCTGAACCAGTGTTTAATTTTTATTTTTCCTCAAAAATAATTTGGGTTTGCAGCCTGGTTTGAAAAACGCCTTAGTGGAAAAGCATTTTCTTCAGCTTAGAAACTATCAGTCATGTTCGGTTTTCACTTTCGAAAAACTTGTCGAATTCGAACGTGGTACATGTGTTATTGTGTGAATTTCATTGAGTGAGTCGGCTTAAAGCATTTGGAGTCGAATTTGAAGTTATTTAAAATTTAAGGTTTGATACCGATTAAATTTATCGTTGGTTAGAAAAGTGATCATGTACCACATTCGAGTTCACTTTAGTGAAAACCGGAACAGGCCTGCATAACTATTTTATATGCTTTCAAAACAGATTTGCCAAATTTGCTCAAAATCAGATAAACATTTCTTATAGCTGTTTTGGGACCTCGGTCAACAAATAGATCGTAATGAGACAACATTTTCAGATATTTAATAATTCTGAATGTACAAAAAATCCTCAAATGGTACTTAATCTGATTTCCTGCCTTCGCCTATTTATACAGTGCCGGCAAAAAATAATAGCACCGATATGGCTGAAAATTATTTTCTCTAAAATATGTTCAACTTGAGGGGGGGGATACATATTGTTAGAAGCCCCCTAATAAATTAGGTTTTTAAAAGAAATTCCTGCTAAAAATTTTAAATTTATTATTTTAAGCATTTGTACACATTTTATGGCAACTTTAAAGAGTATGTAAAAAAATGTTTATATATAAAAATAACAGTTTTTAAAGCTGCTAGATCAGATCTCCGGGAACAACTTTCAAAAAAAGTCGTTTTGCGGTGACCGCTATATCTCTGAAGTGGATCATCTGAATTGAAAAAAAAAACAGATAATCTTTGCATAATCACAATGATTTTTGATTGATTTTGTACGATGTAAACAATGATTTTGTAAGTGTATTCCTCAATGATTATGATTAGACTTAGTATTTACACCCATGAAGCAAACTTTATAAGGATTTTCTTAGTAGGCGTGGAATTTGGGAAATCTTTCAGACCTTTTAAGTAAATAGTAAAAATACATTTTAAATCTCTATACTAGGAAAACTTCACTTGAAGTTTGCTTCATCTGTCTCTTTTCCAGTTCCATTAAGCACAACGGAAAATGTGCTGTCAGTAAGAAAGCTGCGCACCTGATCATAGAGCTGAGGTGGAAGGAGGCTCTTGATCTTCCATAGTAATCCTTAGTTATCCTTTTTATGCCTTTTTATACGACCACAACGTATTCCTTGTCATTTTTCCCTTCCAGAATAAAGATTGTTAACCTGTGTAGTTGCTCAGGGGTTGCGTGCGACTTTTTGAAAACCAAATTTAAAGGGAAGAAATGTGTTGGCATGTTCGATAAGCACCTCTTAAAAAAATTCCAAACTTAGCAAGCTGATCGGTCGATGAGTCGACATCTGGAGGACTCTTCCCGGCCTTGAGCCTTCTTTCAGGACCTCAGGGATGCAACCTGTCTCAGTACCAATTTGTAGAGCAAGACCAGAAAAGTATGACTTTGAGAGGGAGTGCCTTTAGTATCTTGTTATTGAGCCTTTTTGGTCTTAGGTTCTTTGATCTGAAAGAGTGATCGGAGAAACTTGCAGTTCGAGTTGTCTAGGTGTGTCAAGGACACGTTCAACTTACTTATATCCGAGTTTTTGATCGTTAAGGGATTTTTATTTCTTCGCTCAAATATAACACTTAAGGTCCGATTATGATTTGTCAAAATTGATGAAGCCTAATGGCTTCAAGCAAAACAATACAGATCACTTCTTCTTCCATAGCCCCCAGACCGTCTATTGTAGGGAGCAGCTGCAAGCGGATTCTCGAAATCAAGAGAAAATCAGTTTTAGGCAAGTAGGCACCATCACTTTCAACCAATTAACTTCTATTATTGAGAAAACATTTAAATCAATAAATATAGTTGAGGCTTTAAAAAGGCCTGGTAAAAGCCAGCCTGCCTAACATCCAAAAACGGCACCTATAGGATAATTCCTTCTGTAGAAGCTTTCAAAGGAAAAGTTTGCAATTCTTTTCAAGTCAAATTTAAAATTTGGTATTGTTTCATGCAGTTTCAAAATTCGCCTAAAAATTGGTTCTTTGCAACACTTTATTGAAGACAGAAAAAAGTCTAATTCAAACCTAGATCCCTGTACGGTCCAGACTCTAGTCGTCAATGCCTACCCGTCTTGATCCCTAACAAATTTTTTAAATTCAGTCCCGTCGCATCCCGATCCCGAAAATTTATTCGGGACCCGCGGGAAATTCCCAAAATTAACGCCCATCTCTACTCCATACTTTTGATAGATTTCCCTGACTTGAGCACTAAAA